>JAQIUQ010003508.1:190000-270000 GCA_030378365.1 Hybognathus amarus
TTCTAAAAGACGCAGCAGTGTCCTCATAATTCACATGATCCCCTCATGAGACGCATTTCTGAGCACAGCCAAACAGATGTCCCGTAATATCTTTTTAATATGAGAACGTAATAAGCAAAAGAAAACAGTTCAGTCCCACAAGGTTTTCCCACTCTTTACTGCAGACGTCTTGAAAACTGAAACCGTTCTGTCAGTCGATAAAAGGCTTTTCGCAAGTGTTTCTATCCACGCATAAATCTTGCATAGAAGTCATTTAACAGTGCCTTGTCGGCTGATTCGGTGTGTGTCAGATATTGTGTAAGTGTGTGTTCGCTGTAGTGCGTTTGACAGAGGGGAACCATCTGGGAACAGCTGTGATGGAGACAAAGTTAAATAACTTTTTATAGAGCTACTTAAAAGGTGAAAGAAAGAGAAAGCGAGCAAGCGGCAGTGCTGTGTGATTGCTGTCTAGCCTTATGGTTATTATATATGGATTGTGCACTGAGGTGAGAGAAAGGTGAAATTGCTGTGCTAACTGAAGCACAGTTTGCTTTGTTTCCTCAAATTAGGGCCGAACCTGTTCATTTGAAAGGTGTGTGTGTGTGTCGGATTTGTCTGCTTTATAACAGTTTCTGGACCTTATAAAGAAAGGCTTCATCCCTAACTTTTAAACTCGTATTCAAAGGTGGTTCACCCGAGAAAATCATATGATCATCGATCTCGCCTGTATGACTTTCTCCTGTAAAAACAACAAAAAAAAACATTGTTCACTCAACTTAATTTTTTTTTGTTATATTTTTGCTTTGACTCTAAGTTTTAAGGTTTCTTTAAGTTTTATTAACTTAATTTTCTAAGTATTTTCAACTTAAAGTTTGGTTGACATAGTTAAAATAGTTGAACCAACAACTTATTTTAAGTAACCTGGACTTGCAAAGTTTAGCTGAAGGACAATAACCTACATTTTCAAGTTAGCTGTACTAAAATGTTCATTGAACTTAATTTGGCAAATTTTCTCAACTTGCAATAGCACATTCAACCAAATAAATAACAGACTTTTCTACACTGTAAAACAAATATGTTAATGATTAGTAATCACAACATTTTTCTTTTGTCAAATCAACTTAAATAATGTGGTTCAGATTATATTTTGAGTTTCTGATGGTTAAATCATTCTCCTTCATTGTATTAACTCAATTTTTCCACTTCAACGAACTTAAAATTTTAAGGCAACCAGATTACTTAATTTTTTAAGTTAAACCAACAATATTTTTTTACAGTGACATTGTTCCTTACAAATAAATAAATGTTAAACTCAGTTAACATACCAAAGGAATACAATGCATTGCAATTTCATAAAGTTTATGGAACAAAAATACTGATATTTTGAGAAATGTTTCAGCATTTTTTGGTCAACTGAGTAAGTTAATGTGTACATCTGTTTCATATCTATGAAACATGTGGAATGTAAGCTTATAAAACAGTCATAACTTAATATTTTTTAAACTAAAGACACAAATACCTGATTAGTGACTTCTCATTAAAAGTGAACGTGCAAAATGTTTGAATGTTATGTTTTTATCATGCATTACTTCAGTGTGATGCAAGAAAACATTTTCATCAACATTTATGGGAAATCTTATTTTAATATGTCATTATATGAAATGCATAAGAATATCTTTTAGCAGTAACTCCATTGACTTCAATGGATTTAAGTAAATTCCTTTGAACATATAACTCATAACTGCTCAAAACAGATTCAATTTATGAAAACTACACATTCGTTTACTAACAACACGTTAAAACTACATCAGTTTTACGTTCATTTTACTCGCATAACTTTTACTTTCAGACAAAAAAGGCCTGAATGGTTATGGTTCATCAGTGGGAAGATTTTCAAATTTAGACTATTTGGTCTATTAACTTTTAATCTTTGAAATATGAATAATTAATAATAGCATCAGATTAATTAATTATAAATATTCAAATTAGGGACTTTACTTATGAGCACGAACCACACACAACTTTTGCGTATGACACAAACAAGATTTAGACTAAACATTTAGACTTAAAACTAGACTCATCTAACACACGAAGCATGAAGTTATAGCATTGTTTGAAATTGAATGCATCAACTGGTTTGATATTTCCCTCTCGCCCATTAAATAAAACTGCCCTTATGCAAATTACAGAGGCTCTAGTTGATCTTGATGAGAAAGAACCAGCTGGAGTCAGATGATGTGCTCATTTCCCTATTTTGGTGTGGGTGTTCACTTTTGCTGTGTTACAGGGTCAAGAAAGAGTAGAGGACATTGACAGGCTGAGCTGACAGATCTCAACTACACACACCCTCTCTCTCTCTTTGACCGAGGTCAGATGTTAGAGGTTTGCCCTCTCATTAGCACTGAGGGGTTCGCTAAAGCTTCTTTTTATGCGCCACACTGCGCCGTATGCTAATCACGCCCAAAAACTGCCAAATCAGCATGGAGAAGAGAATAAATAATTAACATGCTCTGATTTATATCTGGAAGGCCTCTTTTGTAATGATATACAATTCCATCATTATAAATAATAGGCAAACAATCAGACTTTATGCTCTGATCAATGCCGATAGAAGGCCTTTGGAAACTTCCAGGTTTCATGGGAACCTTTTTTTTTAGCAATATATAGCCTTCCCATCAGGCACTTCTCTTGTACTCGCGTTCAGAACCAGACCTGGCCTGGACGCCTTCATAACTCACTTAAGCTCTTGCAAACATGCCCTGTAATTTTCATCCAAACTAATGAAAACAACTGCAGTGTAACTTATCAAAGTTTATTGCAAGGTGAGCAGCAAAGAATAAGTTGAACAAGGTTAGTAAACATCTGTGATAGATGTATCCTTCCTCTCTTCAGGACTGTGGTAAACTAATGGTTAGATTTCATGTTCTCCAATTCATCTTCTTCAAGGTAAAGCCTAAAGGACTTTCTTTCTCTAAAGGGGCTCTATGTAGGATTCAGAAAGCCTTGTTATTAGCGACGCCAGTGGCCATTAAAGGGATACTTCGGATTTATCATTAAAGGAGAACTCCGGCACACAATGAAACCTTTGGTCTAATAAAACATTGGTACCTAGTCAATCGTTCTCTGAGATTTGTTTTCATGGTAATCGAATGTAATCGAATGCTTCGTTTTGCATGTATGGACCCTCATTATGTTACTGTGTTAGTGTGGGGCTATTTTGAGCCTTGTTAGTGGTATAAACTAGCGATTTCTTTTTACATAGTCAATGCCCCCAGTGCTAGCATTATACGCTAAACAGTTTTTAGAGATAAAACTCTTTACATTCGATTATTCACGAAAACAAATCTCAGAGAACGATTGACTAGGTACCGATGTTTTATTTGACCAAAGGTTCATTGTTCACCAGAGTTCTCCTTTAAGCTTTGTATTAGAAGAAAACCTGTAGTATTTTCGAATTACCGTGCTTTCCACCCTCATATCCCCTGAGACGAGAGATTTATGTATTTTTTGTCTGGAAAAAAGTCGTCATTTTGCGTCATCTGAGGATTTTTTTGTCTCACTCACTCACAGAATGAACACATAGTGTCGGCCATCTTTTTTTGGAAGCTAAGCTAGCAGGCTCTTGTTCTGTGGAGAAAGCTGAGTAGTAGGGGTTACCATCCTCTTTTTCCCGGACATATCCGGCCGTCGATGTCCGGAATTCAGCTTTTGCGTTCTGCAGTCGCCATTTACCGTTTACATGCATAGCTTTTGTTTCAATCTAACTGAATTCGTTCTGATTGGTTGATCTGAATGTAGGTGTTTACATGAATGCTAAACAAGTGATCGGTTGATGTGCGTTTTAACATTGCTAAGAAAATTCCAACTCCTCCGTGAGAGATACGAGACCGGTGCGTCTCACAGGTGTCGCTCATCAGTAATCACACCATCGGCCTCATGCCGTTCTCCAGCGGCCCTCACTCGTCCTGCTTGCCACAGTAAACACAATGACTACGTTTACATGCAGCCAATTTCGGGGTATGGTCGGGTTAAGGTCACTTTTCGGGTTTCTGAAACATTAGGGATAACCCGTTTACGGCGTGAGCAGAGAGAGTTTCTTCTGTATACATGGAATTGCAATATCCCGCTGTAAACGGCGACGCGCGGTCGGCGTCTAGACGTACGGACAACCTTAAGACGCGAAATGCGTCATTTCCGATTCTATCTTCTTGTATCCAAAGACAACAACAACAGTAGCACACGGATAATGAATAGTTCGAGGCAGATAGCAATGGCCTTTGTTTGCGCTTAGATGCTGGTAACGTTACTGAGCTCGCTCCAAAACTATGCTGTGCTGCGTCGCCATGTTTACTTCCGGTATACTGCACGCGGATTTTTGTATGCACCGAGAAGTTTCTCTACTCAAAAGACCAAGATTCCTTGCGAATAGAACATGCGCAGAACACAAATCACTATGGGGATATGCCGATACGCGTTTACATGACCAATAATTCGGGTTCGAAAAGGGTTTCCCCAGGTATAATATCCCGGTTTTTAAAATCTGGGATATGAGCATTTTCGGGTTTTTGCCGGTGTTTACATGTCCGTTCGCGACCGGGTTATTGCTAATATCCTGGTTTTGAACGGGTTATTGGCTGCATGTAAACGCAGTCAATGAGTGGCGACTGTAGAACGCAAAAGCCGAATCTTTGGGCAATCTCCAAACACATTTTCGGGGCAGACTCATCACGGAGACTCACTAGTAGCCTAGACTTGTTGTTTAACTACTGCACTCTGTTACCTGTAGCGTGGCATCCTAGGGAAGAGAAGAAAGTGCATTCTGGGAGTTGTTGTCTTTCATCCACATAAACCAAAAATTCATTTTCTGGCTTTTCTCAGTCTAGAAAACTCCAAATTCAAAAATAATTTCACATTTCTTCTACATAAACGACCCTTTTTAAATTCACATTCATCTTTCGGGGTGAAGTATCACTTTAAATGAACTACAGCCAGAAACTACTCGAGCTTCGAACTCATGCACATGTAACGCACGAGAGACAATGATTTGAGTCTCAATCATGGCAAAGTTACTTTTCGTTCTTTGCTTAGAAGAAAAAAGAAGTTGGAAATACCTTTGCTGTGATATACTGTTAACAAACATCCCAACACCGTCCACGCCACTGAGAGCGACGTTTAGATGAATATATAAATATGCTGCACACTCAATTACCCCTCAATTACAAAATAAACCAACGCATTCTCATCCTTTATCTGTCATATAGAACACTATATGACAAAACGGCACTTATACTACGCACATGGCATCCGTTGATTGTTACATATAACACGCACTGTGATGGTTAGGTTTAGGTGTGGGGTAGGGTAAGGTAGTCTCATATTACGCTAAAGGATTTATTGGATTTATTATGCCTTGGGTTTGCGTGTTATATTAACGATAAAGGGTGCCATGTGCGTAGCATAGTGCCGATAAAGGATGAAAACAGACTCAATAAACACACAACAAAAGTGACAGCGGTCCGAAAACAGTTCAGAAAGCATCTGATCATGGACATGTGGAGATGTTCACACAAGTCTCGGCAATTCATCATGTCGACAGATGAGGTCATTGATTATAAAGTATATTTGAGACTATAGACTATATAGATTTGGCTATGTGAGACTATAGTTTGAATTAATCCTTTTATTTGCGTGACACATTGACATTACGGTACAGAACGGCTCTTTCAGCATTATCCCTGAACATTGTATAAGCATTCGCAAATGTGATCGCTACATGAAAATTCTTACATAAAGCCCCTTTAATTTCTTCAAGCAAACTTTGGAGTTTTCCACAGATTAGTACAGGTCCCAGATGGCACAGTGCTTGTCCCGGCAGTTCCCAGAAAAGCCAAAAGAACAGCTGGTTCAGCAGTGATCGGTGTTTCATCATCGGAGGGAAGCGTGGACTGGCAGTCCTCCTCGTTTTAATCTTCTCTTCAACCACAAGTTGATTATGTAATGTCTTAATGAGCAAAACTGGAGAGGAATGACTAGACTTTTGCCCTCTCTCTCTCTCTCTCTCTCTCTCTCTCTCTCTCTGTGTATTTCACACTCAGCCAATGAACATCTTGAGCTGATCATGCATTTCACCCCTGCCCAAGTACTTATACTTGAAGAGAGAGAGAGAGAGAGAGAGTGCAGGGTGGAGTTGGTTTCTTTGCAACTAAATCTTTCCTTATTACAGCATTTTTCTACATTTCTGCCTTGCTTTGTCCTTTACTGAATGTCTTCTGAGAGTCATAACAGCATTTAAATACAGGAGTGATTCCTCTACATTATTGTTCCAGTGTGGTTGGAATTATTTTCAGAGTGAAAAAATAAAAAGGGTAATTGTAGCAACCTGATTTCTCATAATTGCTACTTTTATCTTGTAATTGTGACTTTAAATCTCAGTACTGTGATCCTTAGTTTGTTTGGCCTCTCAAGACATCCTCCTAAGTGTGTGTGCAGTCACACAATATACACACAACAGACATATGTCCTCCTTCAGATAGACTGTTGCCATATCCATTTGATTTACACTTCTCAATTATTATTTACCAAACCAACTGAGGGTTTAAATTCACAAGATAACGAGAAACTAAACAAGAAATTGGTGGGACTTATATATTAACTAATGAGTAACTATGGAAACAAACTAGAAATGGGAACAAAAGAAAATTGGGTTAACACAGGAACACAATGTAAATCCTAACGCTTAAAATAATGAATTGGTTTGAGAAGGGTAAACTTTCGTTTATTGAAAGAATTTCTGGTACAGGATTATTATTATTATTATTATTATTATTATCTTGTCAGTGCGAAGAGACTCAAAATACTCCATCGATCATACATTGGTCATGATTTTCATGATTTGTTATCACAACATTTTTTCTTTTGTCAAATCAACTTAGATAGTTTATGTAGTTCAGATAACATAATATTTTGAGTTTCTGATGATTAAATCAATCTCCTTCATTGTATTAACTCAATTTTTCCATTTCAATTAACTTAAAATTTTAAGGCAACCAGGTTACTTATTTTTTTAAGTTAATCCAACAATATGTTTTTACAGTGTACAGACAAGGATTATAAAGTATTCGAAAATGTTAATTTACTACTTTTATTTGTGTACCCTCACAATAAAAACAAAATGTTATGCTTTTCGAAGTCTTCGAAACATCTGAATTGTTTAATTGTTTTGAGTTTTATGATCTAATTTAGACAAACTTAAATTAAACTGAAACTGGGCTGGGATTTCCAGGTGAGTAAATGCTCAAATTAAGTGTTATATAATGTTATACAGTGCAATGAAGTAAGTACAAACTAACGGTGTGCTTACACGACTACAACGCATTAAAAAACGGTAACGCTTTTTCCTTCGCATTTATTGCATACAGACGACAGTGTAGTCAAATATCAATTCGCTGAAAATAAACGACTAAAAACGCTGTGTTATTCATGCCAGGCCAGTAGTTGGCGATGTCAATTTTTAAAGACTGTAACTTGTAAGTACGCATGCGACATTTTACCATTTTCACATATTCACATTTTTGTAGTTTACATGCAAACAATAATGATATCGGTTACAAAAACTTGCTCACAAATGTTGCGTTTTCATACGCCATTGTCATGTAAATGAGCGGCCAAACCGTGTAAAAGGTTTTCCACTTTAAGTTGAAAACGCCGTCATGTAACGGCCCCTAAAATGTCCGGGAAACAAAGCAGAAACAAGAAAACAGAAACCATTATAAACTGTATCATTAATAATAATTCTAATATGCAATCTTGAGCACCAAAATCAGGAAAAGGAAGGACCACAATAATAAACAAACCTTAAAAATAAATCATAAATAGAACAAAGTATGTTAAATTGTAGTAATATTTCATAACATTACTATTTTATGCTTTTAATCAAATAGATAGAGTACAGGTGAAACTCTAAAAATTTGAATATCGTGCAAAAGTTTCAGTAATTCAACTTAAAAGGTGAAACTAATATATTATATAGACTCATTACATGCAAAGTGAGATATTTCAAGCCTTTATTTGTTATGAAAACCCCAACTTTCATAAGCTGTAAGCCATAATCACCAAAATTATAACATATAAAGGCTTGAAATATCTCACTTTGCATGTCATGAGCCTATATAACATATTGGTTTCACCTTTTAAGTTGAATTACTGAAATAATTAAACTTTTTGCACCATATTCAAATGTTTTACCTGTATAATACACCCATTAACTATACCGTTTTTTTCTTTTTTTCGGTAATATATTTATATTAATGCAGTATACAGCTCTCAGAAGAGGAGTGACAACTGTGTGTATCTGCAGTGTGTTTATGGCCAGAGGGAGATGAAGAGGGAGGATGGAAAAGAGCAAGATTCTGGCACACAGAAAAGGTTAACCAAAGAGAAGACAGCGGCGAGAAAGAAAAGATGGTGTGAGGCCAGCGTCTAGACGGAAAGACAGTTTAACTGCAACTGAAAGAAAGAAAGGTTAAATAAAGGGGGAACGAACTATTGAATTCATGTACTTCTGTCCCGTAAATGTCCATCTGGTGACAGACATTTTATCTTGAAGCATCTGGCGAGAATGGTCAACTAGAGATGAAACATTACAGCACATATCATTTCCTCAGGACTGCCCCCTTAAGAACACTTAAACACTCACAAAGTTTTACTAATGTCATCCCAACATTGAATGACTTCCCTTCAACCGCCCAGAAGGATGGGAGAAAAAGAAAAGCGAGAAGCTCTTTAACAGACAGCGAGACGTCAGAACTGTTGACAGTGTACGAACGCAATGTGCTGAGGCATTTTGAAAGAAGAATGGAAGGATTCTCTATACGAGAGAGAGAGAGAGGATGAACGACAGGCGAGTTTTGTGCCCTGACCCGTATCCCATAATGCCGAGCGCAGACGGACTTGGACTTTGACAGAGACAGACCTAAGGTTGTCATTCATTTCTTTGTGTCTCTTAAAGCAATAAAACGAGACTGACTGTCAGGGTGCAAACACACACACACTCACACACACAATGTCTCAGTGTTTGATTATCACAGTTAAAGGAGTGCTGCGGTCTTCATTACATCTGATGCTGATTTTCAGATCACAATGACAGTTTTTAGCCCTTATAGCTGTGAAGTCACAGCAGTCTATTTCTATAAGTTTACACAATTCTGCACACTTTTAGCAGATTTACACATTTATCATTATATAATTATATATATTTTACTATAGCTTTCCCAACCTAGGAAAGAGTTGTCATCTGAGATTGAATATAGAACTTTTTTTTTATTTTGTTAATTATTTATTATTATTCTCTATTTATTTGTTTTTAGTAAAAATATAACTATTCCACTGTCTTGTCTGCTGAAGCTCCATGCAAGTGTTTTTATTTATTTTATATTTTATTTTTATTTTATTTCAATTTATATTTATTTTATTTTATTATTTATTTTCCTATTTTCCTTGATGCAGAAGTTTTTTGTTTGTTTATTTTATTTATTTATTTTTTTTTTATTTTCTTTTTTTTTTTCCTGAAGTATCCACTGTCTTCTCTGCTTCTGCTGGCACCTATGGCACCTATTAAGTAAAGTATTTTTTTGTATTTATTTTATTTTATATTTTTATTTTATTTTGTATTTATTTTATTTTATTTTTTTCCCTGAGCATATCTCACGTGTCTTTCTCTTTCTTGGAACAGACCCATGGCACCCATTAAGTAAAAGTATTATTTAAATTTAATTTATTTTTTTTCACTTTAAGCAATACACTGTCTTGTCTGCTGAGCACCCAACGACACCTATTTATGCAAAAAAATATTTTATTATTTATTTTATTTTTTTATTTTTTATTCCCTGAGCAATCCACTATCTTTCTCTGCTTTGCTTCCACCCATGGCACCTCTTAAAGTACTATTTAATTAATTAAATTTTTTTTTTCACTAAGCAGTCAACTGTCTTGTCTGCAGGCACCCATAATACCTGGTTGAATGCAGAAGGTTTTTTTTTTTGAATATTTAATTTAATTTAATTTGACTTATTTTATTTATTTATTCATATGCTTATATTTTATTTAATCTTCACTCTAAGCAATTTACTGTCTTGTTCTGGCACCCGCTTCTGACCATTGAAGAACAAGTGTATATATACAGTATATATAAATAAGTTCATTATTTTTTCTCACTATGCAATATTACATTTCCAGTGTCTTGTCTTTGCTGGCACCCCTGACACCCATTGAAGCTCCCCACTAAAGCTGTGGACTAAACTGATTCTGCTGGTATACACTGTCCACACAGCCAGGAAAGACATTAAAACTGGAACTGAGAGTGAAAGAAAGTCCCTCTTCACTTCATTTCTCCTTCTGCCAGTCATTAATGGGCTCCAGTATTTTTGTCCTGAAGTCTGTAAGGTTCAGATGAGGAGATCTGCATTGTCATGCCCGCGGTTATCACGACATTAGGAGGGGCTCCTGGACACGGCATCGCTCCGTGGAGACACATTGCCACAGGCCATTTGTAAATACTGCTAAAGTCAACATGTCGCTCAAGACGTTTCTCGCCGACGGTCTCGTCGGTCAAACACCACACACCAAAATAGACACCCTCTCATCCGCAGTGCGAAAGGCTTGCGGCGACCGTCCCGGTGTCATGCGCGCGCCTCGGAGCCAGCATCCCAGTTTAGGACACACTGGAAATCCCTTTGGCCACGGCTGGCAGAGCGACGGTTGAACAAAGGACGAGGTGAAAGGAGGCTTCTCTTGAAAGCCTCAGCGAATCTGAAAGCTCATTTCACTGGGGTCTGTGATGCCAGGAGGTTTCTGCTGAAACTCTTAGTTTAGGAGGGGTGTGTGTGTGTTACCTCAGGTGCACTGGAGAGAAAATTCTCATCCTTCATAATGTGCTGAAAAAGAGATATTGAAAATCGTTCATCATTTATTACAGAGACTTTTCAAAGTGTCCACGCTGATGATTAAAATCCTCTCCTCTCTCTCTCTCTCTGAATTGCAGTGCTGTTCAACTTGATTCCTGTGGGTCTGAGGATAGTCGCCATCCAGAGCACTAAGTCAGGACTCTACATAGGCATGAACAGCGAGGGCCACCTCTACACATCAGTACAGCACATTTCATATTCATAATCTAAATCTCATCATGTTAAAGATGCCAGCGACACACAGTGGAGGCCAGATCTCTGAGACCATGAATGAGAAAGCTTTTACTTTCTAAAATCGAATACAAGTGCAATATATCAGCAAAATAATTTCAGTGGAAAGCTGAATTGAAAAATGAACGCGAATTAGCATTTTGTTTGTCCTTCTTTTGTTGTAATGTACAGCAGCATTGAGCTTTCACATGTTTTATTTATTATTAACATATTATGTCTTGTTTAGAAATGATCCGCAGTAAAATTAAGCAAACAGTGCTTTAAAAAGTAATGTATCCTGTTACTCTTACTTCTTTAAAAAAAGTAATCCGTTACTTTACTTCGTTACATATGGAAAGTACTTTTGCGTTACTTTGTGCAGAACCCAATATCTGTTCCTAAAATGTGTAGGCCTACTATGCATAATGCCATATATAATTCCATAAATGTATAATGCATTTATACAGATGTTGAATATTTTATGAATAAATGTCCATTAATGGCTAGGCATATGCATAGGTTAAAAGAAATCCCCAAAAAACCGAAGCTCCACGTTAGCACCCCAAAAAATTATTTCTGGAAGCAATTATATTCAGGCTGAAGAGAAAAACAATAAAGGAGAAAAACTTTTTATTTCGACATACTAAGGGACATTGTGAATCTGCATTAAGCCGAATAAAGCGTTCTTATATTGTTTTCTATGGCATTAATGCTTTCTTAATTAAACACGTTGCTTTAATGTTCTGGGCTCATCTGATTTTTGTACATAGTATAGCCTACTTTATTATGATTTTAGTATCATATTATTAGTATCATGATTATTAAATGCATGCACAATTATCTGTAAACTTGATATATTTTGCTAGGACTGATAAACAAATGCCTTTTTCAGAATTAAATGAATGTTTTGGAGCCATTAAATAAGTGCATTTAGTTTCATATTTGTTTAAATATTATATTGTTATTTTTTTTCCCCCGTCTATGTTGATTATGAAAAGTGAAACAGCATGAGTAAGATGGATGCGCAAAAAATCAGGAGACATTGATTGAGTCAGACATGATTTTGACCACTTCATTAAGTTTTGGTTTATAACGGAAGCCTTTCTTTAGAGTGAAATTTGTTTTGTATAAATTGTATCTTAATTGTAATAATTTTTTTATCAACCAATTGCCTGTATTTAATAAATAAGAAGCAAATCAAGCAGAAAATATAATCAGGAGGTGTGCCGGCGCGGTCACTTGTTGCGCGTGAACTGGAGCACCTCATAAATGAACCGAAAATGCTAATTTTTGCATTAAAAGTAAATTTAAAAGTAACGTAAAAAATTTAAACTTAAAATTTAAATTTAAAAGTAACGTAAAAAAAATTGAAAAAGGAACTACGTTTCGCTACCAAATTTTCAGAAGTAACGCGTTAAACTACTTTTTACCCAAAAAATAGTTACATTACTGTAACACACAACACTGAGTCTTACTGACTCTGAGAAAGCAAATCAATAAAGCTAATGCACGCCTTCTTAATGTTAGGATCACAAGGAAGGCAATGCAAAGACTGTTCCCACAACTCAAAACGCTCTGTGTTTGCGTCCGTCTCGTATTTACTACTACAGGACATTGGTGGGCGGGGCTAAAGAGGAAGTGATGTATAAGTGGGTGTCGATCTTCGTCACAATATGACATCATATTGTGACGAATTTTTTGAAAACGGAGGCATTTTCTGAGCTTGGTTTCAATAAAAGCGGTGTTTAGATTAACGAGTAAATGACCTCGACGTCAAAAGGTCAAGGAAATTCTGATTTCTCAATTAACTGAAACTTTTGAATGTCAGGTTTTGAAATGAGTTTTCAGACACATTTGCCGATGCTCTCTGATTATGTACGAGGTGCTGCTAATGAAGTTAAGTGCTGTGCGTTTGTCCTCAGACTGTAAGTGTGAGCACTGTTGGCCTTGGTGGGTCTCGGTGACACACTTTCATTAGTCTGGCCTATTTCTTTCCAAGCAGAAACACTCCGTGTGCAAGACAAGAGATGCATTGCTTCGCAGGGTAAAGCATCAGTTCTTCGTTCTTCTTTATGCACTGACTCTCGTTTGGTGAAGAAATGAGTATTGCTTGCTTTGCTTTCATCTCTGAAGTAGATCAACACTCTTTAAGAGAGGCGAAGGCCTGTGGCTCCATTAAGGACTTTATGTAAGAATTTTAATGTTTTAATTGGGTTTTTATTGCCAATGTGTGAACAGCTTGTTCCGAAACATAAAAAATTAGTCTTTCCTAGACTTCCTAGGTTGTCTATGAAAGCCTATAGACCAAATTCGTGCCGACGTAACACAGTCTCATCCAGTTCGTCATATAACTGACGTTTTGGGACGTCTTTTGACCATTCTGTCAATATACGACTTTTTAGGGCCCCTTAAACGTCGGTAGATGACGATCCCTGGGTCGTCATACAACTGACGCTTTACCTTTAACGTCAGTTGCAGGTGACGAGTTGGGATTTAGGGTTAGGTTTAGGTCTGGGGTAGAGTTCAGGATCACGTCATCTACCGACGTTTAAGGGGGCCCTGAAAAGTCGTATATTGACAAATGGTCAAAGACGTCCCAAAACGTCAGTTATATGACGAATTGGGGATGAGACTGCACTGGCCGACGTCACAGTTACGTCACGGCGCTAGCTGGAGGCTAAACAGGAAAACTGGAGGCGGCCAATACAAACAGGCACAGATTCAGATACATAATAAGGAGCTTAGATTATTGTAGTGTAAATATAAATTTGGAGAAACGTCGAGGAAAGAGAACTCTGATTGGCTGTTTAGCTTGGTGAAACCTTTGCTTACTTCTAAGCTAAGAACGAAAAATAACTTTGCAGTGCATTCGTGTGAAATCACCACGTTCAGTCTGCTATCTCATTTAGAGATATCCCTAAACAATGAGTGAGATAAAACCATTTCAAATGATTTATATCAATTATCCTATAAATGACAAGTGTCCCTGAGTTTCAACTCAAGAAGTGACATTATTTCCTATGACATCTCTCTAGCGGATCCTTCTCTCACATACTGAAGCACAAATGCACTTTATATCTCTTGCAAGAGAGCATTCTGTAGAGAATGTGTCTCCTCATGGGAAGAGAACCACGACCCATTTTCCACAGAGGGAAATGACCGTACCTGAAAAAAGAGAGAAAATCCCTATCCTCAGAAAACCTCATGCAAGGCGACCTCCTTTTCTTCACTCCTTATCTCTGAAGCACTCAAACCGCTCTACCTGTGCTCTAACTTTTATCTTTTTCAAGCATGATATTTTAGACCAAAGAGACGAGTGTGAAGCCAACGAAGCATGCCACAAAAAGCAATGCAAACACAAAAACGGGAGACAGCTTTCTCCTGAGCTTTAAAATATTCTTAAACTGAAACTTACAAGCTGTGTCTCCATACGCAGATTTCCATGTGCATTTTGGGACATCAAAAAACTGCTGGATGGGAACGGGAGATGCGCATACGTTTCTAAAAATGCTTGTTTAAATCGGATACATTTTAAGTAAACATGCATAAACTATGATGGAAACACGTTTACTGAATAAATTTCTCAACGCTAACGGTTTATCAGGAAGTGACGATTGGTCTGTCGAAACTCTCTGGATGGAAGCGGCGCTTCAACTCGGAGAACGTTTTATGTGGTATTTCCATTTTGTGCGTAAGTTAATTTCACAACTTCGGATGGAAACACAGCTATGGTTAACTTTTGAAATGTTTTATGAGGAATTACACATTTTCTGCTGTATAGTTGCAATAAGGACAATACACAAAGTTAAACAAGTTATTTCCCTGGGATTAATTTAAGGTGCATCCCAAAGTTTTTAATCATTTTCGTCATGCTGAAAAATTCGTCACGCAAAGAAACCTTGCACACTGAATCTGATGCGTATTAGTTAATCTTTTATGGGGGGGGGAAATCACGCAACAATACAAAATGGAGTCTTCAAACAACGAGGATGATTTTGTTGTCCCTCTCTCTTCTTAAAAAGAGAAAAAGAAAGAAGGACACATTGGGGAAGAGAGGAAGGAGGTGCTCCTTATCAAGGAGATGCGGGATTATCCTGAGGGATTCAAAGTTTACTTCAGGATGTCAGTGGTTTGATGCTTTGCTAGCAATACTGGAGCCACCGATTTCCAATAAACCAATTAATCTTGAACAGTTCTGGATTATCTGAATTGTCAAAACACCCCTCAAAATGCTTGCTACAGATGCAAAAATGCAGGAAAATTGAACCCGATCCGAATTTTTTCATGACGGTCGAAAGTTTCGGAAGCAATTTGTAAACATTGGCATCACGATTTTTTTACCTGCAATGTTTCTCGACTTAGTGTGCAAGAAGCTTTAACCCTCTGAGGACAGATTGGGCGGATGTTGTTTGGCAGATTCACGAGCAACAACCAATGGAAAAATTGCCGATGGGAGAAATATTTTGCAAATTGGGAGGTCTCTGTAGCCTTGCAAGGGTGGTACTATAAGGCCGCGTTTCCACCGCAGGAACTTCCCCAGGAACTGGGAACTTTGGGGTGGTACTGGGATGTGTTTACACTGCAGGAACCAGGGTCTAGAATGAAAGTTCCCGGTAGAAATTTCCCCCCTGCTGGGAGGAGTACTTTTCAGAGTTCAGGAAGCTTTCGGGGTGGGACTTGTGCGACTGAGCATGCTGATTGGTTCTTACCACGCTATTCGTTTCTGCCCGATGCGCAGCGTTTGCTCCCATGTCCATCTCACAGTCAAGTCGGCTGATAAAAAACGTCTACTTTATATCTAGCATTACAAGCTTTCTGAATACGCTTTGGGTGCTCTTCTCTTTCTGCCGTTTTGTTAATTACCTCGTTAGTAAACCAATCGCACACAAAAGCAGCAAAGCTTGAATCTCCTCCATACAAAACTCAAAACAAACGCGCAGGCTGGGAAGAGCAGTCGCACGCAGTTTAACCATGAGTTTAACGTCACTACATAATCTTCCCGCCTCGGACCGGTACTTTAGTACGCGGTGTGAACGCAGTAAGCAAGCGGTCTGGGGAAAAAAGGTTCCTGTGAAAAAAGTTCCTGGGACAAATTGTTCCTGGTAATCGCGGTGGAAACGCGGCTATAGTAAGGGATATGACGGAATCAATCATAGCATTATTTATTATTTTAGCTCTTTAAGAAGCAGAAAACGATTTACGGTGAAACAGGCTTAATTTCTAAGAGAGTGACGAGGAGAAAGCATTGCTTAGAAAATTCTAAGCATTCCTAAGAAAAACGCCTGGGACTATTTGTAAATAAAGTTCGATTTTTCATTGTTCTTTACACATTTTATTTAACAATTACACAGTCTGTCAAGCAAAGGCTTTGACAAATATATTTTTTGTTCAAAAACTGTTCACTATTGTTGTGTGAAATGTGATTTTCAGAAATAAATGACAACAATCAAATTTCCGTTTTTGAAATTCTCTAGTATATTGTACATTTTTCACACATACTTCTTTTATAAACACATTACATGCATGCTTATGTTAGCTTAGGGTCTTCTGAATCCATAGATACCAAACACATAGTGTTCCATCTCCATTACATATACAGTAGTTTATAAGCCCAAATGTAAAAATAGAGTAAATCAAAAAGGGCTTAGTCCCCAGAGGGTTAAGCAAGTGGTTTGTTGTGTGTGTCATACCTGTCAACACTCCCGTTTTTCCCAGGTTTCTCACGTTTCTAGCCCTATCTCCCAGACCCTCCCGATTTGTTATTTCTCCCAAAAAACTCCCAGAATTTGCATGGCCCAAACCTTTATGAATAATCAGAACAATATGTTTGTCGTAATGTTGAAGAGTTGCCAGATCTTGTATTAAATGCATTATGTTCATGCAATCCACACACCATATAAAATTTCAACCCGTTTGTCACCTGCAGACCAGGCAACCTATACCCCAGTTGCGCAGTCATGGAAAGCTGAAAAGCTCAATTTTGAAACCAAAAGTTGCACGGCTATGGTGTGTGTGTGTGTTGCATAAGAGTTCATGCATTGTCACAAACGTGTGTCTTGTAGGATCAGATGGCCCTGAACACATGGCCTCTCTCTGTCACACATACCTGCCCTAAACTCGGAGCTTATCAATAATTCATGTTTTCCAGTGGCTGACAAACTCGGACGGGGCTCTCCACTGGGACTAAATCACTCACACACACACCTACAGTCTCTTTTCTCTCTCTCTTCTTCATGCTTGTTCAACTTCTACTACCTCAGCCATTCTCTCCTTCTGCATTCGTGGAGTTCTCTCTTTATTTATTGCCACCCAACCAGGGTCAGCTGAATTTGTTTCCATAACATTACCATACAATAATTTTTAGGGAAACTACATGTTCAAGAGATGCTTGCTTTGCCAAGTCACCACCACAAGGCTAGTTTTGCCAAGATTTTCAGTGTAGTTGTTTTTATTGCACATGGCACTGAGGACACAAGTTGACGCTAATAAAGACCCCGAATGAAGAGGTCATTGCCATTCCCATGATCCTCTGCTCGGCTGTCTCATGAACGTGTGCTTGTGGTGAAGCATCATGATATACCGCAGTAACCTGGCTCTGTCATCTCTCTCATCTGACAGAACGCTGACGTTTGGGGAGGAATATGGAGGGATAGGGATGGAGGAGTACAGTCTCACAGCAGGAACAAAGGCCTCCATTACCCATAGGAAGGCTAGAGAGATGGATTGACAAGAGAAAGGCATGCAGAGCGAAGCCCGTGGGGTTGCGTTCATCACTCCATTTTATTATTTTTTGATCATTTCTCTTGATCATTCATTCTCTTTTTATTCTCTATTTTTTCAGTTCTGCCATTTCCAAGCATTTTGATCCCTTGTTTACCTTCCTTTCGCACTCTCCTCTGTGGTCTCTCTCCGGTTAGATCTGCTGAGAGTCGTATGCAAAGGTTAAGGTGTTTGGGAAACTCAGTGTCATTGCATGTGTTACCTGTAGGCGACCACTGGAAATTGCTTTCCGATAAAAATAGTGCTTTGTCTCTGTAACCTGACCCATTTTTTAAACTCAACACACAGTGGAAGCCCTCCTGGGCCAGGAACACAAAAAGAGAGGGAGAGGGAAGGTGGGAATGAAACAGCACACACACACACAGATTCATATTTGCACTGATAGAGGTGACCTGACAGAATTGGGCCAGATTTAGTTGAACTGACCAGCTTTTTCCATGACAAAGTTTTAAAAGTTACCTGAAATTAAGGTTTAAACCTTTTAATATGGTGACCGTAATATATCACACATTTGAAGCGTACTGTCTTTTCCCTCTCCCTTTACTTCCTACCTCATTATCATCCTCTTCGACCTTCTTTTTTCCATTTTCCGTCTACCTACCTTTTCTGCGCCTTTCTCCGTCTTTCTTATTTATCCTACCCTTTCCATTTTTCCTGCTTTATTTCTTTTTGTATACCTCTTTTCCATTTTGTTTCCTTTCCACTACCATTGACCGATGGCTTAAAGGGGTTATATAGTGCCAAGTTAATATTAATGTTTAGGGTCTTTTACCTGGTCAAAAACAGCTTTGTTTTCAACACGCCGTTTCAGTGCATATGCCTTTAAATGATAATGAGCATCGCTGACTCCGCCCCTCTGTTCTGCTGGCGTGAACGCACGTGGAGTGTTGCCTTGACAACAGTTGAGGTATATTTTGGACAGAGAATGGCAGCGGGAGTCTCTGAAGACACGTCTTACAACCGTATCAGTTTGAACTGGAGTCGCACCCGTAACAAGATGGGGGCCGCAAAAGAAGTTAGACAATTAAGTCTCGAACAGGACGTTTCTGTCACTTCAATATATTTTTGTATGCACTGGCAGCGTACAGAAGTGAGATACGAACGCAATGTGTTTACTGATGTAAACGTGACAGATTGACAGTTCAACTAATGGTCATGAATAACTGAATGAGCGATTTGCAAAGATGAATATAAAGGAACTAAAGCTTCCCTTCTTCTGGAGGTGCAGCAGGGATACGAATAGTTGCTACCGATTCTTTTTTCAGGAGCAGCTCTTTGCAAAACCAGCTCGTACTTACCCTCGCGTTTATATAAAGCTGTCTGATGATAAATGATACGCGCAAACATGAAAGCATTGACGTTGATAGTGGGGAATATTCCCTAGAAAACAAAACTCAGCCACTGCGTCTTCAGCAGTTCGGATTTAGGAACATCCAAATGACTGCTGTGTTCGTTATTACACTCAAGAACAGAACAATACAATCGCTTAGACGCCATTCTGCGCCAGTGTGTCAACAATGCTGCTCAGGGCAAGGATTTGTGGAAACGCTGCTGTCTGACCATTGACTACTATTGTATGGACAAAAAAAACCCCAGATTTTTCTCGAATTATCTTTTTTTATGTTCCACGGGGGAAAGTGACAATGACCGCTTATCAGAATCAACTAAACTCTTGATTTTCAAACTTATGTGATGTTCACAGTAAACTTGCACAACATTCTTGAATAATTGCATGCCGGTCTGTGATTGTTGGAACATCGACATTTTCACGCCTTTGGGTTGGGTTGGCTTCTAGGATTGGGTTCTTCACACGTCAGTCAGATGTCCTCTTGGCCAATGAAAGCTGCGGTTGAGTCCAGGCCTTCTGCTGTCAGTCTGAACGTGAGACTATGTTGATGCTGATGTGACTCTATTGTCTGTAATAAGCCAAATACTTGGAGTGGAGGAGCTGCAGACTCGAGGGAGCATATGTCAGGATGTGTGTGTGTGTGTTTGTGTAATATGTGTTTTGCTATGCCCTGTAGTTCTGGCAGGATTATTACTCATTTCCAGTAGAGGGTGTTTCTGCTCATGGCCCTCGGCGCCTGCCGCTGACACTCACACACCTGGATCTGAGCCTCAGGTCCTCACACACCCACACTGATGAAATAATTAGTCTAACTGCTGATCCCAAATGATCTCAGCTGACCTTAGACCACCTCAGCCCACATGAGCAAGTACACACACACTTCCCTTTTCTTTTTCCTTCTTGTACACACCTGCAGTCTTTCCATCTCCTCACACACACAAGCTTGTGACATTGCCTGCCCTGTTTAAAATGGACTTGATTGGTCCTCATTGAGTCTGCAGTCTATTCTATCTTCCTCAATTTAAAGAAGTTAACGTCTATGTGTGGGTCAGTGAGTGAGTGAATGAATGAGCGAGTGACAGCGAGGGAGTGAGCGAGTGACCGAAAGTGACTGAGCGAGTGAGCGAGTTAGTGACTGAGTGAGCAAGTGAGTGAGCGAGTGACAGCGAGTGACTGAGTGACTAAGCGAGTTAGTGACTGAGTGAGCGAGTGCGTGCGGGTTTGAATGAGTGAGTGAACTAATGGGTGACGTGAGTGAATGACTGAGTGAGTGAGTGAGTGAGTGAGTGAGTGAGTGAGTGAGTAATGAGTGAGTAATGAGTGAGTAATGAGTGAGCAAATGAGTGACAGCGAGTGACTGAGTGACTAAGCGATTTAGTGACTGAGTGAGTGACTGAGGGTTTGAATGAGTGAGTGAACTATTGGGTGACTGAGTGAGTGACTGAGTGAGTGAGTGAGTGAGTGATGTGAGTGAGTGAGTGAGTGAGTGAGTGAGTGAGTGACTGAGTGAGTGACTGAGTGAGTGAGTGACGTGAGTGACTGAGTGACTGAGTGACTGAGTGACTGAGTGACTGAGTGAGCTGAGTGAGTGAGTGACTGAGTGAGTGAGTGACTGAGTGAGTGAGTGACTGAGTGACGTGGAGTGAGTGAGTGACTGAGTGAGTGAGTGAGTGACAGGGTGACTGAGTGAGTGAGTGACTGAGTGACTGAGTGAGTGAGTGAGTGAGTGAGTGAGTGAGTGAGTGAGTGAGTGAGTGAGTGAGTGAGTGAGTGAGTGACTGAGTGAGTGACTGAGTGACTGAGCTGAGTGAGTGACTGAGTGAGTAAGTGAGTGAGTGAGCATGTGAGGGTTTGAATGAGTGAGTGAACTGAATGGGTGACTGAGTGAGTGAATGACTGAGTGAGTGAGTGAGTGGAGTGAGTGAGTGAGTGAGTGAGTGAGTGACTGAGTGACTGAGTGAGTGACTGAGTGACTGAGTGAGCTGAGTGACTGAGTGAGTGAGTGAGTGAGTGAGTGAGTGAGTGAGTGAGTGAGTGAGTGAGTGAGTGAGTGAGTGAGTGAGTGAGTGACAGCGAGTGACTGAGTGACTAAGCGATTTAGTGACTGAGTGAGTGACTGAGGGTTTGAATGAGTGAGTGAACTAATGGGTGACTGAGTGAGTGACTGAGTGAGTGACTGAGTGACTGAGTGACTGAGTGAGTGAGTGACTGAGTGACTGAGTGACTGACTGACTGACTGACTGAGCTGAGGGTTTGAATGAGTGAGTGAGTGAGTGAGTGAGTGAGTGAGTGAGTGAGTGAGTGAGTGAGTGAGTGAGTGAGTGAGTGAGGGTTTGAATGAGTGAGTGACTGAGTGAGTGATGAAGTGAGTGAGTGAGCATGTGAGGGTTTGAGTGAGTGAGTGAGTGAGTGACTGACTGAGTGAGTGACTGAGTGAGTGACTGAGTGAGTGACTGAGTGAGTGAGTGACTAAGTAAGTGACTGAGCTAAGTGAGTGAGTGAGTAATGAGGGTTTGAATAAGTGAGTGAGTGACTGAGTGAATGATTAAGTAAGTGACTGACTGACTGACTGAGCTGAGTGAGTGAGTGAATAGTGAGTGAGTGATAGTGAGTGCATGAGGGTTTAGAATTGTGAGTGAGTGATAGTGAGTGAGTGAGTGAGTGAGTGAGTGAGTGACTGTCTGTCTGACTGAGTGACTGACTGAGATGAGTGAGTGACATGAATGAAGTGACTGAGTGAGATGACTGAATGCGATGCGTGAGGGTTTAAATGAATAGAGTGACTGAGTAGAGATAATTAAGTAAGTGACTAACTGAATAAGTAAATGCGTGGACTGAATGTATAAATAAATAATAGTGAAATGAATGAATAATAAATAAATAAATAAGAATAAGATGAATGAATAAATAAATAACGATAATAATAAATAAATGAGTAAGTCGAGATCTAGAGTGAGCTAGAGTCACTGACTCAACTGACTGACTGAATAAGTAAATGAGTAAATGAGTTATGAATGAATAAGTAAGTGACTAAATAAAGTGACTAAATAATGAATGAATAAAGTAGATATAAGTGATGAGACTGAGTGAGTAAATTAATAAGTGAACTAACTAAGTAAATGAGTGAGTAAGCGGTGTGAATGAGTGATGATGAGTGAGGGTGAGAGTGAGTGAGTAAATGACTGACTGACTGACTGAGTGAGTGAGTGGGACGGGTGCGTTGAGTGAGTGATTGCTGAAGGAGATGTACAGCAATGTAGTGCTGAAGGAGAAAGAGTGAGAGAGTCTGTCTTGAAGGGGCTTGTTGTATTATTTTGTCTTGGAAATTCCCCAGTCGCTCAGCTGGGTCTAGCCAAGGAGAGAAGCAGAGGACGAGTGTGTCGCTACAGCTGTGTGAGGTCAGCAGTGCAGGGACGAGCAGGTGTTCTGCCAGAGGAAACCACCTCTCGTGCTGACCTGGGTCAGTTTGTTGTCAAGTCTTGTAATGGCCTCCTTGAGACAACAGTTCGCGGGGCTGTTCTCAGACCTGTGCTTGAGGAAGCTTCGGAAAGTGTCTCAAGTCTGGTTAAAGGAAGAAAACACGGCTGCTTGTTTTTATTTTTAGTGCTTAGAAACAAGGTGTTATTGCTGGCCTCTGCAATTACAATCTCATTACAACACAGCAGCAGTGTTTGTCCTCTGTGAAATGAATTGCAATTAATTTGACTAATCATTTTGCAGCGAAAATACTGCATTAATCTATCCTCCATTTATTTGACACTCGAGTCATTCGTTACATTTTCTCCCACCTTGAAGTTCATCTGACGTCTTCCTCATGCCCCTGTCATTCTGCAAGCTCGCCCAATGCTCACTGGTGTGCTAAACACGTTCTTAGTAAGCAGTTTTTGGATCGCCTCATACCAGTGCACACATCTATCAGCTCGAAATCAAAGTCTTATATCGCCTTTTTAGAGGAAATTCTCATTTTCTCGTTTTGCTGCAGTTACTAGTACGTACATGAAATCAATTAGCCTGTACTACAGATTTTACGGCCATAGCAGAGAAAAGTTAATCTAAAAGCAAGAAGAGTGTGTGTGTCACTGCAAAGATGGCAATGTTGAAACCCTTAGGTTGAACCCCTTCTGTACTCTCGGCTCCACAATTAACACTCGCTAAAAGGCAAAGGAGAGTAAATATCGGCTTTATAAAAAAAATTAATCATTTGTCACCACTTATTAAGATATGCAATGTGGTTCAACTAGTGCTCACTGATAATCAGCAGCAAAAATATAATTTTAGATCAAAATAAATGCAAAATATACAGTAAGACTAAGTATTTATTTCTAAATAAATAACCCCATTTTGTATTCAACAACAGTTCATAGTGATCTCATCAGTCAAGCTTAAAATGAACAAGAAGAGTCGTCTATACTGTATGTAACTCTATTAAAAGTCTAAGATGCATGGACATTTTTTAATTCCTCCTTCCACTGAAAAGCAAAGGTGTGCAGGTTTGGAGCGATACGAGGGTGAACTGTCCCTTTAAATGTGTGTGTAAATAGTGCCCGTGTAAGAGGCTGATGAGGCATCTCTCCTGTCAGGATGCCAGTCCTCGGCTGATTTCTAGGAGATGTTTGTGCATTCAGAGGATTCGGCAGATTCTCCAGCATCTTCATTAACTTTACGCAACATAACATGTCAGAAAATCCTTCTGTAATAGTCAGATTTCCCAAAGATTAAAGAGTGTTAGAAGCCAGAGAAAGTGTCTGAGCAGATGAAGACACACACACTGGGCCTCGTGTGCTGCTCTGACACCTGCTGGTGAATGAGAGAACTGCAGCCGGGAGGACAAAACACCAGAGGTCAAACTAATCGCTCCTCTCCTTTATGGAGGAAAACAGGGATCCCTTAGGCAGTGCTTTACATAAACACTGGTTGTTATCCTGGTTGAAATCTCTTCTCAGCCTGATATCAACCTGTCCTGATATGAATAGAAGGGGACTAAACATTACAAAATGTAAATATATCTTCTGTTAGGTGCAGTGTTTGGCATTGTGGCACTGTGACTCTTACTGTATGCTCACCTGAACAGAACACATGTGGTCGGTTAATGCGTAAGGAGAAAGTGTGTGGGGTTTCGTCTTTGTCCTTTACTGTTCCTCGGCACACTAATGCTTTCAGACTCGATCATCTTCAGCTGGAAGCGCCAGTTCAATTAAATTTGGTGATTAAATAATTAAAGTTGGCATGGGCTTTAACTTTGAGCTCCTTACTCTCAATGGGGTTTCGAGCTCAAGCCTTGATGAATGTTAAAAATATGTATATTTTATATTAATACATTACTTGTGCATTATTGTGCATTAAGTACTTCCTGTGGTTTAATAATAATTATTATTATTTATAAAACGTTCCAATCCTGGATTCTGATTGGTCAATAGCCTGTGCTTTATTCATGATAAAGCACAGCTATGGCCGCTATATGTTCTGCATCAGTGGTTCCTGTTAAAAAAAGTATAACATGAAAACAGGATTTATTTTATTTTCCCAAATCTTATGTTCAATGTGAACTACACAGCCTGTTTTTACAGTGCTATAGTTGAATATGCCACCTGGGCATTAGAATAGATGGTTATGTAAATGATAAATACAGTTGTACATAATAATACATAGTGTTCAATTTTAACACAAAATGAAAATGAGTTTCGAAAAATGCATAGGTTTATATAAGCCATGATATTCGGTTATATTTATGTAATGAATCATAATCCGATCGTATATTTAACGCGCTATTATTATGTTTGAGATATCAACCACTGGTTGATAATGTTTGAATAAACTTAAGTAACAACTGGTAAAATGTACACCTATGTCATAAAATAATGTTAAATATTCTCTTCTCAGCCATGTTTACAGTCCATGAGCGAAATCCCATCCGTTTTCTGATTGGCATTTCGCAAGGGAGTAATTAAAGTGTGTGGACCCTAAATCTATGCAGGCTTTGACGAAGACTGCTTCAGAGGTACAGAGGGGCGCTGCTGAGCACATTTTGAGCACGCACAATTTAAGTCCACGAGACCGAAAGTCCACATTTGGGACAGGGCCATTGCTTACTCATAACATGCATTTCTTTGATGCACTTTAAGACTATCAAAACCATGATGAAGATCAAACGCCCGAATGACCTTAATTTAATTACAGATGTTCTATTGAGCCTGGTACATTTTTGAACCTGTTTTATGAAGGCGGCTTCATTTTAGTTTTAGACGTTCGAGACTTGATGAAAGTTTAGAAAACATGCTTAAACGATTTCAGTCCTTCCATAAATGCAACTGCATTTTATTATTACATTATAATACATTATTGTATTGATTAATTGTATTCATTATTTTAAATATTTTAAATACTTCCCATAATATGATATACTACTAATTTATTACATGCTCTTCTTTAATAGGGCACTTTAAATCAGGAGCCATTTTCAAATATCAAAAGCCTGAATGGCCACAATTTAAAGGAGTAGTTCACTTTAAAAAAAAAACTTTGCTCATAATTTACTCACCCCTATGTCATCCAAGATGTCCATGTCTTTCTTTCTTCAGTCGAAAAGAAATTAAGGTTTTTGATGAAAACATTCCAGGATTTTTCTCCATATAATGGACTTCAATGGGAACCAAACGGTTCCAATAGACAGTTTCAGTGCAACGACAAACTGTTCAAAGGGCTTTAAACGATTTCCAGACGATGAATAAGGGTCTTATCAAGCGAAACGATCGCTCATTTAATAAATAAATAACAAAGTTTAAGTTTTATAAGCACAAATGCTCGCCTTGCTCTGTTCTGTGATGCACGTTCATGACTCCTGTTCGAACTCGTTCATCAAAATGAATAAAATCTTTTTCCGAGTCAATTCGTTCATTTCAGCTCGTTGAATGAACCAAATGACACGAAAAATTTTTTGGTTTTTTGATTTGTTTTCGACTGAAGAAAGAAAGATATGGATATCTTGCATCAAATATCTAGCAGCAAAAGTTTTTTTTAAAGTGAACTACTCCCTTAATGACAGATATGCAACTATGAACATGTTTTATGAAGAAGGCTCGATTTTACTTTGGTGACGGGAGGGAAGTGTTTCAAAACAAACACATTGAGCACTAAAGAGGAAGAGGAGTAAACTCCTTATTCAGATGCTCTGCTCACCAGTCACACCAAGGATCCCAATCAATCCTGGAAATTGGTTTGTTGCCTGACAAGGTTACGAATGACAGAGAGATAGAGAGAGAGAGCGAGAGAGAGAGAGAGAGAGAGAGAGAGAGAGAGAGAGAGAGAGAGAGAGAGAGAGAATGAAGAGAGACATTGGCCTTTGCTTACTGTCAGGCTCTATCTCCAGCCGAGATGAAGAGAGTCTGGGAATTTGGGTGAGTTTGGGATTACGCTGAACCGAACACATGTGGTCGATACACTCTAAAAAATGCTGGGTTGTTTCAACCCAAATTTGGGTCAAATATGGACAAACCCAAATGTTGGGTTAAAATGTCATTCCAAAAAATAACAGTTGAAAGTGAAAGTTGAAGTAAAATTTTAAATGACATTTTTAACCCAACATTTTGGTTTGTCAATATTGACCCAAATTTGAGTTAAAACACCCAGCATTGTTTAGAGTGTAAATGTGTAATAAGAAAGTGTGTATGGGGTTTCGTTTTCCTCATTTACGGTTCCTCTAGGCACTAATGCTTCCACAGTTCTGGCACAGTGAAAACACGAGGCCCGTTCTCCCCGTCCATCCCTGAACTCAATATACAGTACACTTTATACAGTCTGTCGTTCTGGTTAACTCACTGTCTGTGTTTCTCTGTTACAGGAACATTTCACGCCCGAGTGTAAGTTTAAGGAGTGTGTATTTGAGAACTATTATGTGACATACTCCTCGATCTTGTACCGCCAAACGCAGTCGGGTCGGGCCTGGTACATCGGCATTAACCGGGACGGACAGGTCATGAAAGGAAATCGGGTCAAAAAGACCAAAGGAGCTGCTCACTTCCTGCCCAAGCTCATCAGAGGGTACGTCTCTGTTTAGAATATTACATTATTTGTTGATACCATTTAAAAGTTTTGGGTCTGTATTATTATTATTTTTTTTTTAATTCTGTATAAAGCTGCATTTATTTGATGAAAAATACAGTAAAAAAAACATTGTGAAAATAGTGTGGAATATTATTACAATATAAAATAACGGTTTTACATTTTAATATATTTAAAAAAAAATATTTTGATCAAAGCTGACTTTCAGCATCATTACTCCAGTCTTCACTGTCACATGATCCTTTAGAAATCACTCCAATATGATGATTTGCAATGTTTTTTACTTGCCATGCCAACATTTTTGCCCACCACAAAAAAAGTAATAAATAAATAAAATAAATAAAACAGGCCTAGTTATTGTGACACCACAAACTACAAGCCTGACTCAAATATTGTAAACGACAAGTCAATTGTCAGTAATAAAATAAGAACACAATCAAATTACGAGCAATAGCACAAATTCAATAGAACAAACTTATAAATCAAATAAACACGGCTTTTCATGTTCTTCAGGTAAGTCTAACAGTAATGTTCAGGTAGAAAAAATAAATAATCAACGTAAAATGTAAAATAGCTAGGGCTGTCAAACGATTAATCGTAATTAATCGCATCCAAAATAAAACTTTGTGTTTACATAATATATGTGGGTGCACTTTGTATATACTGTATATAGATTTATGTATAATTTATATTATTAAATATATATATTTAATATATAAATAATAAATAATATTATTATAAATAATAATAAATAAATATTTTTTTCTTAAATATACAGGTATACAATATATACAAGTATGTGCATATATATATATATATATATATATATATATATATATATATATATATATATATATATATATAATTATACACAGTGCACCCACATATATTATGTAAACACAAACTTTTATTTTGGATGCGATTTTTATATTTAAAAAAAAAAACTTTGGCTGATAATTTACTCACCCCATGTCATCCAAGATGTCCATGTCTTTCTTTCTTCAGTTGAAAAGAAATTAAGGTTTTTGATGAAAACATTCCAGGATTTTCTCCATATAATGAGACTTCAATGGGAACCAAACGGTTCAAGGTCCAAAAGACAGTTTCAGTGCAAACTGTTCAAAGGGCTTTAAACGACACCAGACAATGAATAAGGGTCTTATCAAGCGAAATGATCGCTCATTTAATAAATAAATAACAAAGTTTAAGTTTTATAAGCTCAAATGCTCGCTTGCTCTGTTCTGTGATGCGCGTTCGTGACTCTCCTGTTCGAACTCGGTTATCAAAATGAACAAATGTTTTCAGAGTCATGACTCAAAGGGTCCTAGATAAGACCTTTATTCATTGTCTGGTGTCGTTTTAAAGCCCTTTGAACAGTTTGCACTGAAACTGCTCTTTTGGACCTTGAACCGTTTGGTTCCCATTGAAGTCCATTATAAGGAGAAAATCCTGGAATGTTTTCACCAAAAACCTTAATTTCTTTTCAACTGAAGAAAGAATGACATGGACATCTCAAGTGTTTTTAAAAGTGAACTACTCCTTTAATGACATATTTTATGTGTGAACTATCCCTTTAACTCACGTTACCCTCACGTGGTTAATGTTAACAGATTTTCATTTCAGGGTGTACTGTCCCTTTAAGAGTCTCTGTTTTTCTCCTGTCTCTCCAGTTGCCATGTACAGGGAGCCGTTACGCTACACGAGGTTGCCGAGCAAGAGCCCGCCTAGGAAAACAGCCAAAACCTCAGGACTCGCCCGTCCATGAAAACGGCAAGAAAGAAAAAGTGCTTCCGTCCCCACAGCATCCTGGCGGCAGGAGAAGAAACGCTCCGTTCACGCGGACACGCCCACAAAACAGTGGCGCGGGAGGTTTGGTACGAACAATGTTTTGTAGTCCCTCCACCGATCCTCAGAACGTTGACATTTCCAACAATGCATCAGGCCCAAAAGACCCTCGCCGATAGGTCTAGCGCCCACCGCAGTCTCTCCCGCTTCCCCGAATCAAGGGAATACTGAGCAATAATAACCGTAAGAGTGTGACATCAGCAACACCTGAAAGAAAGGATCTGACGTCTTCCTCTCCTTTTTTAGTATTTCAAGAAGTATTTTCTCTTCGTGAAGCGATTCGTGCTTTACATTTAAACCCTTTCTTTTTCATTTGTTCAGGCATTTATAGGTGTTTTTTTCTTTTCTCAGATTCCCCTCCATCTCTAAGCCTTGTTTATAACCTCCCTTCTCTACCTCTTCTGCACTTCGATTCGCTTAGAACACAGGCCGTTTTCCACTTCACGAACACAGGAAAAGCCCCGCACACTCTTCCAGGGAACATTAACCATGCCACACACACACACCAAATAACTAAAATAAAAAAAGTTCCCCTCCTCTTAGATGATGATGTATGCCGGCTCCTGCGCTGATGAGTGTGTGGAGGGCGGAAGTGTGTGTGAGCGTGAAGAGTAATGCAATATCTTTTGTAGGATGACTCATATCAGGAGGGAATAGGGTGGCATTATTGTTTATTTTCTTATAATAAGTCGTTGTTTTCCTCATTGCAATATGCCCAGAGAGCAATATTGGTACAGCTGCACTCGTTCTCCTCCCTTCTTTTTTTGTTCAAAGTAGATGTGCTGACTATTGAGACTGCAAAGTTTGTGTCCCTACATTCAGTTTTATTCTATTACATTTGCCTGAGAGCAAAGGCACTTCAGCCAGCCAAATGAAACAACACAAGAGCTGAAAAGTCCAATTCTGCTTTATTTTCTTCCGATAACACCGGGAATTGAACCGGAGGAGCTCATCCTCGCACAGAGCTGTAACGTCTGACCTCCACTTGTTAATGATATCAGTATGTAAATGAAAGTGTGTGTTGAGTGCTATTAGGGAACCTGGCGACACTTCTTACTTTGCAATAATAGTCCTGATTGTGTTTCATGCACATCACCTACATTATAGAAATATGATTTAATGCACTCTAAAAATAGCTGGGTTGTTTAACCCAACTTTGGGTCGAACATGCACTGTAAAAATGAATATGCTTTATCTGATCAATATAATTGTGGCAACAGATTACAGCAATATTATTAATTAAATTTAACAAATTAGAATTGAGTAATAATTAATCAAATTATTCCTTAAACGTTAACCATTTAAAATGAGTAAAGTTTACACCAAAAAAATGACAGACAGCTGTCAAAGATTAATTGAGAACTCTTTATTTTATATTGCCAACATTTATATTGCCACAAGCAGAATTTACGGAAGGAGGAAACCGTAATTTTAAAATAAACACCGATCAGCATAATGATGACTTCAATTTTTTTTTTTTTTTGGTTGTTGTAAGTTTTACTAATTTTAAATGGTTTAACTTTTAAGTAATTAATTTGATTAATTATTACTCAATTCTAATTTGTTTAATTTAATTAATAATATTGCTTGTAATCTGTTCCACAATTTTTTTGATTCAGATAAAGCATATTCATTTTTACAGTGTGGACAAACCCAGCCATTGGGTTACATTTTTTTTATACAATTTTTAGCACAACAGTTTGGGTTTGTCCATTTTTAACTCAATGTTTGGGTTTGTCGTCCATTTTTAGCACAATGTTTGGGTTTGTCCATTTTTAACCCAACGTTTGGGTTTGTCCATTTTTAACCCAATGTTTGGGTTTGTCCATTTTGACCCAACGTTTGGGTTTGTCCATTTTGACCCAACGTTTGGGTTTGTCCATTTTGACCCAACGTTCAGGTTTGTCCATTTTTGACCCTGACGTTTGGGTTTGTCCATTTTGACCAACGTTTTGGGTTTGTCGATTTTTGACCCAAAGTTGAGTTAAAACAACCCAGCATTTTTAGAGTGTAGTACACAGCCGTTACAAAGGTTGTTGTTTTTTATGTTTTTGAAAAAAGTCTAAATTTATTTGATTAAATTTACAGTAAAATCAGTAATATTGTGAAATGTTATTACAATTTCCATTGTAATATATTTTTAAAATGTAATTTATTCCTGTGATCAAAGCATCATTACTCCAGTCACATCTTTCAGAAAAATCACTCTAATATGACAGATTTGCTTCCCAAGAAACATTTCTGATTATTATAAAGTTTGAAAACATGGTTATTGACATGCATTTTGAGGATTTTACGATGAAGAGAAAGTTTCCTTTTGACGGACGTGTGTATAATGTAGCTCTAATATAATTTTCAATGTAGAAAATGTTCCCTATTTAAATACACAATCATTAGGGTCACTTGCAGAAAGAACGTGTGTATTTGAGCTGGCTTTTTAGTCGTCTAATGTTGTGTGGTTAGTTACATTAGAGCACATTTCCCTGTGGTATCAAGTGCAAGAGCTTAAACAAATGCAGAAATCAAAATGTTCTTCTTGCTGAGCTGAATAATTTCTCATAACTTGCACCTGGTGTTGAGGAAATTATGCCTGCGATAATTATAGGTTCATGTACCGGCAGCAATGCATTATTGGGAGAAACAAAGTTATTAAGACCAAAGTGGAAAAACTTAGAAATTGTTGACATCTGGTGCAAAATTGTTCAACATTTTCAATCAGGATGTCAATCTCTCCCATACTACAGTTCACAGCACCCGCAGGGTGACGCACAATGCCGTTTAATGTCTCAAGCTGATTGTTTTTCAAATATTCTGAGTATTATTGCTTCTACACATCAATAAGGCTATAAGGCATCTTGATTTTTCTTCATACACTATAATTTGTTTGCAGTTTTGCAAGCAACATTGCTCATCTCAGGTTCGGTTTTCTTTACCGCTGGCAAAATGTGCTTTCAATAACATCCGGCTGCCTATAGAGGGAATGCATTGACGTCACTTCCCGCTGGAACAAACCTCAGCCGGACTGAGTGGCGAAAGATCTGCAGCGTGACTGGATTTAATAGGGAAACTGCGAAAATGCGACTAAAACAAACAATTTTATCAATTTAAACTAAATGTTGGACTCAATATAGTGTTCCTTACAACTTACTAAAGATCCAGTGATCCATGGATATTGACATGCAGCCAGGAATCGTGTCGCCTGACATTTATGTTTGCCTGATTTTGACACCGGGAAAATAAAAGCAATATAGACCTAAACATAAAGCAAATGTGCCTGTGACGTTTTATATAAATACAATATATATATACATACAATATATACAATATAAATACAAACTTTTGCTGCGTTCAAGTCATCTTGGGAAGTACCCTACCAATTCGCAGCCAATTCGTGCGAATTCGAGAATTATTAAAAAGTGGCTAATTCGTAGACCTAGCTCGATACGAATTTGTAAATTTGTCAAATACCCACGTGATGGGTAGGTTTAGGGTGGGGTAAGGGGTAGGTCATTCGTATAGAATTCATACAATTGGCCAATTCGTAAAATATGTATGATTTAACAAAATTGTACTAATTCGTATGAGTGAGGTCGTATGAATTGTTATGAATTAGCCACCTCGTAAAATTCATACGAATTCCCGTGAGATCGGGCTAGAAGTACGTATTTACGAGTTGGGAAGTTGATGTTTACGGCAAGAGGCGTTCAGGTCACTTTCGTCGGACCAAGATGGCGGCGTACCTTCTTCTTAAAGGGATAGTTCACCCAAAATGAAAAATCTATCAGTAATTACTCGCCCTCATGTTGTTCAACCCCGTAAGCTTTCGTTCATCTACGGCCCACAGAGAAGGAAATGAATAGTTGAATAAAGACTTGATGTTGCGCACAGAAAGTATTCTCGTCGCTTGATGAAACTCAAGATTGAGCCACTGAAGTCACTCGGACTATTTTAACAATTTCTTTAATGTGTTTTCTGGGCCGGCCAGTTTCAATCCCTTAAGAAGCCTATGGAGGAATGATCTAGCTCTCAGATTTAATCAAAAATATCTTCATTTGTGTCCCGAAAATGAGACGAAAGTCTACGGGGTTAAACAAAAGAGTTAACTAGAATTTTCATTTTTGGGTGAACTGTCCCTTTAATACAGCAAGGTTTTTAACTCTACTTGTAGAAAATGAAGACCGAAGAATTTTTATCAGGGGTTCTTCCTTTTCTTTAAAGTTAAATTCATGAAGGAAGCCACTGTAAACTCCATCATATATGGTTGTGTTACAAATCATATTTTGTGATTATTTTCTTGTAAAAATAATGTTGCCGCTTGCTAAAAACCTATAGATATTGTTGTATTCCGCCATGTTTTAAATGTGATCTTCCAACATGACTTGAAAGCACCACAATAGGTGTAAACTTGTGTTGATCATAGGTGCAAGAGTTGAAAAATCAACGTTTAGCGGGAGCGAGTTACATTTGATTTCCATTGATGGATCCAGATCGTTGCTAAAGCGACAGAAAATGTTAAAAAACTCCATGTTTGTAGTCAACATTTCAAACTATATGACTACGAACAGCGTCCTAGGCCAATTTTTCGGTCCTGGTAACAAGTAAACATTGTTCTTTTACATATCCCGACATTGTAACGATAAAAAAGCGGGTTGAAAATTGGCAAATATAATCTTTAAGTCTTGCATTGTTCCACGTTTTTACAGGTTTAGCGAATATCTGAAGGGCTATTTACGTAAGGTTTCGCAGGTGTTGTTGTAATCACAATCGAAGGAAAAGTTGACCAAAGCACATCATTATAACAGTTGGAACAGGCCAAACAGCAAAGGTTGAAATAAATGACAAAGGCAATGTCGTATGAAGACACAACTGTGCTTTGATTAGCATGGTGCGTTCCTTCAGATTTAATCACAATTACACCATGAAATTGATAATGTCTCACTTTCCCAAATCCCCACTCTTCTTTCAGACTTTGAAATGTCACGGTGGGGCTTGTAACCCTGACTGAATGTGAAAGGCTCTTGTGTTTGTAAGGGCTTTCTAATCCGAATACTTGATTACAAAAGAAGATGAAATGCCATAACCGCCACTTAAATGACCATTATAACATCTGCTTTGGGTCACTATGGGCTAATGTGAATACAACATAATGTTAGAGAGAAGAAAAGGAAAGAGAAGGAACATTAGTACTTTTTTCGCTTTGATATATTTGGCGTGCGCATAAGGGCCAGATTGAGGATAATTTAACAATTATTTTAATGAAACCACTCTCTGTGCGCAGCTAAGTGCTTCTCTCTCAATTTCCCTGCTATTTTTCAGTCATAAACACCGAGGCCAGAAGATGAAAGCTAAGGGCTAATGCTTTTCAGAACAGCCAAGCCATTAAAAACACTGTACGTATGTTACATATAGATAAGAATGACCTTGTAAACTTCGATTTGATACATTTACTAAACTGACATTTTTGCACATCATATTTCTGTCTTTTTATGTTTCTTCTTTCTTTGAATGTCCTGGTCATGTTGTCCAGTGTGTGTGTGTGTGTTGCCCATCAATGTTGTGCATTTAGTGTTTGCATTTAAAGGGATAGTTCACTTTGAAATTAATTTTTGATATGTTTTAGCTTACCTCAAGGGCATCCAAGATGTAGGTGTCTTTGTTTCCGCAGTATTTCAATTTTGATATTTTTAGGTCAAACCATTCTTGTCTGTCATATAATGGAGGTCTATGGTCACCACCTCAAAGAGCATGCACAGAGAAGTCCAAATTAAACATGATTTAATGACTCGTAAATGTAAGTACACATTGATGGCCTAAGACTACGAAACGGCAGTTTGTGTGAGAACTAATAGTATTTATATTGTTTTTACCTCTTGTAACCACACAAATAGTCCGCGCCCTCAGATGAGTTCGACATGGCTGTGATTACAAGAGGTAAAACGATATAAATACTGTTCTTTTCTCACACAAACCGCTCGTTTCAGTGTCTTAGGCCATCAATGTGTACTTACATTTCCAAGTCATTAAATCATGTTTAATCTGGACTTCTCTGTGCATGCTCTGAGATGGTGACCATAGACCTTCATTATATGACTGACAAAGAACGGTTTAACCTAAAAATATCAAAATTGAAAATCTTGAATGCCGTTGATGTAAGCTAAAACAAGTATTAAGGTATTAATTTAAGTTATATGTATCTGTTCATTGCTCTTAACAGACTGATCTTGCTGTGTTAACTCTACACTGATATATTAGCTAGCAACTTTCAGTGTTTGTTACACATATTACACATTAAATTAATTGCCAAGCAATAATATTAACAATCTGCAATTACAAAGCTTTCTGCAAATGATTATATTAAGTACACATCATTCATCAGTATTACTTAGTGCTTAATTAAATCATTTGTTGTGACATGAACACTGTGATCCCTCTTACACACACACACACACACAATTAAAACGTCTTCCTTTTCACGGATGGCCTTTCCTGTGCTTGATCTATATGATCTATCTTCACTCCCTTTTACTCATTGTCGTTAAATGCTTTAAAAACAGATGTTATTTTCTCTGGTTATTTCAGATCGATTTATCAAATCAGACCTATTGGATTTTGTTCAGACGGACTGCAAAAAATAGGATTTTGTTTTCTTTTCTTTTTTGCAGAAACATAAACAAATCAAGTGGTTAGAAAATCAAGTCAATTTTTAATCTTTTTGAGTCGTCTCTTGACTGAACAGTCAGATCGGCATTTTTGCTGTTGCTGTTGATGTTAAAGGCACAATATGTAGTTTTTTGGGGTTTTCGCCACAAGAGGGCGCAGTTAATGCAACATTAACAAAAAGTTAAAACGCATATATCTCACTTGCACAAAACAGGTTCAGTATTCCTGAAAATGAATAAAAACAGTGAAATGCAAACTCAGAATATTACCAAAACCTGCCATGATTAAATGTTAAATAAAACAAATGTACTTTATGTATTTAATCTCACTTTATCACACATTATCTTTGCTGCTGACATTCGATGATCCAAGTCCAGCAAACATTACTTTCGATAAACTTTCTTCTCCTGTTTTCTATTCTTTCTGCGATCCAGAACAGCAGAGAGGTTTGTTGAGCGGCGCCCTCTACTGTGCAGACGTCAAGTTATACACTTTTGGTGTGAAAAGGCCTTACATTGGCAAGAAAATCATTTTTTTTTACCAACAAGCAAACCCATGTGAGAAAGAGTAATGTAATTAGTTACTTTTTAAGGGAGTGACGGAAAATTGTACCATTACTTTTTTTTACAAGTAACATTCCACATCTCTTGTGGAGAATATTGGACAAGTCAGCATCTTTGACACTATGCATGAATAAAACACCACTAAATTCACATCCTCCTTTCTCAAAGACAGCGTCTCGGTTGTTGTGAAGTCTCTCGGCATCATGCTGACTCTTCACATTATAACTATAACCACCAATATCAATACACCGAATATTCACGACCTTACCTGAACAGACGGACCGGATTGAATCATTTATATTTGAAAATCAAATCAGATGTGTGTGCAGTGTGAACAAAGCCATGATCATGTGTGTGTGTGCTGATATTTCTATGTGTTTGTGTTCATTTTTAGATCTACAAAACATCTAAGTTTGCATTATTTTTATTTTACTCAGATTTTACTTTGGATTTTATTCACATATTGTTCCTTTGGGTTTTAAAATGCAGTACATTTACTTTTTTGTGCTTTTTTCAGATTGATGTGGTTTGCTGTGGTTTGTGTCATATATACACATATAGTCTGGGCTCTTAATAGACAATCAGACATTGGTTTATTAAAGACATTAAAGAGTTAAAGTAAATTATATAGTTTTCCAGACATGTCATAATAGTTTGATGTGCTTCTGAAGATATATTTTCAAAATCAGTGGCGTGGTCAGATTATTTTACATAAGAGAATTGTTGAGCTGCAGAGACCCTGTATTTACTGATCGTCAGTGTCTGTAATTGCTTTGCGTGTGTGTGTGTGTTCATGTGTGCGTGACTTTGAGGTGTAGCCCCAACCCAGCATCTGCAATGCAGCAGAAAAGACAAAAACTCAACCCTCCTCCCATGTTTCGACCAAAGTCTCGTCCCCCAGGATACATCTCTTAGCCCTCACAACAGCGCTGTGCAAATGGACCACGCTTCCCCTCAGTTGAATGTCATTGCCTCGTGTGTGTGTGTGTGTGACCACAAGGGAGAGAGAAACTCTGCTGCATTTTAAACTCTGGCAGCACATCTGCACTGCACATACAGCAGTGGTGTGTGTTAGTCTCTCGGCAGATGTGTGTTGCGAGAGTGACCTTTAGAAATCTGAGTTCTTTCGCTGTATCCCAGCTTTAGTATAATCACAGAGTCTCCCACGGTCCCTTGGAGGTAACCTTTAGTTTAGGGTTTAAAGGGATAGTTCATCCCAAAATGAAAACTCTGTCAGTAATTCTCGCCCTTCGTGTTTCAATCCGTAAGACAAAAGCGCTGCGCAATATCACTACGTGAACTCTGGGAACCAAACAAGAACGTTATAGAGAACGTTCCCATGTAGGTTATTTTTAGGTTCTATTTTCATAATGTAAGGAGAATGTTCCGGAAACGTTCCCTTAACCTTAAGAGAAAGTTCTAGAAACGTTCTGGGAACTAAAAACTAGACGTTCCCAGAACCTAAATTTGTTTGCTGGGAGGAAATGAATAGTCAAATATCGTTATTTTTGTTTTTTTCATTCTGGTCACTTGATAAACTTAAGATGGAGTCACTGTCGTCATTCGAACTATTTTAACGATGTCTTTCATAACTTTTCTGGGCTGGCCAGTTTGATCCCTTAAAGGAGTAGTTCACTTTAAAAAAACTTTTGCTGATAATTTACTCACCCCATGTCATCTAAGATGTGCATGTCTTTCTTTCTTCAGTCGAAAAGAAATTAAGGTTTTTGATGAAAACATTCCAGGATTTTCTTCATATAATGGACTTCAGTGGGGACCAAACAGTTCAAGGTCCAAATGAGAGTTTCAGTGCAGCTTCAAAGGGCTTTAAACGATTCCAGACGATGAATAAGGGTCTTATCAAGCGAAACGATCGCTCATTAATAAAATAAATAACAAAGTTTACGTTTTATAAGCTCAAATGCCCGCCTTGCTTTGTTCTGTGATGCACGTTCGTGACTCTTCCGTTCGAACTCGTTCATCAAACGAACAAATCTTTCAATTCGTTCATTTCGTTCGTTGAATGAACCAAATGACACGAAAAAGATTTGTTCATCGTCTGGAATCATTTAAAACCTTTTGAACAGTTTGCACTGAAACTGTCTTTTGGACCTTGAACCGTTTGGTCCCCATTGAAGTCCATTATATGGAGAAAATCCTGGAATGTTTTCATCAAAAACCTTAATTTCTTTTTCGACTGAAGAAAGAAAGACATGGACATCTTGGATGACATGGGGTGAGTAAATTATCAGCAAAAGTTTTTTTTAAAGTGAACTACTCCTTTAAGAAGCCTATCCAGAAAAATACAAAATATCTTAATTTGTGTTCCCGAAGTTGAACGAAAGTATTATAGGGATCTATCTCTTTAACTGTGGTTTGTGTGGATGGAAGAGTTGTTTGGACGCGGCTCAACTTTACATAAAATAATCTGAAATACAGTCCGTTTTTTATTTTTTTATTTTTATGGAATATTAAGTATTTGAATATAATTATAAAATCAGTTATTCTTTTGAACGGCCAATGTTTAAATGGCAATGTTTAATCTCTCTTTAGATGTTTGACACTTTTCAAAATATGAAATATGAACAAATATCACAGATTTTACCGTCTGAATATAAAACTCAACAGAATCACTGAAAAGCAGTTCAACTTTTATTTTTATAAAATAGGTATTATAACATATTATTTTGAATTGAATATGTAATATTTCAAGCAAATCATTACAAATATTTGATTATAATTTTATATTATTACACACACATATATATATATATGATCAGTTATTTTTGAAGTCTCCTTGTTCCATCTGTTTGTGGTCCTGAACATGTGACACTTTGAAACATATGAATCATAAACCAATATGTCAGTGTTTTTACTGTCTGTTTGTTCCTTCAGTTTCTGTGTCCCTGAAAACTAAAGGTCGTGTTCAGTTTTATTTGTGTTTGCCTGTAGTAAATCAGTGAAACAGTGTGGATTCAGTGTTGCCATCCAACCTTGCTGATGCAAACAGTTCCATTTTAAGCTCTTTGGGAAGATCACAAAGACAATGGGTGACCAATGGGCCCAAACTCTCGGTGTGTGTGTTGATACTCAATCTAAAGGTCAGACAGAGGACATGATCGCACACCCTCAATGGAGACACCGTCTGGGATCTTCTGCAACGAGAGTGTGTGCATATTAAAACACTCATAGTTCAAGATGTGCTTGTGGACAATGAGAGTTTGCTTCATATCGAAGGACATTTTGTATGTTCTGCATGGATTATCCAAGTTATTGTAAGGAAGTCTTCCAAAAAGAAAGGAAAATAAACCATATTCGTTTCTCTCGTCTTCCAAACCAAGACAAAGCAAAGGTCTTCCAGTCAAAGCCACTACGACACTATTTTTAATTTTTATAGCTACAGAAACCAATAACCACCCGAACTTTGGCTTCGTGCAACTGGACCACTTGGACGGAAACGGCACATCTATGGTATTTTGCAATATTGGAAGGAACAACCCAATACAGTCATGCATGTACCAATATTTACTGGACACATTAACAATTAAAAAAAAAAAAAATGAGGAGGATGATTCCTGTTTTAGTATTTAACTCACTGTTACTCTTAATACTCTACTCATGCATAAGCTCTCAGCCCCGTATTTGCAATAGAATCTATATCTATTTCTATAAGTCTATGGGAGACGTATTATTAAACATTATTGAATAAAACTAATATATTTGTATGATTGTAAAACCAAAGTGTCATTTGTTTTACTCTCTGCTTGTGACTGTGTAAACGCTCAATGCACTCATTTAAAGTAAAGCGTATTAATTGGCGCTCAGGTAAGTGCCAGCGTTCGTCATCTCAATAGAATTATACAGGCGAGTCAGCTTTAGTTATGGGTTGTTAAGTCGACTTCTATAATGATTAAATTGGCCGAGGACCAAACTGTGAATATGGTTTGGTTCTGACGGGGAGTGAGGATGAACTGGAGATGTGTTTCCAAGTGTCTTTCGCTTTGTTCCGCGTAAAGAGCGGCTTCCACTTTTTATCCTGCGGAGGAAAAACTTCAGCGATCGCGTGACCTCTGATTTCAAAAGACCCATCAAAGTGTCAACACTCGAGAGCAGTGGAATAAATCTCATCATTTAATCTAATTGGAGGGATAAAGCTGCATAATTCTTCTTAACAGCTCTGATGAATTACATAAAAGTACAGCACATTAATGCTACACCTCGTCTCGAGCCAAAAGCCCCCGGAACTGAATAGATATTCTGGCGTGGATTCAAACACATCAGTTTGCCTTATTTAAAGAGCACATGGGGAAGTCTCAATGACTACCTCATTGTAGGGTATATCTGCTTTGAAAATCATTTGAAATGTTCATGATATTTTCTTTCAGCCTGTGAATATTAGAAAAAATGTACCTTTTGTGAATTCAGGCCTAGCTTTTGTCACCTTTACATTGCAAAGACAGTGCATCTTATGAACATTTTAAAGGTGCCATCTGTAGTAATTGAGGTAAAAATATACAGAAAATGAGCTACACGCATCAAAAGAATGAGAAGAAATAAGTGCAATAATGTCATTAAAAAACTGAAAAGTTATATTGCTGCCGAGATATAAACCTAAATTAGCATGCTAAATTACTAGCCCCGGCCCGTCAGGTGTCGTAATACCAGTTTCGGCCATGGGAGGCGGTATGCGGGCGGGCAACATAAACACCAGCCGCACACTGCAATAGACGAGTAAGTGGCGCGCTTTTATGTGTGTGTGTACTTTGAACCTGAAGTCAGTCGTGTGGAAATACAGCCGATTACTACATTTCAGTTCAGGGAAGAGTTCAAAAAATGATTGGTCGACATGCATGAGGAATACATTTTGGTAAGTTGTAGCATACTGTATCTTTCAACAGTGTTCATGTTCTTTTTCCATTAGCTTGTAGAGATGATCGGTTCACGTGCGCTGAGGGATCTGTGGTGTAACATGTACAAGCGCCAAAACGGTATTTATTGTTTGAATTGCGTAATAAAATTGACAGAATCTGAGAGCTTAACTGGCAACCTGATTGCTAAGTGTCAATTGCATGTGTCTTACAGTGAAATCGTGAGAGTTGGCGGCTCTGAATGGCGTTAGCTTGATCAACATCAGCGAATGCTGTCTGTCAAATTAATTCAAACTAACAATAAAAGTGTAATATGAACAAAACGAATACCATAAACTTCAAATAATTGCCCAGGTTTTATTTTCCCATATTGCGTCAAAATGCACCAGCTTGTTTTTGAGACGCGTTTATGAGACGGTCTTCATCATTTAGTGTTTATGTTGTTCATTGAGTCTCTGATCTCTAAAAATATCCAAATGCTCCACGTGAAACTGTGGTCTTCCAACCTTTTACTATCAAAATGATTTGAATAATATGCGTGAGAAAAGAGCAAAACAGCTCTCGCTTGTGTTGTTTGAAGACGTGATAGTGCGTGCGGCCGCAGCACAACTCACTTTCTGGAGGTATACTGCCCCCATCTGTTATGGAATATGGATTATTTTTTGATTTAGAATTCCAGAGGGCCCCTTTAAGTGGCTAATTTTTGGGCCGTCTCCATCAAATTGGTGCACATTTGCATGTTGTAACTCTTCAAAAATCAACTTTATTTTTGATCTTTTTCAACATGGAATCTAATTCTACACATATTTAACTATTCAAAATGTGTATTGGTCAATCTCAGAGATGGTTCTCACTGCGGAACATGAAATCCATGGGGAGGAGTCTGAATCCAGATCCACCCACCTTACATACACGTAAACCTACCCAACTCCGCCCCCTAATCCCTAAACCCAACCCTAATCCAACCCATCTCCGCCCTTGGATCTTGATCCGACTCCTCCCGTGGATCTGCAATCTAGGCAACTTTATTTTTTTACAAGGTTAAAGCAGAATATGAAGAGTTCAGATGCAAAAGCCTCTAAATGCCATTTGAAATTTTCTTCTGAAATGATTCATTTTTATCAAGCTTTTTATATTTAATTTCAGTAATTTCACTTAAATGGCAATGAAGATTACCTATTAATTGTCATTTAAGTGAAATTACTGAACTTAAATATACAAGCTTTGATAAAAATGGTCATTTTAGAAGAAAATTTCAAATGGCATTTAGAGGCTTTTGCATCTGAACTCTTCATATGGACATAATATGGTTTTCTCAATCCTGTTACTGAAAATCATGTGTCATTTTAAAAAGCAAGTTTAGAAGCATGTCAATTAATTCCTTTGTTTTCCCCACAAGAAAGTGTTTATTTTATAGAAATTGTTTATATGTTCAAAAAATTTATATTTGTGAAAAAAAAAACTAAAACACAAAGCGTTTATTCATTTTAAAGATGACAGAAGCCTCAAGCTTATATATATTTTTTAGAATTAATTCATTAAATAATTGTATAAATTATGGGCCAAACAAAACTGATAAAAATAGTGGTTTAAATTTTGAAAAAGAAAAAAATCGTAACTGGTCTGAAAGTAACAGGATTGAGTTTTTAAGCAAAAAGTTCAAATATATCAAATATATGGCAAATGGCCACATATCATTGATGCTAATAGCGTGAGGACACTGAGCCATTTTGTAGAGCCTTACCACAAGTTAATATTTTTAATATAAACAAATTAAATCTAAGAAAAAGTTTAGGTAACAGGACCATGTTGAGATTGACCTTCTCATTCATATTTACAATTTCATCAAATATACAGAAATGAAAATGTAAGGAGTGACTTATAGTTGCCCATTGCCTTCAGAAGATCAAGATGATGCAAGCTTATAGGGGGATGTAATAGTAAATAGTAAAAAAAAATCTAAAATATTAGATCAAATGTTTTTTTTTTCATATATTTTATCCATTATATTTCATGGTAAAGTTTAGAGATAGAGAGTTGGGACATGCAGAAAATGCTATTTTTTAGTGTCCTGTTTCGTTTTTAATAATGTTTTTAATTATACATTTTAAATTTGTAGTTATCTTAATGTGCATGACATTTTGCTTAATAATAAAATGTATTTTAGAGTTAATTTTCACGCAATTTTATCCTGTCCTGGGGACAAAAATGCCACCCTTTCGGTGGAATGGCTCTACACATGCTACAATCGACGAGATGAGGCGTTGATAAAAAATGCATTTACATTTACAGAAATCTTAATTGCAGAAGTCGTTAACGCCGTGCAGAATGTGAAATGATGCTTAAAAAATATTTAACAAAAAGAAGTCTCTGAAATACTATTTTCGTTTGGTGTGGCGCGTGAGGTCAAGCTCCTTCTTGAGCGCGCGCACACAGGCCGCGCGCCTGTAACCCGAGCACAGTGACAGCGGTACTGACTTGTTGCAAAAACACGAATGGACCCTCACGTTGACTTTCTATGAAGATATACCTGTGGTTTCATTTGGTGGATCGCCATGAAGGCCCAGGACTGGTTCATGCTCTCCTGCTGCCTCTGTGGCCTGAGCACAATGGCAGGTAAGTTGAGTTGAAGTTTGCAAACTGTGTGTGTGTGCGTTGTGTTTTCACACGTGTGTGCTAAATGTCCAGTAAACTCAAACAGTAGTACTACAGTAAATCGAAGTTCTGGTCCTAAAACACCAGAATGTTTTGAAAAGATAATTAAACATTTTTTCTTCACATTTTAAATCGGTTTGGTACCGTTTTCCACATAATTGAGTCATTTCAAACATTAATTAACCTACATGTTTTTAATTACCTCAAATCTCACAATCGCTGTCTGACGTTTCCAATTATGAGATAAAGCCTGTAATCTGACCTGTTCTCATTAATTGTACAGTTTAATCCGAATTGGTTATTTAACACATCATTTGATGTAGCCTAATATATGATATCTGATTTGGTTGAATTATATAATATATAATAATAAATGACGTCTTACTATTGTATGACTGTGACAGATTCATATAACAGCCCAGTGTGAAAAGTTCAACTGCAGTATCACGTCAGTCATTTGTCAGGAATGCAATATTTATTTAGCAAAACCATAATAGTATTATACTCTACAATTACTGTATTACACCTTGTACATTCGGCTTCCAGATTTGGCACAAAACCTCATGGTGGTCTCAAATGTTCATTGGATAACACATCGCATAGAAACACATAAGTGCATTTCTTATAAGACTCTCTGCCTACTACAATGCTGTAGTTCTGTATTATTTTTGATTCAGAAACACCCTAAGGGTGATATGAAATGTGTACTGCATTGGTTTTACTTAGGGGCCAAGCATCGCAGGTGCGGAGGCACCTATTGTATCTGTTCGGTTTCTCTCTCATTATCATTATTATTAGGGGCCATAGCACCGAAGGTGCAAGGCACCTATTGTATCTGTTCCGGTTCTTATTAGGGCCAAGTATCGAAGGTGCGGAGGCACCTATTGTATCTGTTCTGGTCTTATCATTATTATTATTATTATTATTATTATTATTCTTCCGACTGACGTCTACTGTTGCCGCCCCTAGACCGGTTTGCTGGGAAATGAAATTTGGTTTGACACTCTGATAGAGGAACAGTCCCAACATTAAATACACCAATTTTGGTGTCTCTAACTCATTCCCTCTAGCGCTCACCAACTGTCCAAAGTTTCACTTTTATTAATGCTGAGAGACTTTTGAACCGTAAGGCCTATCAACAAAATTCTTTTTCCTCTTGTTCCTGAGCTCCATGCCGATTCCATTGCACCATATGACGTCATTTTCCGTCATGCAAATTTTTCCGCCATTTTGAATTTTCCAAAAAACCTACTTTTGCGAACTCGTCCTACGGCGAGTTTGTCCGACTTGCACCAAAATCGCACCAGATCATCTCCAGGCAGTGCCTGACAAAAAGTTATGGAATTCTAAGTCTGATTGTCGAATTGTTTCGATAAACGCACAAACAAATTTTACCGCAGCGCTTGCGAAACAGACGTAAGGCTGCAGTTCCTGCAGCGCTGAATCGTATTCAGACCAAACTTGGTGCGTGTCATCATAAGCATGACCTGAGGCTATGTGCTGCGTTTTGGCGCAGTGCCACCTACTGGTCCGTAGATATGAAAAATGGCTATTTTTGCTTATAACTTCTGATTGGTTTGTCCAAAAATCATAAATGTGGTCTTGTTAGATTCAGAGCGTCATGCCGAGTCGACTGATGTCCAATTTTCCCAGATCGGCCATTTTGGCTGTTGGCCATTTTGAATTATGTGCTAAAATGCTGTAATTTTTGAACGCATAAACGAATTGTTACGAAACTTGGTATGGGTCATCAGTATGAATGCCTGAAGGAGCCTGAGAAGTTTCGAAACAGCGCCACCTAGTGGTCAAAAGTTATATAAAAAATTCCAAAAAGGCTTATAACTTTTGAATAAATCTGCCTATTGAAATGCCACTTGTCTTAATAGATTCCTTGGGTCAGCTCGAAAACATAGATACCAAGTTTTCTTATTTGGCCGAACTTCCTGTCCACCATCTCTGATTTTCATTCAAAACCTACTTTTGCGAACTCGTCCTGCAGGCTGGTTTGTCCGACTTCCACGCAAAATCAAATCAGTCATCATCTCCAGACAGTGCAGACTAAAAGTTATGGATTTCGTGTTCATAGACAAAACCGTTTTCGTGTAGCGCAGCAGCAAATTTGAGGTAGGATGCCAAAAGGACTATTCAGTCTTTATCTCTGCAATGCCTTGTACATTTTGACACCAAACTTTGTATGTGTCATTGTCACCTCACTCTGACCACATCACATCAATTTTGTAAGTGCTGCCACCTATTTGTCGAAAGTGATAAACCATTAAATTCTCTTAAAAGTTACTGTATATATGATTTTTTAGCCATTTATCCAAAGTTCTCTTAAAATGTCTTTAATTGCTCATTGCTGCAGTTGGTCTGCCACTCCCACACATGCTGGCATCTGTTGCCGCTTCTTGCGCTTGGCCCCGGTAATGGCTGCTTGCAGCTATATTTGGTCATTATGATGCATAAATTGATGTTTTTGTGCTTGTACAATGGCATGTCACAATAATTGTGTGTTTTGAAACAGAATGATTGTGTGAAAGAAAACATTAGGAAAGCATGAGAGTCAATTAACCACTTGTGAAAATAGTACCAAAGTGATTAAAATAAATAAAAGGGACATTTGTTCAAGATTTGATGAACACTCTCTGGGAAAACTGTAAATTAACCTCGAGTCAGAGACTATCACCAGAAACTCTTTAAATTAAAAGTTGATTTAAAGGTGTTTCGGAGAGGTTAATTGTGGTAATTATTGTAGGAAAGCTTTCAATGGGACTGCTAGGCAGCAGATGGCATATTCTCTGCAAGGCCTGATTTATTTCACAATATAAACGCTCACACAAGAAAAAGATTTCTATTTCCATGCAGTTTCAGCACAGCGTTGCTGGGTTTCTTTTCTCAATAAAAGCCACTTGAAGTTATTACTCGCAGAAAAAGTCCGTCAGAATCATGTGAATGCGTGTGCATATGCTCCGAGCAGCAGCCGTTGGTAATGAAGGTGACGCGTGTCCGTTTGTTACTGTCAGATCAGTATTCTGGGGGCTCGAGCTGGCGACACTTGATGAATGTGGCGCCCTAGAAGGCCCGCTGATAATGTGCCCAACCTTCGAAAGCCGAGGGGAGAAAACAGCAGACATGATGCACAAAAACCTCAGATGGCCGGGCGGTGGAGTAAACAGTCACCCTCAAAAGTGCGCGTGATGCGGCTCTGAAAACCCAAGGCTATTTGTGAGTCTTTATTTGTTCGCCTTTATGTTCAGACTCAGAGTTTCAAATCCATCCACTCATCCATTACACTCACTTTGCTTCACTCAAAGATTATGCACAATAGGGGTGGTTAATCTGTCTGATTTCCCAATTCTATTCGATTACGACTATTGAAGTCCGAATTTCTGATTACAGTTGATTTTCCGATTATTAAACGATCTCTTATATTAGTGATTATTGATTTTCCATTTTACAACACTGAAACAAAAATACACTAGACCGAACATATGATTATATTAGCAGCAGCATCATTTTGGTATTAATTGCACTTTTTATTTGTTTGATATTCAATGAAAATGTAATGATGGTTAGTGAAGACATGCAAACATGCTTGTTGTCTATACTTAGGCAACCCATTATCTTTAAATAATTTTTTGAACAACTGTGTTGCATTATAATGCAAAGGCACCTGGTTCTATTAATTGACAGCATTAAAATGCATTTTGTGATTTCCTTCAATTGAAAATCTTTGAAGCAAGTTTGTGGGCTTTGAAGGGCATCCAATTCAGAGAATTACCCAGAAATTCAAAAGAACAGCATTTATCTGAAATAGAAAGCTTTTGTAACATTAAACAATACAGTTTAAAAGTTTGGAGTTGGTAAGAATTTTCTTACATTTTTTTGGGAGAAAGAAAAAAGAAATCTATACTTTCATTCATCAAGGATAAATTAAATGAAGTTGATCAAAAGTTACAGTGAAGACATTTATAATGTTACAAATCGATTATCTGAATCTTTTGTGTGTGTGACTATAAGATACTTTCCTTTAAATGTACAAAGTAATGACCCATAAAGAATAAACGTACAATATATTTTATTAGCATTCCAAAGAACCAACAGGAAAATAAACGTGTGCCTGAACTAGGAGCATAACTTTAACTTACTTGTAGTAAATTAATATTGACGACGGTACAGCATCAGTGTTTTTCCTCCTCTGTGCTGGAAAATCGCATCATATGGCTTGTCATATTTGTCGTGTTTCCGTTGTTAGTTTTATTCTACAAAGCTTACAACTAGCGTGGCTCTTGCCCAGTTCCTTTCCCTCTTCAACTTCAGAAGCCAAAATATTTCCACACGTCAGCTTTTAACCTAAAAAGGAGGGTGTTTGGATCTTGCCGCCATCGCGTCTCTGTTAGTGTGCACGCGTCAGACGGTCCGGTCACTGCACTTCCGTCTTTCGCTTTCCGTCACATTATTACGTTTTTATAAATATATATATAATTTTTTTTTTTTTTTTTTTGGAAATCGATTTTGGGATATTTGTGAATCGATTCAGGGATTCGTCCACTGTCCGCATCGTGGATGCATCGAAATTCGATTTTTTCCCACCCCTAATGCACAACATGTATTCTTGTCAACCTGCAAGACTTTTAATACTTAAGATTCTTGAGATTAAACAACATTTTCAACTAAAACGTAAAACCGAATGCGTTTTGGCCGTTCATTGACGCAACAACCGCATTTTGGGTGGCTGAAAACTTTTGAAAACGGTCTCTGTGTAAACTATAAAATCTGTGAATCTTTGAAAATGACGACGTCATGTGAATAGAGAGCCTAAGCCCTTTCCCTTCTGGTTCGACCACCATGGGACCTTATTTTTGAAAAATCTTGTATGGTAATCAATTGCCAGAGTACAAAAAATATTTTGATCTCGTTTGAATTGTTCCTGAATTAAATCGTGATGTTTGTCAATTTAAAAGATAAAGTCAAGTAAAGTTGCAGTTCTGATGTAAAACTGTTGAGGTTTAATAAAAATGTGTAATTAACAAAGACTACAAACCAAACTTTACTGAAGCTAACTTTACTGAATCTAACTTTACTTAATCTAACTTTACTTAAACTAACTTTCACTGAAGCTGACTTCACTGAAGCTGACTTTACTGAAGCTGACTTTACTGAAGCTAACTTTACTGAAGCTAACTTTACTGAAGCTAACTCTACTGAAGCTGACTTTACTGAAGCTAACTCTACTGAAGTTAACTTTACTGAAGTTAACTTTACTGAAGCTAACTTTACTGATGTTTACTTCACTGAAGCTAACTTCACTGAAGCTAACTTTACTGAAGCTAACTTTACTGAAGCTAACTTTACTGAAGCTAACTTTACTGAAGCTAACTTTACTGAAGCTAACTTTACTGAAGCTAACTTTACTGATGCTCACTTTGCTGATGCTAACTTTGCTGATGCTAACTTTACTGAAGCTAACTCTGCTGAAGCTGACTTCACTGAAGCTAACTTTACTTAAGCTAACTTTACTAAAGCTGACTTCACTGAAGCTGACTTTACTGAAGCTGACTTTACTGAAGCTGACTTACTTGAAGCTAACTTTACTGAAGCTAACTTTACTTAAGCTAACTTTACTAAAGCTGACTTCACTGAAGCTGACTTTGCTGAAGCTAACTTTACTGATGTTAACTTTACTGAAGCTAACTTTACTGAAGCTGACTTTGCTGATGTTAACTTTACTGATGTTAACTTTACTGAAGCTAACTTTACTGAAGCTAACTTCACTGAAGCTAACTCTGCTGAAGCTAACTTTACTGAAGCTAACTTTACTGAAGCTAACTTTACTGAAGCTAACTCTGCTGAAGCTAACTTTACTGAAGCTAACTTTACTGAAGCTAACTTTACTGAAGCTAACTTTACTGAAGCTAACTCCACTGAAGCTGACTCTACTGAAGCTGACTCTACTGAAGCTGACTCTTCTGAAGCTGACTCTACTGAAGCTGACTCTTCTGAAGCTGACTCTTCTGAAGCCGACTCTACTGAAGCTAACTCTACTGAAGCTAACAGCTAACTTTACTGAAGCTGACTTTACTGAAGCTAACTTTACTGAAGCTGACTTTACTGAAGCTAACTCCACTGAAGCTGACTTTACTGAAGCTGACTCTACTGAAGCTGACTCTACTGAAGCTGACTCTACTGAAGCTGACTTTACTGAAGCTAACTTTACTGAAGCTAACTCCACTGAAGCTAACTCCACTGAAGCTAACTTTACTGAAGCTGACTCTACTGAAGCTGACTTTACTGAAGCTAACTTTACTGAAGCTAACTTTACTGAAGCTAACTCCACTGAAGCTAACTTTACTGAAGCTAACTCCACTGAAGTTAACTCCACTGAAGCTAACTCTACTGAAGCTAACTCTACTGAAGCTAACTCTACTGAAGCTAACTCTACTGAAGCTGACTCTACTGAAGCTAACTCTACTGAAGCTAACTTTACTGAAGCTAACTTTACTGAAGCTGACTTTACTGAAGCTAACTTTACTGAAGCTAACTTTACTGAAGCTGACTTTACTGAAGCTGACTTTACTGAAGCTAACTCTACTGAAGCTGACTCTACTGAAGCTGACTCTACTGAAGCTGACTCTTCTGAAGCTGACTCTTCTGAAGCTAACTCTACTGAAGCTAACTCTACTGAAGCTAACTCTACTGAAGCTGACTCTACTGAAGCTGACTCTACTGAAGCGGACTCTACTGAAGCGGACTCTACTGAAGCGGACTCTACTGAAGCGGACTCTACTGAAGCGGACTCTACTGAAGCGGACTCTGACTGAAGCTGGACTCTACTGAAGCGGACTCTACTGAAGCGGACTCTACTGAAGCGGACTCTACTGAAGCGGACTCTACTGAAGCGGACTCTACTGAAGCGGACTCTACTGAAGCGGACTCTACTGAAGCGGACTCTACTGAAGCGGACTCTACTGAAGCGGACTCTACTGAAGCGGACTCTACTGAAGCGGACTCTACTGAAGCGGACTCTACTGAAGCGGACTCTACTGAAGCGGACTCTACTGAAGCTGGACTCTACTGAAGCGGACTCTACTGAAGCGGACTCTACTGAAGCGGACTCTACTGAAGCGGACTCTACTGAAGCGGACTCTACTGAAGCGGACTCTACTGAAGCGGACTCTACTGAAGCGGACTCTACTGAAGCGGACTCTACTGAAGCGGACTCTACTGAAGCGGACTCTACTGAAGCGGACTCTACTGAAGCGGACTCTACTGAAGCGGACTACTGAAGCTGACTCTACTGAAGCGGACTCTTCTGAAGCGGACTCTACTGAAGCTGACTCTACTGAAGCTGACTCTACTGAAGCTGACTCTACTGAAGCTGACTCTACTGAAGCTAACCCTACTGAAGCTAACCCTACTGAAGCTAACCCTACTGAAGCTAACCCTACTGAAGCTAACCCTACTGAAGCTAACCCTACTGAAGCTAACCCTACTGAAGCTAACCCTACTGAAGCTAACCCTACTGAAGCTAACCCTACTGAAGCTAACCCTACTGAAGCTAACTCTACTGAAGCTAACTCTACTGAAGCTAACTCTACTGAAGCTAACTCTACTGAAGTTAACTCTACTGAAGCTAACTCTACTGATGCTAACTCTACTACTGAAGCTAACTCTACTACTGAAGCTAACTCTACTACTGAAGCTAACTCTACTACTGAAGCTAACTCTACTACTAAGCTAACTTTACTACTGAAGCTAACTCTACTACTGAAGCTAACTCTACTACTGGAGCTAACTCTACTGAAGCTAACTCTACTACTGAAGCTAACTCTACTACTGGAGCTAACTCTACTGGAGCTAACTCTACTGGAGCTAACTCTACTGGAGCTAACTCTACTGAAGCTAACTTTACAGAAGCTAACGTCTGTCATTGTTTCTATAGTCTTGCGTTATAATTGGTAACGTTACGCTCGTCATGCCTGAGTGTGTTGTGCCAGACTGCACACACACGAGCAGCAGATCTCACTCGTTTCGCTTCCCGGGAGATGTAATTCATCAAGTGATTTTCACATAAAACTAAATGTTACTCTTCTGCTTCATGACAAACTGCGACTTTCAGAATTATCTTTTAAATTACACAAACATCATACGTGTAATTCAGTGTAATTTGTAATTGTAATTCATCTAACTGCAGAATACAGCGCTTTTGGTCGTTTTCGCGGATCCATGTGAATAAAAATCGTTTTTACAATCGTGTCATCTGTTCACGAAAAACAAAGGAAGCTTCTACGTTTTAAGCATATAGTTGTCGTGTAAACGCCGTACCCTCAGGCTAGGTTCAGATTGCTGGTAATTGTTGCCCGAATCTGATCACGTGACTACAGTCTGTTTTTGTCATGAGTGTGAACCGAAATAAACACATTTAATCTGATCTTTTCCGTTCTGAATTTGGGCTACTAACTCATAAATGTTTAAAAACTCTGCTCTCTATTGTCGTTTACTTGTCTTTTCTTTGATTTGCCTGTGCATAATTCGACTTGCTGAACCCGCTCTTAGAATCGGATATTGGCCACATTTAAAACGACAATGTGAACAGCTGTACAGAAAAATCTGGATCTGAGCAATAAACCTGAATTGATTGACCAATGCTCGCAGTGTAAGTGCAGAAGAGAGTTGTACTGCTCTACCTGAAAGTCATCATCTCTTCTAGGTGCATCAGAAACAGAAGCCAAGCTGATGAAGAAACTGTTTTCTTCATAGAACGTTAAAGTCCGGCCTGCAAGGAGCCCAGAGGAAAAGGTCGTCGTGAGGATAGGCATGACCCTTTCAGCTTTCGTCAGCCTGGTATGAAGATGCAAACACACATATTTATGGAACTTAAAGGGATACTTCACTTGAATGTGTATTTAAAATGGGTCGTTTATGTAGAAGAAATGTGAAATTATTTTTGAAGCTTTCTAGACTGAGAAAAGCTAGAAAATGTATTTTGATGGATGAAAAGATGAAAGACAACAACTCCCAGAATGCACTTGCTTCGCTGCCGTAAGAGGCCACGCCTATCGAAGCACCTGAAGAGAACAATTTTCATTTTTTCTGTACTAATAAATACTCCAAATATACAACAAAATGCATTTAAGGGCTAAAAAGGTGGATTTTGCATGATATGTCCCCTTTAATGGTTAGTATGACTTTTTAAAGGTGTGTTATAGAAATTAATTTGTATTGACTTTAATCTTATGTTATATTGATTGTTGTTTTGTTTTTTTAAATGTGAATTACTTGATACTTATTGTAGTGCTTTTTTTATTGTGAAGCACTTTAATCTGAATTTCTTGAATGAAAGGTGCTACACAAATAATGTTAATAATGATTATTATTAGTAGTTCAATGGCGAAAAATTGCTGCTTGTCTGACTGAAAAGCTCATCATTTTATCCGGGATTCTGTGGGTCTTAAAACATCTTAATTCGACCATACACAAATTAAGTCCATAAAAATGTCCTAAATCAGAGCAGAACATCTTACATTCATGATGTCGTGCAATTTTTTAAAATATTTTTGTCCAGTTTTCCAACACAAATATCTAAACATCTTTAAATCAAGATACATTTTTGTGACGAACATGTAAAAATTAGGTCTTAAAAATTTTAACAAGAAAAACATCTATCAATGAGTTATGAAAACGTGCTTCTTTGCTAAATGGATTGATACAACTCAGTGTTTCAAATTTTTTACATTATTAGGACATATTGATGTATCATGTTTTCTTTAATTTATTCCTTACATTTTAAAACGGTCTTTAAAAAGACTTAAATGGACCTTCTTAAAACCAACAGAAACGCTGTTGGTTACTTTTTAAACGGCGAGTTGAAAACATTTTCGCATGTATTTCTTAAAGGCACGTCAGCAAAAAAAACAGACCCGCAGAGTGTGGAAAAAATAAATCATATAAAATGACCGCTTTACAAAGTGCAATTAATTAGAGGTAGGATAAATTAGCCAAAGGAAAACCTCTCCCATTCTTTGTAGGCTAATAATAAAGGCTAGTCTGAAGCAGGTCTGATGGTTGGTTCAGCTGTTGTGTGTGGATTTGGTATGTGAATCAGGTCATGGGATCCTTTACTTCCTAACACAGGGATTTAATAACCCGGTCTCAGATAACAGTGCACACACAGATTTGCATTTGTACTTTCTTATCAGTGTTTTGTTTTCATTACTCGGATCAGAAAGGAACATTACCTTCTCTACTGGCTTCATGGACCGTGATTTCACATGGATTTTGTTCAAACTACCAAATGTGTGTCCAAAACTTAGAGATATTATTCATGTATCGCTGGAAGCATCCACACATTTAAGGCATCGCATGCATATTAATCATATGAAGTGGAGTGTTAGTGTGTGTGTGTGTGTGTGACCCTTCCCCCACTGTCTGTGCTCTGTACTGACAGCTGACATTCCTACGCTAGTTTTAAATAGCATTCAGGACTGTGTACTGATCTAACATTGAGTCTCAGATCTTTCCCTTGTCTGACAAACATTTCCCATCACCCCTTCTCCCATTCGAGACATGTGTTCACATTATTTGGCTTAGTTTAAACACATCTCAGTAGCAGAGGATACTTCATTATAGATATCATGCCCAATGTTTTTCTTCTAAACGCTCCCATGTGTGTATCAACCGCCTAGGAAAGGCATTTTTACAGTACAGATTGTTTCAAAGTAGATTCAAAGCGATAACAGGAAAATAATGCAGCTAGACTCTAAGAAGCAAGTGCATTCTGGGAATTGTTGTCTTTCATCCACATCAACCAAAACACATTTTCTGGCTTTTCTCAGTCTAGAAAGCTCCAAATTAAAAAATAATTTCACATTTCTTCTACATAAACAACCCATTTTTAAATACACATTCATCTTTCCAGAGGTGAAGTATTACTTTAAGGAGGCTTTCACACTAGCACTTTTGGTGCGCACCCGAGTTCGAATGACGTCAGAGTTCGGTTCGTTTGGATGATGTGAACGCTGTCTTCTGAACTTGAGAACTCGTACTCGGGTCCGCTTAAAAGGTGGTCTGGGTACGGTTCATGTGAACTCTTGTACGGTTCACTGCTGATATGAACGCAAACAAACCAAACCGCGGAAGTGAACCGCTATTGATGACGTATAATGTGGTCGAATCTTTTTCCGACAGACAGATGCAAGTGTGTTTCTGTATCTTTTCTCAGGGCTGGTCCGAATACTTCACAATGAAGTAGTTTCGTATTTGGTGCAATATAGATAGACAGTCGAGACGCGACATGTTCAGAATTAATAAACTTTGAATAAACTACACAACAGCGCGAGCAGGAAGCGGCGTGCCTCACGCGAGCAGAGTTATGCTCCGAGAACTGACATATTGCAAAACAGACATACACAGGTCTATTAAAAAGCGGCGTACGCGCCTCACGCAAGCAGGGATTATATGCTCCGAGAATGGACACTACTGCACTAGTGATATGACTTAAACTTAAATTTAAATGAATAAAACATAGCGACGAAATTTCAAATAAATAAAAACGAAATTTAAATGAATAAAACATAGCGACGAAATTTCAAATAAATAAAAACGAAATTTAAATGAATAAAACATAGCAACGAAATTTAAATAAATAAAAATGAAATTTAAATGAATAAAACAGCAACGAAATTTAAATAAAACAAAGCAATGAAATTTAAATAAATAAAAATGAAATTTAAATGAATAAAACAGCAACGAAATTTAAATAAAACAAAGCAACGAAATTTAAATAAATAAAAACTAAATTTAAATGAATAAAACAGCAACGAAATTTAAATGAATAAAACATAGCAACGAAATTTAAATAAAACAAAGCAACGAAATTTAAATAAATAAAAATGAAATTTAAATGAATAAAACAGCAACGAAATTTAAATAAAACAAAGCAACGAAATTTAAATAAATAAAACATATAGCAACGAAATTTAAATAAATAAAATCGAAATTTAAATAAATAAAACATAGCATAATAACAGGTAAAAAGGATAATACATTTTGTTTCTATTAATCTTTTCTTTGAAAACAAAACCAAAGGTTAAAAAAGAACAAATGTGAAGCGAGCTATTCTATCCATTTTGATGCCTTTTCATAGTCGTTACCAAGCAACATGATTACGCCGCCAGCTGCAGCTTGATACGGCAAGCGTACCGCGGTTCGGATACAAATATATAATGTGAACACAGACCATCGGGGAGGGGGGAGCAATCGAACTCGTGTTCGGAACAGGCAATCGAACCAAGTGTAAAAGACCCCTGAAGTGTCCACAACTAAGTGTATAGTGTGAAATGTGCTTTTCAAGCTAAAAATGCCTTTACTATTTTTGTAAATATGATTTACCTTGCCCAATATAGCATAAAGCGTTGAAATTGCTTTAAATTGGCATTTTTGAGTTCATGTTACAGACCCGCCAGTTTGGGAAGCAGCGCTTCAGGATTGCTGATATTTCTTTGATTCTGTTGTGATTGGTAGAGTAAAAATAAACTAAATAACTGGCCGTATTGTGTCTAAAATGTGATTTGCTCAATATTAACAACTTGTTTATTGTGCTGTTGTATAAAACCAACGTCACACTCTCATACCTACGGCCAGATCACAGCCAGGCATGCTAGATATTGTACATTGTAATGGTATAGCCCAAAGAAACTCTCATTTTGATAATGTAAACACATGTGCATTCACTAATTGAATTATTGAATTATTTTTATTTGTTCCGTTTCGTATTGTTTGTGTCCTGAGAACATGAAAGATGAGGAGATGAACACTGTTGTTATTATGAACTTGGTAAGTCTTCTTCTTCCGACTCCTGCGTGTCATATTGAGAAATAACGTCATGAGAGCAATTCAAATTCATAAAGCTTAATTTACATCGAAGAAAAGTTATCCGTATCATCCATCATGACTGATTTAGAGGACTGAAATTACCATGTTACCTCACAAGACAAACTCTGATAATAATAACTTTGATCAATATAGCATAACTTTGAATGCGAAAATGAAAGATTATGCAAATGCAAATGTGCAGAGATATTGCATTTGGTGTAGTTAATGACACAAGCCAGATCATTTGATTAAATGACGAACTGGTTGTTCTTGATGACCCTCATCTCTCTATCACACACACACACACACACACACACCTTTTGTGCTCTTGCAGGAGTGGAACGATTATCGCCTCTCCTGGAACCCAAAAGATTACTGGGGATTTGATGTGTTGCGTATCCCGTCGGCAAAAGTGTGGCTTCCTGATATTGTACTCATCAACAAGTGAGTTTTGTGTGTGTGTGTGTGTGTGTGTGTGTGTGTGTGTGTGTGTGGTGAGATGCTTCTTCACACATTGTCTCAGAAAGCCTAGTGTCAGGCACATTATCTTAGAGAGTCTTTGTTGAGTTTCTGCAAGAACAGCAAAAATAACAAAGAAATGATCAAAGCGCTTTTGAAGCTTGTCGAGAGATGCATGCACACACACATTACTTTCTCTCTCTATCTGTTCCTTCCTCACACACTCTCGTTGTAATGCCCAGGTAGACCCTCATCACTGCTGGTGTAAATATCAGGCCTCCTTCATTCATCTCTGCTTTATAGCCAATTAAACAACACTGCTGTCTGCTAGAAGTCTCTCTGGTCCTGCATTCATACCCACACACACACACACACTGTTCAATGAGGAGAGATCTAGGAGTCCCACAGCACCATTACCGTAATAGATGGGAAGTTTTAAATGCCCGTTTTGTGTCCTATGAGGATTATACTCCATTGCCGTATGGTTTAAGGGCTCAAATGGTCAATCCATCTTAATTGTGGGATTACTCTTACTTAATGTGATGCAGTCATACAATACATCATAAAAAACATAATTCGACTGTGACATTTCACTAACTCTAAGCTGACAATGACAATTGCCTGTCGACCTCCAAAAAGGACAAAAGGAAATGGTAAATACACTTACACCCAATAAACAACACATAGATGAACAAGAGCCAGTGCCATTTCCCAGCACCTGGGACAAGGTGTGTGTGTGGAAACATTCACTTTAAGTTCCCGGGTCGACTCTGAAATGTGTTTTAAGATTGCAGGCCAGTGTCTGCACTCAGAAGCTGCGTTTCCACACTAAGCACGATAACTATAAAGATAACGATAAAGATAACTATATATGCGTCCACACCAATCGACCGATAACGTTCTTTTAATTCTAAGCACGCACGCGCGCGCTGCGGTTTCAGAGTAGCGCACGTGCGCGAATGACCAGCTGTTGCTGCTTTATGTTACAAACAAATATCAAAAGGAAAAACAGGCGCTTTTTGTTTTGGGTACACGATCGATATCCTTAAAAGACGAGAGGTGTTGGGAGCGCATCTAAACAGTGATTCCATGTCTAGTGTAATAATATCTGGATTTAGCTGACTAATTCAATGATGGGATAAAAACATCACCTAGTACTTCAACAATGTTGTCAACTAGCGCTGGATAGCCTGAGGTAAATTTGTAACACTATGCTAAACTGCATAATCTCATTGTGAATACTTCTCACCGTTTATTCCCAGGATGCTTTCCATATATCCATCTTTTTTAACGCATCATTGAAAAGTGGGTTTGACTTGTCAAACAGTGGAGTGGATTTTTTTTTTTTACTTTGATGATTAACTTCTCTGCAATGTCATCTGCCATTTTAAATGCATGATTCTGATTGGTTGCCAGTGTTTTATCGTTGGACAGCTGGAAAAAAATCGTTCTGAAAGTGATTCCAACGATATCGTTCCTCATATCTTTATCGTTATAGCTGTGGTGTGAACTCTGTTATTCTTTAATATGGAGAACGATTTTTAGAATTATATCTTTATAGTTATCGTGCTTGGTGTTGAAATTCCGAAATAAAAATACGCACACTAGCCGCGTTTCCATTGCAGATTCGTAAAAAAATTAGCGATATTTTCGTTACTGTAAATGAGCGCCGTTTCCATTTACCGATGTTATGCGACTAAAATGTAATTTTTTTTGAGTCATTAAAAAAATCATGGCAATGGATGTTAGTTTAAATATCTCAGTATTGTACGTTGCCATGACGTTTACACACGCACAAAACTACTATGATGGTATCCCAACGTTTGGTATTGGACGCAACAGATGTGTCCCACATTAAGATCTTGAATTTGAGAGTATTGGTCCTTGAAAGGTCCTTGAATTTGAAGCAAGGTGTGGGAACCCTGATTGGATTATTTATTAGCCACTTAGCAGGAGAGTGGGTAAATTGTGTTGTTTTTTGTTTGTTTGTTTGTTTTTTTATGTTATGGATGGTTAGGGTGTGCTTACAGGAAAAATGAGTCAGGGTTTGGGATGGATGATGAGTGAGATGTACTCTGTGTGTGTGTGTATGATTAAATGAATATGTTGTGTGAGTTTTATAATGTGTTTTAGTGTTCTAATGATGAACCTTACTAGAGTGGCTCTATAATTTCATTGTACTAAATGCAATGACAATAAAGGCATTCATTCAAATTGCCTCAATGTGGAGGTTTAAGTTAAGCTATGCAAGTTTATCTGCGCTTAATCTTGTGTTTGTGTGTGCAGTAATGATGGCGTGTTCGATGTAGCTCTTCAGGTCCACGTGCAGGCCTACAGTAATGGCCGTGTGACGTGGACTCCACCGGCTCTTTTCAGGAGTATTTGCGGAGTAAAGGTAAATCCTGCAACACAACAGACCAATAAAACAATCAAGTGCTCCATTAATTGTTTAATCAGTGCTGTGAAAAATTAACAGCATGGCATAACAGTGCAAGATGTGTATATATTATAGGTGATGGTACTTTAATGTTTTCTTTTTAGCACTCATTTTTGTTCTTGATGAATGTTCATCACCTTTCGGTAAATACTGTAGTAATAAAAGTTATGGATGTAATGATGCGTCGAATCATAAGATGTTTAACAACGCAACTGCACTATGACTATATTAACAATATATTACAATGCTGCTTGTTTAAGAGTCTTTTTTACCTCGTATAAGTGGCAATCTCTCTCACTTTTGTACTTGTTTTGGGAACTTTTCCCCCTCCTCATTTGTATCGCTGCTTTCGTTTGGCCTCGCTCTAGTTTGGCTGTGTTTGATGTTCCGTCTGGTCTCTGCATGTGTGAAATCAGAAAGAGAGATGATTAAAGGAAGATGCTTGTCAGACAGATGCACACACACAGTAACATGAATCGCATTCTCCATCTGCAGGTGACATACTTCCCTTTTGACTGGCAAAACTGCACCATGGTTTTCCGTTCTTATACGTATGATTCCTCAGAAGTGGATCTGCAGCCTGGCCTTGATAAGAAGGGAAATGAAATACGAGAGATAGTCTTGGACACAGGCTTCAGCGGTAATGCACAATGCACAACAACCTTTTAAACACATCAGATAAAGCTTTTTCAAGCCAGTGTGAAAGATCAAGCGGATCAAGATTATTACTAATTGGTTAACTAATTTGAATATCCCCAACTGACAAGCCAAAGGGAACAGAACCAAAAAACTCTATCAAGTGACCCAATGGTGTCCTGAAAACGCCATCAGGTGACCCAATGGTGTCCTAAAACTCCATCAGGTGACCCAATGGTGTCCTGAAACTCCATCAGGTGACCCAATGGTGTCCAAAAACTCCACACTGACCCAATGGTGTCCTAAAATGCCATCAGAGTGACCCAATGGTATCCTAAAACTCCATCAGGTGACCCAATGGTGTCCTAAAACTCCATCAAGTGACCCAATGGTGTCCTAAAACTCCATCAAGTGACCCAATGGTGTCCAAAAACTCCAACTGACCCAATGGTGTCCTAAAACGCCATCAGGTGACCCAATGGTGTCTTGAAAACTCCATCAAGTGACCCAATGGTGTCCTGAAACTCCATCAGGTGACCCAAGTGGTGTCCTGAAACTCCATCAGGTGGACCCAATGGTGTCCTAAAACTCCATCAGGTGACCCAATGGTGTCCTAAAACTCCATCAGGTGACCCAATGGTGTCCTGAAAACTCCATCAGGTGACCCAATGGTGTCCTAAAACTCCATCAGGTGACCCAATGGTGTCCTGAAAACTCCATCAGGTGACCCAATGGTGTCCTGAAACTCCATCAGGTGACCCAATGGTGTCCTGAAAACTCCATCAGGTGACCCAATGGTGTCCTAAAACTCCATCAGGTGACCCAATGGTGTCCGTAAAACTCCAATCAGGTGACCCAATGGTGTCTTAAAACTCCATCAGGTGACCCAATGGTGTCCTAAAACTCCATCAGGTGACCCGAATGGTGTCCTGAAACTCCATCAGGTGACCCAATGGTGTCCTGAAAACTCCATCAGGTGACCCAATGGTGTCCTGAATACTCCATCAAGTGACCCAATGGTGTCCAAAAACGCCATCAAGTGACCCAATGGTGTCCTGAATACTCCATCAGGTGACCCAATGGTGTCCTGAAACTCCATCAGGTGAACCAATGGTGTCCAAAAACGCCATCAAGTGACCCAATGGTGTCCTGAATACTCCATCAGGTGACCCAATGGTGTCCTGAAACTCCATCAAGTGACCCAATGGTGTCCAAAAACGCCATCAAGTGACCCAAAGGTGTCCTGAAATCGCCATCAAGTGACCCAATGGTGTCCTAAAACTCCATCAAGTGACCCAATGGTGTCCTAAAACTCCATCAAGTGACCCAATGGTGTCCAAAAACGCCATCAAGTGACCCAAAGGTGTCCTGAAAACGCCATCAAGTGACCCAATGGTGTCTGAAACGCCATCAAGTGACCCAATGGTGTCCTGAAAACTCCATCAAGTGACCCAATGGTGTCCTGAAAACGCCATCCTCAAAGTTGTCATGAAAGGCAAAATTAGCTATATAGACAAACGGTTTTTTGTTACAAGCTTTAAGCATATATTTTTTTAATGCTGTAAAGTTGGGCATATTAACATGGGTGTCTATGGGACTGACTCTTTTGCAGCCGGGCTCTAGTGGCCAGTAGATTAATTGCAGTTTAAGTCTCTTCTATGTTGGATTCAAGAGAGAGCCTGGCAGATTTCTGTCGGTTTCAACACACTACTAACTAACTCAACCAGGCCACGTCACTTTATTCTTTAAATTATTTAAATGAGGAATATTGTGACGTGTACCTGGAAGAAAACTGCCTTTGCTTTGCAACTTTGCCGACCATTTTCATCCTTAAACAGCAACATTACACACTAAAGAAAGTTGAACATGTAAAGTAGTATAATAAGTCCTCTTTAATGGGGTGTTTTAATACACTTAATACTTGAATAATGTTATATTTAAAAAAAAACACTAATAACTGATTGATTGCACTCAAAATGGCAATGTTTTATAATGTCATTGTATTGTTTGAATTGTATTGTATTTTGTTTTTCTCATCATCATATCTTCTGTCTTCCCAGAGAGTGGGGAATGGCACATTCGGCATAAGGTTTCTCAGAAGAATATTCGAGAGGACCTGTACGAGGACATCACCTTCTACCTGATCATCGAGAGGAAGCCCATGTATTACGTGTTTAACATCGTCCTGCCCTGTATCCTCATCACCATCATTGCCATCTTTAACTTCTACTTGCCTCCTGATGCAGGTAAAGCATTTTATTTTTATTATTTCAAAACTGATACCTGCACGACTCGGGCTGTTGTTGGTGGATGGTCGTCCAACACAACCACTTATATAAATAACTTTTTATTAGATTGAGGTTTTATTGACCTTGAATGAATGAATGTCTTATTACTGCCCATTATAAATAGATATTTTACCTGCATGGATAAGCTCCTGCTACAACAAGATCAAATCTTTCAGTTCTCCCCGCAAAATAATGAGGGGATCATTAGTACAAGCGCCGCTTATACACTCTGGTCTATTAATTCCATTATATAGTACAATTAACCTCATCACTAAAAGCTCATTAAGACTCTGTGTAAGCATGTCTTGTGTACGCACGAGTAGATCAAGAGGAGCTCTCTTTCCTTTTCAGGGGAGAAGATGGGTCTTCGATCAACGTACTGCTGACTTTAACTGTCTTCCTGCTTCTGCTGGCCAACAAGGTTCCCGAAACATCTCTGGGTGTTCCCATTATCGTCAACTACCTGATGTTCACCATGATCCTGGCTCACCTGCTCCGTCATCCTCAGTGTCGTGGTGCTCAACCTTCATCATCGTTCCCCCAACACACACCAGATGCCTCTCTGGGTGCGCAAGGTCAGTACAGAGAAGGTCTCAGGCGTAAACGGGTCTATAATGCTTGTCAACTTAAGGGATACTCCACTTTTTTTGGAAATAGGCTCATTTTACAACTCCCCAGAGTTAAACAGTTGAGTTTTACTGTTTTCAAATCCATTCAGACGATTTTCTGATATTTAGAAGAATATCAGTAACCAGACAGTTTCTGGTCTCATTGACTTCCATAGTAGGAAAAAATATACAGTCGTGCTCAGAATTAATGGCACCCCTGGTAAATATGATGAAAACTGGCTGTAAAAAATAATTCTGCATTGTTTATCCTTTTGATCTCCATTCAAAAAATTGGCAAAATTCTAACCTTTCATTGAAGCAAAAGAATTGAAAGTGGGGGTAAATCACACTATGAAATAAATGTTTTTCTCCAAAACACTCTGGCCATAATTATTGGCACCCTGTTATTAAAAACTTTTTGCAACCTCAGATCTGTAAACTTTTGCCAAGATAACAGATCTGAGTCTTCTCCTATAATGCCTGATGAGTTTGGAAAACACCTGACAAGAGATCAGAGACCATTCCTCCATATAGACTCTCTCCAGATCCTGCAGATTCCCAGATCCATGTTGGTGCTTCATCTCTTCAGTTCACTCCACTCATCAGGTCAGGGTCTGGGACGGTCATGGCAGAAGCTTCATTTTGTGCTCTGTAACTAATTTTTGTGTTGAATTTCCTGATGGAAGATTCAACCACGGCCCATCATTAGATTTCTAGCAGAAGGCGTCAGGTTTTTATTTTTTATCTTTTTGTATTTGATAGAATCCATAATACCATGTATCTGAACAAGATGTCCAGGACCTCCAGCAAATAAATAGGCCTACAACATACAAGATCCAGCAGTATATTTAACCATAGGCATGGGGTACTCTTATATCCCTGTTTGCAACAAACACATCTGCTGGGTTTGCTGCCAAAAAGCCCCTTTTTTAGTTTCATCTGACCACAGAACACTGTGCCATTTGAAGATCCAGTCGTGTCTGACACCTGAATATTCTGGAGTTTGTTTTTGGATGAGCGAGGAGCATTTTTCTTGAAACCCTCTTTTTTTTAGGTTTTCTGACCCCAAGACTCAACTGAATCTCTGCAATTCTCCATCTGTGATCCTTGAAGAGTCTTTGGACACTCAAACTTTCATCCTCACCGTCCATAAAGGCAAAATAGACACACGTCCTCTTCCTGGCAGAATCATAACATCTTTAGTTGATTATAACTTCTTAATTATTGTCCTGATGGTCAAAATAGGGATTTTCAATTCTTTAGCTTTTGTCTTACATCCACTTTCTATTTTGTGAAGCTCAACAATCTTTTGATGCACATCAGAACCATGTTCTTTGGTTTTATTCATTGTGATGGATGATTCAGGGAATTTGACCTTTGTGCTTCCTCATATTTAAACTCCTTGAAACAAGAAGTCATAGCTTGACAATTTCATGTTCCTGGTCACCCTGATGTGCTTAAAAAATTAAATATTAATGGGAATGTACTTCAGAGATATTTTTCTCATAAAAAATTCTAGGGGTGCCAATAATTATGGCCAGAGTGTTTTGGAGAAAACATTTATTTCATAGTGTGATTTACCCCCACTTTCAATTCTTTTGCTTCAATGAAAGGTTAGAATTTTGCAATTTTTTTGAATGGAAGATCAAAAGAATAAACAATGCAGAATTATTTTTTACAGCCAGTTTTCATCATATTTACCAGGGGTGCCATTAATTCTGAGCACGACTGTATACTATGGAAGTCAATGAGACCAGACACTGTCTGGTTACTGATATTCTTCTAAATATCAGAAAATTGTCTGAATGGATTCAAAAATGGTAAAACTCAACTGTTTAACTCTGGGGAGTTGTAAAATGAGCCTATTTCCAAAAAGTGGAGTACCCCTTTAAGTGGCCCAAATACATGTTTTTAATTTCTTTGATTGAGAATAAGTAACCATTAGTCCACAAAATCCGCCTGCTTTTGTAATGAGATGCACATCCTTTTGTGTGTTTTTCCTGGAGTCAGCTGCTCTCAACAAACTGATGGCTACATTGTTAAAACGACGGATGCAGAAAACGTTTCCATTTACCAATTCCTTTTATTCCCGCACACCCAAAAACAACCCCGTCTGCCAATCACAAACTTATGAAAAAGGATAAAAATGTTAAATCGACAAAAATAAAGAAATTCAGTTTAGCATCTTTTCAAAAAGCAGCCTGTTACGTTAGACTATTAACCTTTATTGGCGTCTCTAAGCGCGACATTATTTAAAATGATTAGAGTCGCTGCTTCTCCATCACACCACAGTGACCCTTTCACAACCCTACATTTATTTCTAAAGATTATTCATTGCAGCATTTCTTTATTCAGATTCAGTTCAGTTTTGTAGGACGTCCCTCGTAACAGCAAGGCCGTGTGAAAACAGACGAGGCTGAGAGATGATGTGCTGGCCGAGTGCAATCTGTCTCTTTCTTTCAGATCCTTTGTGAAGTCATGCAGAGGAAGCGAGGACTCGGCCATGTCTACACAACACTCAGTTTAAAGAAGCACTGTAGCGTTTTTAATTAAAGGGATAGTTCACCTAAAAATGAAGCCTGTGATTTACTCACCCGGAGTAAATCACTACTATCCGTTTCAGATAGTAGACTATGTCAAGTTTAAACACACATGGTCACATTTGAAAGAACGTGTAAACGGATGGTAAAAAACAATCGGATATAGGTGAACATCAGAGTTGGGCATCAAGACTTGCAGTGTAAACGAGGTCTAACTGTGCATTTCTTCTAGATCTTCATCCACATGTTGCCTCCATACCTGGGGATGCTGCGACCTAAAGTGGAAACGCCTCTGTTTTCTCAAGAAGCCATCCAAAAAGGAGAACATCCAAGCCATCAGCCGAGTGGCAGACGAGTACTTCATCCGCAAGCCCAATAACACCAACTTCCTCTTCCCCAAACCCCACAGGTGAGGCTCAGATCATCAAACGGGTCAGTGAGAATAGATAGCTGGTTTTATGAGTGAATGAATAGGCCATTTCTTGAGGGAAGTGTCACCACTTGAGCACAGGTGGAGAACATATTATGTATGCAGTAATGAACCTATTTAAGGATTCATTATGATTATTTTGGAGGCACCTTTAACCCCTGAAGCGTCACCGTATTTGGTGATTGATTTTCAAAATAATGTCAATTTGCTATCAATTTGCAACAAGAATATTTTCATACTCCTAAGGCGTGTTAAGACTTTTATTTTGAAATAGTGAGAGTATTAAAATCATGAACGAATGGTAGAAAACCTCAGTGTTTTCATGCTAATAATTTAAAGAAAAAAATGATAGATTCACCATTTGTGATGTGGCAGTGAGCTACAGTATAACGCACATGCGTGTTATTTTTATGTGATTATTAGAGGTTGAATTCATATCAGAATATATCAAGACTTCCCTTACTACTTCTGAATTGGATGCCTACTTCATAAATTGTATGAAAATTGTGGAAATAATGGTTCAGATCACTCAAAACACATATGGAAATGGTGGCACCCTTATATGGGCAGTGATGGAGCCTGGTTGGGCCCTAGTGAAAATGTCTGGTACTGCGCACAAACTAGGGATGTGCATGAACATTCGAATTTTTCAAATATTTGATATGTAATTATTATTCGAAAAATAAAATACTATTAGAATTTTGAATACGTTGCTTTGCTGGCCGTAAATGCAGCGAGCCCATGATAAATCCTAAAGAACTAACTCGCAGTTATAATTAAATGCACTGGATGGCGCTGTGGAGTGTGTTAACAAGTTGTCTGTATTTGATCACATAATGTTGTCGTCTGCCTCACGAAGTTTGGAATTAACGTTACTTGAAAAGGATCTTACTAAACGGAATTACTTTTGATCAAATTAATTAATTAATCTTGAGTTATGATATCATCACCATGATGCATCACAACTGTCTGCAGGTAAGCGCAGCTGGACCCCGTGATCAAAGATGTTAACTTATCTAATAGCAAAATGATTTTGAGACATACTACCTTTAAGTTTCGTTAAGGAGACCGGATTAAGAACAGAAAATGCAAAGTGCTGTTAGAAACACCGTTCTCTTGTGTCTCTGAAACGTCTGTCAGCGCGGCGTCTTTTCTCACTCGAGCATAAAGTGCTGGCGCGCCCCTGCATGTAACATTAGATATTATTGTTTTTCTCAACATAAACGTGAAACAATATAAACACGATAATCAATAATTTGCTGACTCGTGTGTATGTGTGTACGTTGTGTACGATAACTGACGCAATCTGCTTTATTAGGGTTTTTTTTCGCTCGCGCTGCTTGAGCATGCTTTTAATAATGCTTTTTTATATATTTTTTTGTTTACACATAGGACTACTGTTTAATGTTTTCAACTGAAAGAAAACTTAAATTACTATTGTAAGCTTGTTGTGTATTGCCTAATTGTAAGCTTGTCCAGAAATGGTGACAAAAATTTTAAAAAAAAATTAATTAATTAAAAATAACGTCTTTTTCATTAAACATAATTTAAATAAACGAATATTCGAATATTAAATTTTTATGAGCCCGAATATTCGAATGCAATATTTAGAAAAATGCCCATCCCTAGCACAAACACAATCTCACTGAAAGCTAATTTTTTGAGATATCAACCTATAAATGTAAACCAGAACGTGTTCAGTCCACCAGGTTTTGAAAAAATATATTTTATTTAACATTTTCATAAAATCATACTTCTATAACGTACCTTCAGTTTCACTTTCTTAATTATTTAACTTCTACAAAAATCTGCCAAATGTCTTCTTCAAACCAAGACCAACCACATTTATATCCCAAAGCATTCTTGAATTACAACCATTTAAGTTCGGCTTGTGCATTTTCACGTTTATTCAAAAAAAGGAGGTTAAAGACCCAAGAAGACACATTGAAATCTGGGACTCAAAGATCTAAATCTAGTAACTTTAATTTAACTTTTTAATGAAAGTTATCTGATTTTTAATCATGTTCTCAAAACATTTGCACAAAAACATTATTTATGCATCGCTAATGGAACGTTTTTTCCTTCAGTTGAATGTTCTTCTGACTTAATACTTGTTACAGTATTTAAGGATGTTCAGAGAACATTGAAAAATAATGTTTTTAAGTGAAAAACTTAATGCGAACGTTCTTGGAGCATATCTATGTTAGCTGGGGAATCACATAACTACATTTGTAACATGTATACAGATATGGTCAGATGTTCTTGTTTCCTTGGAGTTCATGCAAAAAATGTAGCCTGTTTAATTATTAAAATGCTAAATAGAGGCATTTTCGTGTGTGTGTGTGTGTGTGTGTGTGTGTGTGTGTGTGTGTGTGTGTGTGTGTGTGTGTGTGTGTGTGTGTGTGTGTGTGTGTGAAAGAGAGCATGGCTGAACGCCTTAGGGTTTGATTAATCCTTTACTCTCTCTCACACACTTTAAATCATCTCAACCAGGGAATTGCTCTGTGTGTATCTGGGGTATATGTGAATGTGGGGGGTGTGAAAAGAAGAAATCATCACTAAAATAATACCGATCAGCACAAACGGGCTCTGACACATTAGACCTGTCCTGCATCAGGAGTGTGTGAGAGAGAGAAGGAAGATGAGGAAGAGGAATTCGATGAGGCAGTGGTATTGTGCTTTTTAATTGGGTTTATAGTGTGTTTTGGCACCATGGTTTAGTCAAATTAGTCTTTCCTGATTAGTCATCTGTGTCTGTCGATGAGGGGGAAGGAGGAAAGAACGAACAACTGACTGGCACAGAGGATGCCTTTGACCTTTTCTTTCATTCATTTTATACACTGCTAGTCTTGTGCAGCCACTAGCCAGACTTTGATTATTGCCATCCGAGTTAATCAAGATATGCAAGACGTTTGCTGACACTGTTTGCTTTTTAACGTGAGATGGTCTGTGTGACTTTTTCAAATGTTTTTTGCTCTACAAGGCTGAATTTATGTGATAAAAATACAGTAAAATCATTGTTAAATATTATTACAACTTAAAATAACTGTTTTCTGTGTGAATATATTTTATTATATATTATTATTTTAAATTTAATTATGATTATTATATATATATTATTATATACATTTTTATTATATTTATTTATATATTCCACAATATTAGACCGACATCAAAGACATTGTGGAAAATTAATTTTAGACTTTTTTTCATTATTTTTATTTTATTTTATTGTTGAGAAGGTCGATGAAAAGCGTCCAGGCTAAAATGTACAGGTCACAGTGTAAACATGATAAACCGCATATTGTCACCATCACCGTTCGGTGCTACAGTTTTTACATCAATCATTCAGCACAACATTGTTAACATTTGTTATCTCGGTTATTTAGAGACACGTTAATGAAGCTAAGTGACATGATGTACAACGCAGCTAGAAGCTAACGTTAATGTTTCTAACGTGAGCCTGACGTTACGTTAGAAATTTTAAAGATAACGTTCAAATACGTTGTTGACTTGACTTGACAGATGTAGACATCCTTGTTTAATTTATCCACGTTTAGTCGTGTTGTGGTCTACCGCATAACTTAATCCAGAGCAGACACTTATCTCGGTTGAGATGTTTCTTGGGAAAGGGTATAAACATACACACCGTCGCCCAGCCTCTCGGGAACCTAGCGTCGGAGTTGTACCCCATGCACACCGTTAAACTTAAAACGACAAGAAAAAAATCATAAAAAATGGACTAACTGCAAAGCATTTCAACAGATGTGGAAGCAGAGAATGACCAAGCTAACAAAACTTGCTTACTTGCATCAGTTAAGCGGCCAGAGCGCTCGTTCTGACTCCACCTAAGCTCCGCCCACATAAAAACGTCACCGTGTTTACCAACTGTAATTAAATTTACCTTGATGCTTTGTACCATAAAAACATCCTGCAAGTTTTATAGACCCCTTTACAGTTGGTAAACATGGTGACGTTTTTATGTGGGCGGAGCTTAGGTGGAGGCAGAACGATCGCTCTGGCCGCTTAACTAATGCAAGTAAGCAAGTTTTGTTAGCTTGTTTTTTAACAATGACTGGAGAAAGTCCGATATTATCTTAATGTGTAAGGTCACTCAGTGTCCAGGACCGCGATTGTTATTTTCAAAAGTTAATTTTAACGGACAGAACCAGATTGGCCAACCTGTAGCCGCCTACACGCTCACTCAATGCATGGACGATCTGACAGGATTAACGTTACGTTACCTCGGTTGAGTGGCCTGACTTCTACACCTACCTTATGGAGAAACCGATCGTAAAGAGAAACTGAGGGCATATAAATCTTTAGATGACTATAACTATGTGCTGAATGGTCATGTACAAGACTTGTGTTTACGATCCGCAGTTCTGCCGAGCCAGCGCCGAGACGACGACAATGTAAACAGTGACATTACGGTGCGATTTTAATCATGTAAATATTTTCTAGAAATAAAAAGTCCAGATACAGCATATTCATTTTTCATTGATACTAGCACCAAACAACACAATACGATGATATTTAATAATAATAAAAGTAATTTAAGCTCCTTGTTATGTAGCCGAATCTGTGCTGATTTGCATTGGCCGCCTCCAGTTTTCACTTTGTTTTGCCTCCAGCTAGCGCCGTGACGTAACTGTGACGTCGGCGCAAAAGGGGTCTATTGGGTTAGCTGTGCACTGTGATTGGCTCATCGCGTTTGAGGGGGCGTGGCTTAGCACGTGGCTCAGTTCAACGATTTCTGAACATAATTATGCAACAATAGATCGAATTCCAGACCGAACTTTCCGACCAAAAAATTTTGTGGCCGGGGTTTGGGCTGGCGTCCAGGCTAAGGGAAAGCAAGAACTAATAGGAATGTTAAAAATGTGTACCTTGTACGTCACGTGGATAAAAGCATGATCATGTTAATGCTGTTCCAGGCTCTAAATGAAGGTACATGCTAGATGTTAAAGGAGTAGTTCACTTTAAAAAAAAAACTTTTGCTGATAATTTACTCACCCCATGTCATCCAAGATGTCCATGTCTTTCTTTCTTTAGTCGATGAAGAAACATTTTTGATGAAAACATTCCAGGATTTTTCTCCATATAATGGACTTCAATGGGAACCAAACGGTTCAAGGTCTAAATAGACAGTTTCAGTGCAAACTGTTCAAAGGGCTTTAAACAATTCCAGATCAATGAATAAGGGTCTTATCAAGCAAACGATCGCTCATTTAATAAATAAATAACAAAGTTTAAGTTTAATAAGCTCAAATGCTCGCCTTGCTCTGTTCAGTGATGCTGCGTTCGTGACTCTCCTGTTTGAACTCGTTCATCAAAATGAACAAATCTTTCATTTCAAGTCAATTTGTTCATTTCGTTTGTTGAATCAACCAAATGACACGTAAGAAAGATTCGTTAATTTTGATAAACAAGTTTGAACAGGAGAGTCACGAACGTGCATCACAGAACAGAGAAAGGCGAGTATATGAGCTTGTAAAACTTAAACTTTGTTATTTATTTATTAAATGAGGGATCGTTTCGCTTGATAAGACCCTTATTCATCGTCTGGAATTGTTTAAAGCCCTTTGAACAGTTTGAACTGAAACTCTCATTTAGACCTTGAACCATTTGGTTCCCATTGAAGTCCATTGTATGGAGAAAATCCTGGAATGTTTTCATCAAAAACCTTAATTTCTTTTCGACTGAAAAAAAAAACATGGACATCTTGGATGACATGTGTGAGTAAACCATCAGCAAAAGTTTTTTTAAAGAGTGAACTACTCCTTTAAAGCTTTCCTCTGCTCTCTGCTCACGGTCTCTCCGCCCGGCACTAACGTATGTCTCAGTCTAATGGGGTTCCTCTCGGGTCACTGAAGCTCACTGGGGAACCTGCAATGAGCTCCTGTCCGTCCCAGCACCTGAATGCACAAACACAGATGAGGAGAGAAGAGTCACACTGACCCCTCGTGGTGGGATGGGAGGTGCATTATCTGGGAAATTGATGAGGAGCAGTGGGAGAGAAAGAAAGAGAAGGGGATTCATAATGAAACAGATGTTCGTGAACAGATTCTCAAAAGAGGAATGCAACACATCAGCAGTGATAAGCATTTCATCAGCACATCGGGAGGATTTCATGGGTGGGTGGTTACACCATCAGCATTAAACAGATTCGGGGGGAAAGAAAGATTATGACTAGAAGTGACTACCTGAATGATTGAGTGAGTGTTTTAAAATGTGAATGAGTGATTAAATGAATGAGTTAAAGGGATAGTAATTACTTGTCGTTCCAAACACGTAGGAGTTTCGTTTTTCATCGGAGCACAAATGAAGATCGATGAGATCTGAGAGCTTTCCGTCCCTCCATTGACAGTCTGCGCAAACTTTGACGCTTCAAAAAGTTCACAAAAAGATCGTAAAACGAATCAATATGAACTAAGTGGTTTAGTCCAAGTTTTCTGAAGAGATCACGTTATATAATGTTTTTATGTCAGTCAGTCCTCACTGGAACGGGTCACCTTGACACGGGGCTTTTGAGAAACTGCTTCTTTTTCTGATGTGGGATTATGGACACACACACACACACACACACACACACACACACGGTGCACAGCCCAATGCATTCTAAGGCTTTAAATGCTTACACCCTTTTCTCAAGGACAAAGTAATCTGATCCGGCATGGATTTAGACTCGTGTTCATAACTTCCTGATACAATCTGAGAAATTTACTGAGGTCAACTCTTCAACTTTAGAAAAAGAGATTTAAAGGAATCGGATATGCAGGCAAAAAAATCAGTTTGCTCACCCTTATGTCATTCCAAACCTGTGTTACTTAAAATGTTAGTAAGCAAACCGTTTCAGTTCCCACTGACTTCTATTTTGTGGATAATAAAAGATCCCTTTCAGTTTAAGCATGTTTTACCACAGTTTTATACTGCATGCATTTGGCAGATGCTTTTATCCAAAAGCTACTTCAATTGCATTCAAAGTATATATGAACAGTTCATGCATTTACTTACTGGGACTAAAACCCATGACCTTGGGGTTACTAGTGGCACATGAATATGGTTCATATGTAACAGAACATTTCTGGTATGTGTGTACAAACATTTGAAGGTAACTATCACTACCGTGAAGGAGAAGTGTGTATTTACAGTGAGTATGTTCAACGGGACCTTGTGCTTGCAATGTTTTGGTTCAGCATTCTCATCAGTGTGTGTGTGTTTCTGGGAAGTTCACACATTAAATAATGCCAAGCCTGCCCTGACCTGAATAAATCAATGTTGTGGAAAGTTACTTTTAACGGAAAGTGTTGTTGCAAAACTTTCTTGATTGTTTTGTAATTACACAAAGTTATATTTTTGGCCTTTTCACAGCAAAAGTGAATAAATTAATAAATTCACATCCTAATGTTCGGATCATTTTACTAACTCTGTTCATCAAAATTAACGAATGTTTTTTCGAGTCGTTTTGTTCATTATGTGGCTTTAAATGTTATACATCAACAAATCCACCTACGCAATAATGCTCATTTTCTGAATTAAATAATTATTTAGCAGTCAAAAATAATTTACAGGGAACATAAATAATTTCTTTACCATCCGAGTGTTTGGTTCATTTATCATGTGACAGACGCAGTTCATGATAGACCAATCACTACAACACTTCAGCTGTAAAATAAACATTTTAAACCCATTATCTGTTCACTGATGCCGACAGTGACGCATTTCAGCCAGCTTTTTATTTCTCATCTCCATAAATATTTCTAGTAGTAAAGCTAATGCAAGGGCATCAATGAATTCTTTGCTAAAATACTTCCTCATCATCATGGAGAGCGCAGTTCACATCACTTTCTCCTTTTCCGCAAGCGCTCGCCGTTCCGTGGCGTCTGTCGTTGCTATGCAACAATGAACTTGCGCGTCTGTAAAAAACGAGCGCGCCACGACACTATTATGAGCTAATATCCAAAATATTTTCATATGTGGCTCTTTCCTCCTCTATCAACAAGTGTATTTACAGTCACCACATTAGCAGCACTGTCGGTCGCACGCGCATCAGAGTATCTGGTACCGTGGTGTAACGTTTAAAGAACAAATAGTACCGAACTTGGTACCGAAGTACCGGGTCTTTGACGACACTCATAAACATTGGCTGTGCTGTTTCTCACCTTGCTGACTTTACTAATGTTAGGCCGTGTGTCCACCAAAGCATTTTCCACGCGCCTGGCGTTTGTTTTCAAATGGGAGCGCCGCGGTTTTTAACGCCATGAGCGTGGAAACGAGGCGCTGAATGTTTTTTTTCACGCTGTAGCGTCGCGCAGCGTTTTACTGAGTCGCCGTGTGTCCACCAAAGCGCTTTAGCCAGCTGAAAATGCTAGACGCACACTGAAGACGTCGCGCTGTGGGCGCTTGAGAGCGAAATAAACCGAAATTTATTTTTCGATTTCACACTGATCAGGATTCAGCACTACAGTTCACACTACAGGATTTTAAGCCCGGTCTAAGCTAAGGTTAAGTTAAGGATTATTGGACGATGACGCTTACCAATCCAGGGTTTCCGCGGGTCTTGAAAAGTCTTAAAATGTCTAAAATTCTGAACTTTAAATTTAAGGCCTTAAAAAGTCTTTAAAACAGCTAGATTTCCATCTGAGGTCTTAAATTTGATTTAGTCCGGTCTTAAAAAGATTTTACCCTCTTTCATTTGCCAAAATTCTGGCCGCAGAAAGCTTATTACAAAGTAGCAAAAAAGTATTGAGTCGTAGCCTACATAGCGGAGCTCTAGAGCAGGGGTTCAAACCGGTTCAAACACGCCGCTCGCATGCTCACATTAACTCGTGGCTTGATAAGAAGTAGCTCGCCAAGAGGCCGTTCATACACCAGGTTTGCGCGCTCAAGTTCATTCAAATATATAATACACATCCACAGCGAGATTGAAAAATCTCACCATTTTAGATTCAGAATGCCGCAAACGTAAACCGAAGAACCAACCAATCAGCCCCTTCCGTAACAACATTGAAAGCTCAGTCAACATGAAGGATCACGGTACACCCAAACACTACCGGTGTTTTTCTCGTCTCCGTGAATAAATCTTGTAGCAGACCTAACGTTACAGCAAGCGTTTCTCGGTGGTGGAAATCCATTGGCTACTAAAATGTCTTTGTCGTTGTGGAGAGCGCAGTGCATGGTTGCATAGCAACGACAGACGCAACAGGAAAATCAGCCCAAATTTTACTATTAATAATAAAAGATAAGGGGATGTGAATGTCAGTAAATTATCATTTTTTGACTCAATCTTTTTATAAAAGACAATTTAAAGGCTTAAATACATGAGGTTTATCTGTTTATTAAACTATTTTTGTGAAGACTTTATTTTAACTAGATAACCTGTTGCAAGACAGTCCTTTAAAATCTTGCCATCATTTTTAATGGTATTTTAATGTTTATGTAAACAAAAAAGTGCATATTGATGCTAATTTTATTTGCTGGGTTTAGACATATATTTGGCAAATTGATTTAATAATAAGCATGAAATGAAATGTTCATGCCATTTCATCTGTGGGTATGATCAACTAAAATCAACTATAATTTTGTTTTTACAGTATAAAATGCAAAGTACAAATTTCACCTACACACACACACACACAATATAAAAACAAATTTTTCCGAATATTTTCTTATTTAAATTTTTGGTAATGCGTTGTGTAGGTCTTAAATTTCAATGTTTATGGTCTTAAAATGTCTTAAAAGGGTCTTAAATTTGACTTACTGAAACCTGCAGAAACCCTGCAATCTGTTGGTATGAAAGAGCCAACAACACATCAAAGACGCTCGCAGACGCCTAGCCGAGCCCAGAAAAATATCTAGCATGCCAAATATTCAGAGCTGTTGCGACCAACCTCAGTGATGTCATAAGCTCCAGCCAATCAGAGCAAGGCATGGGTTGAGGTCACTGGGTAAATCTTATTTTTTCTTTTTGCATTTTTTTTCTAGAGCAAATCATCACCCTCAAATACGAGAAAATGTAACATCTCGATGTCAATGTGGTCTGACGTTAGCCTGGCAAACCAGACCTATCAAGATGTTAGGTCTGGGAACTCACAATTGGCATACCTCGAATCCGGGGAGCAGGATAAAAGGTTGCCTTTCAATATCCCTCTGCACGCCATAGGATAGCGCTAACCAACCAGAGCGATGATGGCTGTGGCTGAGTGAGTCCCATGTGTTTTCCCCATGGTTTTCTCTCCAGCGGAGCAAGTTGTATATTAAACTTTTGCCTTATCCGGTCGTCAAAACTCTGAACACATCTTCCTTTTAAGAATGACTTAAGTTACGTTCTTAACTCCAAGTCATCCGAGTCGCGGCCAGAAAGACCACTGTTCGCCAGCTGCGTCTTGTTTGTTTTTAAGCAGCAGGGAAATCACCAATGGAAATCACGGCGCAGAACCGTCACAACTCTGCCGTCATTGTGTTAAGCCCGCCCACCAACTCTATACACGATGTGATTGGCCAGACCAGAGTTTGGATTTTCCACTTCGAAAGTCAACGGAAAGTTGTTTTCAACAGAGAGTAATTTTTTGCTGCCGCTAGGGTGCGTCTAGATTTCTATGCTAGTCTGACGTTAGCCAGGCTACATTAGTTTACTAGTTCCTTGAGAAAAAAGTAATCTTTTGGGAAACTTGTGATGCTAATCCCCAACCCTGGTTGCAGTGTATAGTTATATTGCTCCTGTGTTGCAGGTTCCAGCCCGATGGTCAATGCACTGACCTGAGGAAGTTCATCGACGGCCCGAGTCATTTCCTCTGTCTCCCTCCAGAGCTCAAGGCGGCCGTGGACGCCATCACTTACATCGCGGAGCAACTGCAGGCCGGAGAAAGACTACGAGGCTGTAAGTCATTTACAATCATTACCAGCAGGCTTGTGCAGAATTCGTTTATATATGTATGCAATGCAATATCTGACATACATATTTAAGTGAACTGTTTAACAATGAAGCTTTCCAGTATAAGAATTGCTTCACATTTTTATTCAATGAATTCAAATTCAAAATAAGCCCCTCCCTCCGCTTCCGGCTCACGGGACCTTATTTCGGAAAAAATATCTATGGTAGTCAATGTTAATACCTAACTGTTAACTGTCACGAGGATGCTCTTCTTCTGTTGTTTGTCCTAGATCGTGCAGTAGGGGGATTCATTCATGTTAGAGACACCTTGTGTCCCCGACAGGAAAATACACTGCTGCGCGATCTGTGATAGTTGGTGCGCCGTCAATTATGTCACATTGGAATTGCGGAAAATATGACGATATTTGAAAATGCTGTTTTATGATCGATTTTCGAATGCAGTTTGACTATTTCGAAAATTGCGACTCATCCTTTATTGACGGGCGTGACGTTACGGATTATAACGCAAGACTATAGAAACAATGACAGACATTAGCTTCAGTAATGTTAGCTTCAGTAAAGTTAGCTTCAGTAAAGTTAGCTTCAGTAAAGTCAGCTTCAGTAGAGTTAGCTTCAGTAGAGTTAGCTTCAGTAGAGTTAGCTTCAGTAGAGTTAGCTTCAGTAGAGTTAGCTTCAGTAGAGTTAGCTTCAGTAGAGTTAGCTTCAGTAGAGTTAGCTTCAGTAGAGTTAGCTTCAGTAAGTCAGCATTCAGTAGATGTAGCTTCATTTATTGAGAGAAAATGTGCGCCTTTGGGGTTTGTAGTCTTTGTAATTACGTATTTTCAGTCTTAAACCTCAACAGTTTTACATCAAATTGTGACTTTCTTGACTTTAAAATGTATCTTTTAAATTGACAAACATCACATGTGTAATTCAGGGCACAATTCAAACAATTCAAAATATTTGTTGTCTCTCGCCATTGACTACCATACAAGATTTGTCCGAAATAAGATCCCATGGTGGTCGACCGGAAGGGGAGGGGCTTAGGCTCTCTATACTTTGATCATGTTTCTGACATCAATTCAAATTCAGGAGTCATTCGCAATTCAATTCTATAGTGTGCACAAGCCTGGTTACCCTTCCTGCTTCTCGAAATCTTCACATTCCCTTCCTTCTCACTGTTTTCCATCTCGTTTTTCTCTCTTCTTGTCCTCATTCTGTCTGTCTCTCAGTTGAAGGAGGACTGGCAGCTTGTTGCCATGGTGGTTGATCGACTCTTTCTCTGGATCTTTGTGGTTTTTACCACCGTTGGGACGCTGGGCATCTTCTACTTATGCCAGCTTCAATGCCACTCCCACTGACCCCTTCCCTAAACCTGACAGCTCACAAACATTGGCATGTGATGTGCTAGACACTGTTCAGTGCGTATTTATGGTCTTTTACTGTTACACAAAGAGCACAGTGATTCATTCACATTATATTTCCAAATGTCTGTATAGAGGAGCACTTCCAGGACTCATAATGTTTGAAATGGGATAATCATATTTAGCCAAAATTCAAGAAACTCTTTAAAAAGGCTTTTGGAAGTTTTCCGGAATTTTACTTCATAATATTTCCATTAAGACAATGGATGGACGCATCAAAATAGCTTTATTATGCCCGAGTTTATTTGGATTTTAAACGATTAGGTCTGAGCCCGAACGATAAAGGATTTTGAAGGCTGATACCGATACAAATATGTTTTTGGTTTTAAAATCCGATATTCCGATATATCGAGCCGATACATTTTTTAAATTTATCTTTTTTTTTTTTTCAGAAACGCGCAACAAAATATTAAAAGATTTCTCTTAACATTAGTTATTTGTAGTTAATTATGAGTTTAACTAAAATGATATGATAATGCATTTTAAAAAGAAACTTGTTAATGGAAAATGCTTGTGGAAAATGCCTAATATCGGCCAATAATATCGGCCTGCCGATATATCGGTCTGGCTATAATTAGGTCTGTGAATAGAATAAAATAATCTATAGATTACTGGAAATAATTATTTTAAAGAAATGCAAGGATGCTCAAATTTAAAGAACCGTGACTGTAAAGACATTATAATGCTACAAAGGATTTCTGTCAGATAAATGCTATTTTGAACTTTCTATTCAGTCAAAGAATCCTGATAAAAACGATCTCGGGTTTCAGCACGACTGTTTTCAGCATTGATGATAATCAGAAATGTTTCTCGAGCATCAAATCATTATTTTAGATTTTTGAAGGGTCATGTGACTCTGAAGACTGGAGTAATGATGTTGAACATACAGCTTTGATCACAGGAATTAATTATATTTTTAAATATATTCAAATTGAAATCATTAAGTGTGATAATATTTCTCAATATTACCGTTTCTGCAAACACTGTATTTTTGATCAAATAAATTATACTACTTTTTACAGAAATAAAGCTTTCACTGCGGCGGCATCAAATAATACTAATATGCACAAGATACTGTATACTTTATAGAAATATCATGTGTGTTTAAGAGAGTAATATGCACCCTTCAGGGGTCAATCTGGTGCAGAGGGTTGCTTTTAGAAAGGGTGCCGCCCCACTGACGGCTTTTGGACCTTTTTTTCTGGGAGTGTGGTCTACATGCATTTATGCCTGGTGTGCAAGAAGTGTTTTGATACCCAGTGTGTTGTGCTCTTAAGTGTGTGAAGGCTATTCTAGTCATGATGTTTTTAAGAAAGTTTTTATGTGATGAATAAAGAGCAAAGGTGTTCAGGAAATCAAGAATACAAAAGTTTCTTGCACTGTGTGTGTTGTGAAAAAATATGTATGATAATACATTTTGTAAATTCACTACATGCGTGTACAACTGTATTGTTTGTATACTAGGGTAGACATGAACAGTACAGTAGGTTCTACACTACCAA
>JAQIUQ010003508.1:272500-297500 GCA_030378365.1 Hybognathus amarus
CATATTCCATCACATTTTTTAAAGGGGTCATATAATGTACTTGCACTTTCACAAGTTGATTTTACTGCAATGTGTGTTGGCAGTGCCTGTACACAACCATCATTTAAAGGGATACTTAGGATTTAGCATTGAGCTTTGTGTAAGTAGAAAACCAGTAGTATTTTCGAACTACCGTTTTTATGGTTAAGTTTATTTATTAGTTGTAATGTCAACCTGTCAATGAACTAACCTATACACCTCTACCGTGCCAGTGCATACAAAAATGCAGATCGAAGTGACGGAAACGTCCTGTTCGAGACTTTAATTGTCGAACTTCTTTGCGGCCGCCATCTTGTTCCAAATGCAATTCGGTTCAAACTTATACAGGTTACACAGATGTGTCCTCAGAGACTCCTGCTGCCATTCCCTCTCCAAAATATCCCTCAACTGTTGTCAAGGCAACACTCCATGTGTTGTCAAAACGCCCAGCAGAACAGAGGGGCGGAGTTTATTATTTAAAGGCATATGCACTGAAACGGCGTGCTGAAAACAGAGCTGATTTTGACCAGGTAAAATTAGTTTTCTTAAAACACTAATGAGAATTTTTAATAAAAGTATATTACAAAGTTTTCATTTAGACCCTAAACATTAATATTAACTTGTACAAAAAATGGCATTATGACCCCTTTAAGTAAAACTGGCCGTAAAATCAAGGTTTTCTGCCCACAACAATCACAAAAACTCTTTTCTGGAAGCACTGCTCACTGTATTAGAGTGTATAATCACATATTGAGCTATATTAAGAGCAAGTGTAAAAGGGAGGTGCCCTAAAAAGTATGGGAGCAGTGAACACACTACGTGTGTGTATGAGAGTATGTTAGATGATGTCCTATCTCACCCTGCGGAAAGAAACAGTCATGCCCACCTCTTCCCTTTGTTCTCCCACAAAAATATCCCCTCTGCCACACACACACACACACACACACCAACAGGTGCCTGCCAGGGCTGCCACAGATTCCAAACACATTCTTCTCTCCCTCCCATAATTCTTTGACCTCTCGACCAATCACGGACACTGCATTTCACAAGTCAGGTTGCTGGAGAGGTTCGGCCCTGTAACCGCTATGGAAATGAACAGAATCCCACCGGGCCGCTGGTTAGTGAGAGTACTCAGACTGTGGAGCGGGATATGTGAGTGTGAGCGAGTTTGTTGAGGTGTGTGTGTACGGTGGTGAAGGGACCAAACTCTGGAGATACAGCTTGTGCCTAAAATGAAGACTCTGCTTTGGGTCCTGTGGAGCTGCTGGCTCCTGACTCTCACAGGTAATACACACCACATACGTGTGTGTCGCTTCTGTTGTGGGAAAAGAGCATTTGTGTTGAAACAATTACACTTTAAAGGGTTTTTTGAAAGGAGTCTCTTTTCCTCATCAGGACTGCATTTATTAAATACAGTAATATTTTGAAATATTATTACAACTTAAAATAACTGTTTTGTATTTTAAAATATTTAAAAATGTAATTTATTCCTGTGATCAAAGCTGTATTTTCAGCATCATTACTCCAGTCTTCAGAGTCACATGATCCTTCAGAAATCACTCTGATATTATGATTTGATGCTCGAAAATCATTTCAGATTATTATAAGTGCTAATAAAAAATAAAAATTAATGGATAAAAAAATCAAATAATAGCATTTATTTGAAATAAAAATGTAAAAGTATTTATTTTTTATTTTGATCAATTAAACCCATTGTTGCTGAATAAATTCCTTTCAAAATCATTTACTGACATTTTAAACGTAGTATAAAATTAGTATAAAAACAGTGTGCATTCTTAATATTTTGTTAATTAATTTTTTTTATAATAGTACATTTTGACCTATATTCACTACCTATGTGTGTACAACTGATTTTTTTTATTTATTTAATATATATGTTGTTGTTATATTTGTTATCGATGGATCGATTGATTTATTTTATATTATTAATAATGATCACGTAATTTGTCTGCTGGTGTATTAGGCTGCTGTCGCTTTAAGACCTGACGCACACATCCATTATACTGTTACACTGCATTTATTATACTGCGTTTATATTATATATATATATATATATATATATATATATATATATATATATATATATATATATATATATATATATATATATATATATATGAAGAGTTCAGATGCAAAAGCCTCTAAATGCCATTTGAAATTTTCTTCTAAAATGACCATTTTAATCAAGCTTGTATATTTAAGTTCAGTAATTTCACTTAAATGACAATTAATAGGTAATCTTCATTGCCATTTAAGTGAAATTACTGAACTTTAATATACAAGCTTGATTAAAATGGTCATTTTAGAAGAAAATTTCAAATGGCACTTAGAGGCTTTTGCATCTGAACTCTTCATTTATAGTATATATTAAAATGTAATATTAAATATGAAAAAAATATAAATTATTTTTGCATTGCAGTAGGTGGTCTAGTTTATCTGAATAGACGTCAATAGTAACAGGTGTGTGTGTCACCATTGTGTGTCAGTTATGTGCTGTAATGAACTGTATCTGCTACAGCACATGTGACCTTGTAATAAGAAGACAAAGAAGCAGCGCTGAGGCCAGCGACGCTCTTCATGTTAAAGTGTGTCGGCCCACTCTTAGAAAACCATGTTTATGACTGAAGAGAGTTCAGTGCTGGGGTTATTTTCATTAAAGGTGCTATATGTAACTTTTCTTCTAAAATGAATGCTTTTTTTATTGCCTGTGTGTGAAGGGGTTGTAATCACACATTACAATGATCTGTCGGGTTTTGCTGTTTCCTCTGAAGGCCAGTATTTCTATTTCTATGTGAAGTCTCTAAAAAATACATATAGCACCTTTAAGAAACACAGAGAGAAAAGGAGTTAATTACATGCTAAAATAAAACGTGTGTGTGTCCAGGGGCGTCCGAGGCTGAACGGAGGCTACTGGAGGATTTGTTTCAGGATTACAACCTGAAGGTGCGACCGGCACGGACCTGGGATGAGCGAGTGATGGTCCGAGTGGGAATGACTTTAGTACAGCTCATCAGCTTGGTATGGCACACACACACATCTGATCCTCTCTCCATTCATTATTTTTTCCCCATTTCTCTCTCTATGTCATCGCTCGCACAATTTGTGATTTTGGAGACCCATGTGACCCACTGGTTCAGAAACATTTCCCTGACATTAGAGAAACATCCAGCTTTCATACTGACAGCATGACACACTCGACACAGACTAATGTCTCTATCTGTCCTCTCTCGCAGAACGAGAGAATGAAGAGATGACGACAAATGTGTTCATGAATATGGTGAGAGGCGGAGAGTTTCTCTCATCCCTTATTTTACGGCTAAATTGACTTGTCGCTTTTATATCTGCAAATCATTTCTGGATCTTCTTTTTTTAAACTGTCTCATGTGTTTCTTCTGATGTGGCGTCAAATTAGTGTGTGTGCGTGTGAGAGAGGATGTTTACTTGGCTAAGAGGATATGGCTTGAGGATAAATTTGTTTGCAAATGATCTGTCAAAATTTAAGGGACGAGAATATCCTCCAATATAAATGAGATTAAACTTAATATACACTACCGTTCAAAAGATTGGAGTCTGTAATATTTGAGAGAAACTAACTTAATATTCGTTCTAGAGAAACCAATTTAATATTCAGCAAGGATGCATTAAGTCAAAAGTTACAGTAATTTTTAGATGGTTTTTATATATATATATATATATATATATATATATATATATATATATATATATATATATATATATATATATATATATTCATTCAGTGTTTATGGTTTACAAACTTTCAGTGTTTATGGTTATCACGGTTTTCACAACAGTTTCCAACATTGATAAAAATCATAAATGTTTCTTGAGCAGCAAATCATCATATTAGAGTGATTTCTGAAGGATCGTGTGACTGAAGACTGGAGTAATGATGCTGAAAATACAGCTTTGATCACAGGAATAAATTACACGATTTTACTATATTATCTCACAGAAAAACAACCATTTTAAATTGCAATAATATTTCACAATATCACCGTTTTTCCTGTGGTTTTTTTTTTTTGGTAAAATAAATGCAGCCTTTATGAGAATAAGAGACTTTTGCATGGTAGTGTGCATACTGTATATGCAGTTTGCATGCATATATCTCCCTCTCTTTTCCAGGAATGGATCGACTACAGGTTATCCTGGAATCCCGAGGACTATGACAGTATTGACGTTGTTCGAATTCCTCCCATAAAAGTGTGGCGTCCAGACATCTACCTTATCAACAAGTGAGAGACTCCACATATAATGCCACACTCACAAACATTTGAAAGATTTTTTTTTTTACTTATAACAGGACACTTGCCACAATTTCTTTCTTTGTTAATATGAACGGAAAACAAATCTACATCCATATTCCAGATACACTGTTTAGATATTTATACTTGACAAGAATACATTTTTGCAGTCCAATCTAATAATTGTGCTGAATCTTAAGAAGCCAAGGTCAAATAGCTGGTTTATATGACACTAAAGCATCTGAACTGCAATGTTCTCCCTGTGTGTAACAGTAATGATGGCCAGTTTGACGTGGCTCTGTATGTGAACGTGCTGGTGAGGAGTGATGGGACCGTCTCCTGGTATCCGCCTGCCATCTACCGCAGCTCCTGCTCCATAGAGGTACATGTACACTATGGCTGTAATCTCCCAGTCGACTAGTTGATTATTTTTTATTTATTTTTTTGCCGTGTTAATTTCATCAGGTGGAAAGCCCTAATTTGAGGACATGCATAGAGCAGCTGAAATTTTAGTGTCTGTCAGTTATTATAACATATGACCAAAACAATTGTCTAAATTATGTCGATTATTCCTCAACAGTTCTTGTGCTGATATCACTAGTTGATATAGTACTATTTTCGGAAATAATAGGCTAGCTATAATATTGCGCAGTGGCGCGTGATGCAATGCTATGGAATTAAAATCCCGCCAAATGTATTGTGGCCACGGATTAAAAAAATAACAAGTAAAATTACACATGTAAAATTAAAGCTGCAAGCAGCATTTATCGGGGTTCAAGCAGTTAAGGCTTTTATGCACAAAAGCATCAAAAGACATTAAGTTTTATTTAGCAATTAGCATACATTTAACCACTGACTTAATACATGGAAAAGACCATTTACAGCCAATACAGGCAATTTACCATAGGAAATATATGGTTTTTAAAGCTTTTTAACAGTTATAGCGCCACCTATTGTCTGATCTCTATAAAATTTGGTATACTTGTTTACCATGTTATGTCACATATGTTCACCAATTTTTGTGAAGTTCTGAGTTTTTATTCATGATTTATAGACTTTTGAGTGTATTTTGCCACGCCCATTTTCTAAATGATGTTATAGTGAACCAAAAGGCAAAGTTCAACTCTTTTTTTTCGATAATTGTTGATCTAGAGAGTCTTGTTCTAGATTGGTCTGGTTCCGGATATAATATCATATATTAGGTTCACCTTTTAAGTTGAATTACTGAAACAAATTTTGTTGCCATCAAAAGTTATAACGTGAACATTGCATTCGGACCAAATGCAATGATTGGACGAGAGTTTCAACCAGTATAACAAAACATTACCTACTGTAGCTTTAACTGTTATTATTACTGTTTTAAAGTTGTGCTCTCGGCGCTATAGGTTGCCTACTTTCCATTCGACTGGCAGAACTGCACAATGGTGTTTCGTTCCTACACGTATGATTCCTCAGAAGTGGACCTTCAGTACGGTCTAGATGAAGATGGCAACGAGCTCCATGAGATAGTTATTGATGAGAATGCCTTCACTGGTAAGTGTACTTCCTCTTAAATGTGACAATTTCCTGTCCTGCATCATGAATGTTCTGTAAATATGTACATTTATAATAATAGTTTACGGTTGCCAAGCAATGCGGCAACTTGGCACACTCTCTCCTTCCTTCTATCTCTTTTTCTCTCACTAGTCCTCTCTCTTCCCTAAGAGAACGGCGAGTGGCAGATTTGTCACAAGCCCAGCAGGAAGATCGTCCAGGAGGACCTGTATGAGGACATCACCTTCTACCTGATCATCGAGAGGAAGCCTCTGTTCTACATCATCAACATCATCGTGCCCTGTATCCTCACCAGTGTGCTGGCCATATTCGTCTTCTACCTGCCGCCCGGTGCAGGTGCACATCTTTAATTAGGAAATCAGTGTGATGACTGTCCTATGTTCAGCTTTCCTGTTTTATGAAACTCCCTGACTATTTAAAAAGCACTACCATTCAAAAATTCAAAAATCCTTCCACTAAAAATGTAGCAATTCGAAATAGCTGTTTTTCTATTGTAATAGATCTTAATTCCTGTGATTTTCAGCATCATTACTCCTCTCTTCAGAGTCACATGATCCTTCAGAAATCTTTCTTAATTTGATGATTTGATTTCTTATCTTTATTATTAATGTTAAAAATAGTTGTGCTGCTTCATGTTTTTTTTTTAAGGATTCTATGATTAATTGAAAGTTCAAATTAGTTGCAGTTATTTGAAGTATAATTATTTTGGAGCATTAAAAATAACTTTACTAATTATTATGTCTTAAAAAAAAAAAAAGCATTAACCCCAAGCCTTTGAATGGTAGTTTTTTACAGGACTTGAATAATACTTGAGTAAATTATTAAAAATAAAAAAATATATATTTATTAAACAAATTAAAATATTTGTATATAACATGTGGATGACAAAAATATATATTTTTTGCAGTGTTATATTAGTTTTATTTTAATATTTTAAGTTTCCACGTTGATTTTGATTAAATAATTTAGTAATTTCATTTATTTTTATTTCAGTTTTAGATTTATTTTGAGCTTTTATTTATTTCCAGTTGATCATTGCCAAGGCAACATTTCTCATTTTCGTTTAGTTTTTTATTTTATTTCACCTTTATTTAAATTAACAGAATTATTTTTTTAATAATTTTAGTAAACAGAAAAAAAAACTTTTTGTCTTTTGTCTGCCTCATTTTTAAATTTGCCTCCATGCATTAAATAATAGTTAGTACATTTACCTATACAGAGATTTAATGGCCTAAAATATGTCCGTATATTGATTATATAAGATGTGAATTCTGACCTCTCCCTCAGGTGAGAAGATGACCTTATCCATCTCCGTCCTCATTGCTCTCACTGTTTTCATGCTGTTGTTGGCTGACAAAGTCCCAGAAACATCGCTTGGCATTCCTATCATCGTTAAATACGTGATGTTCACCATGATCCTGGTGACGTTTCTCAGTCATCCTAAGTGTGGTGGTCCTGAACCTCCACCACAGGACTCCCAGCACACACCACATGCCCATGTGGGTACGAAAGGTGACGCATCTTTGATTTATAGAGCAACTTCTTTACATTATTCCATCCAAGTACTTAAAACTGAAAGGATGTCCTGCCATCTAACATTCTGCAGGTGTTCATCAACTTGCTACCTCGTTACTTGGGTGTGCTCAGACCCCAAACTGAGGAGGCAGTGGAGGAAGAGACAAAAGAAAACATCCCACTGGGTTGTTTGGATCAAGGCCTCAGACCTGGAGGGGAATATTTCATCCGAAAGATCAACCCAGAGCTGGTAATGCCGTGGAGAGGAAGGTATTTCAGACACAAAATAAGCTGCTTCTGTATGTAACAATTTGTGTGTACTCTACCATTTTTAAGTGGTCAATAATTTAATCTCTTAAAACTTATATTTAAATGTTTTTTCCTAAAAAATGCCTTGAATGTAACTCGACACCCTTGCCTCATTTAGTATACACAGTTCTATGAATATGCAAATGAGCCCCGCCTCCACTCACTCACTCAGCTCAGAGTTCCACTGGTTGACGATCACATGTTGATCTGATTGGTTACAAGTTAGTGTGTGACGTCAGAAACACCAGCGATTTCAAACCGTGTTTTTTAGACTGTTTGGTTCACTGCAGTTTTAAAGAGAAAATACTCAGCAATGACTCGACTTATGAGTTTACTCATGATTTGTTTTAAAGTATAATAAAAACACCATATAGACATGTAAACAACATTAAAAGCTTGATTTCCACCACAGAGGGACTTTATATTAGCGCTGTCAAACGATTAAAATGTTTAATCTCGATTAATCGCATTAATGGCATAGTTAACTCGCGATTAATCATGATTAATTGACGATAATGGCATAGTTAACTCGCGATTAATCGTGATTAATCGCAGTAATGGCATAGTACGACTTCGCGATTAATCAGTGATTAATCGCGATAATGACATAGTTAACTCGCGAATTAATCGAGATTAATCGCAATAACGGCATAGTCAACTCACGATTAATCGTGATTAATCGCATTAATGGCATAGCTAACTCGTGATTAATCGCATTAATGGCATCAGTTAACGTGCGATTAATCGTGATTAATCGCATTAATGACATAGTTAACTCAGCGATAAATGGGGATTAATCGCATTAATGGCATAGTTAACTCGCGAATTAATCGTGATTAATCGCATTAATGGCATAGTTAACTCACGATTAATCAAGAGTTAACTATGCCATTAATGCGAATTAAACGATTAAATACGACATTTAATCTTTCTAGATGTCTTTTTGTCACATTATTTTTTCAAATTTGAATACTCTTTTCAACATGAAAAAGTGTATCAGCTTGCTTTGTGCAAATGTTTTTTATTGAAAACAACATTGACATATACTGTGTTCAGTTTCACACTAAAACATTCTCACTCGAAGCAAATAATCTCTCGCACAATGCTTCAATAAAAGGGTGAAAGAAATACTGACGAGGTCCCCAACTCTTGTTAGACACAGCTGCATGAACACTCACTGAAACAAAAACACACTTAGATGCCAAATCAATAACAAGAGTATAATGTGCTTGTACCGTAATCTACTGGTATTGGCAATATTGCTCGCTTTTAAGCAACTCATAAACGCGGATCAGGGCGGACGGATGATGAAAGTCCTTGTGCTTTCTGTTCCTCCTTCTCAATCCAAGGGCATTTGATCTCAGCCCAGTTAAGCCCAGTCACCCCTCCAAAGTCGCCAGGACTTAAGCTCTTGTTGAGCTGAGGCATCAGAGGGGAATGCACACAGGAACAGCAGGGTTCGAGGATGCACATAAATGGATGAATGGGAGGATAGACAGATGGATGGGGTTTCTCTGAAAATGTGAAGAGCGTGCAGAAGAGAAAGGGTCTCCATCTGTCTGTAATAGACGTAACAAACTGTCTATGTCTGTCTGCTATAATGTGGGGCCGCAGTCAGTCTAACAGGTGGTCTTACAGACGACTGCTACAGCTTAATTAGTGCTAAGCTCTAAGAAATGCCGCCGGTCTTGAGGGCTACTGAATAAGAAAAGTGATTTCAAGGAAAGTTAATTATTTTATTTGGGTTTATTTCTACATAAATGACAATCCATTGTTATCAGCAGGTGGTACTTGCATAATTTGGAGTAACCCAAAGGCCTAAATAACCCAAGTTTATTGCTTATGTCATTTTGCGATTTACAGCGTGTCTGTTGTCTGAGTTTGCTTGGTGTGAAGAATGTGACTGGATTCTCAACTGGTATGAAAGCAATACAGACTCATTTTAGGAGGTTAACTGCTTTTTTACCTGCTTCACATCCCAAAGATGCTCTATTGGGTTGAGATCTGGTGACTGTGGGGGCCATTTTAGTACAGTGAACTCATTGATGTTCAAGAAACCAATTTGAAGTGATTCAAGCTTTGTGACATGGTGCATTATCCTGCTGGAAGTAGCCATCAGAGGATGAGTACATGGTGGCCATAAAGGGATGGACATGGTCAGAAACAATGCTCAGGTAGGCCGTGGCATTTAAACGATGCCCAATTGGCACTAAGGGGCCTAAAGTGTGCCAAGAAAACATCCCCCACACCATTACACCACCACCACCAGCCTGCACAGTGGTAACAAGGCATGATGGATCCATGTTCTCATTCTGTTTACGCCAAATTCTGTCTCTACCATCTGAATGTCTCAACAGAAATCAAGACTCATCAGACCAGGCAACATTTTTCCAGTCTTCAACTGTCCAATTTTGGTGAGCTCTTGCAAATTGTAGCCTCTTTTTCTTATTTGTAGTGGAGATGAGTGGTACCGGTGGGTCTTCTGCTGTTGTAGCCCATCCGCCTCAAGGTTGTGTGTGTTGTGTCTTCACAAATGCTTTGCTTTATACCTCGGTTGTAACGAGTGGTTATTTCAGTTAAAGTTGCTCTTCTATCAGCTTGACTCAGTCGGCCCATTCTCCTCTGACCTCTAGCATCAACAAGGCATTTTTGCCCACAGGACTGCCGCATACTGGATGTTTTTCCCTTTTCACACCATTCTTTGTAAACCCTAGAAATGGTTTGTGCGTGAAAATCCCAGTAACTGAGCAGATCCCGTCTTCCACTAACAACCATGCCACGCTCAAAATTGCTTAAATCACCATTTCTTTCCCATTCTGACATTTAGTTTGAAGTTCAGGAGATTGTCTTGACCAGGAACACACCCCTAAATGCATTGAAGCAACTGCCATGTGATTGGTTGATTAGATAATTGCATTAATGAGAAATTGAACAGGTGTTCCTAATAATCCTTTTGGTGAGTGTATATAAGGCTATGTTTACACGGAAACGATTCTGAAAAGAAAACGCAAAAGTGCCATTGCGTCATCACATTTTATTCTGCGTTTAGACGAGCGTTTTGTGTGGGAAATCCGCGTGCAAATGGTGACGCAAAAGTGAGTGAAATTCAATGTAGTATGCACTACAGGCGGCTAGGAGTGCATACTACAATCAACACCAAGTCCACGCGCCTGCGTACAACCTTCACTGTCAAGCAGACTTTTGCGTTTTTAATCCTCAAAAACACCATCGCCATGTAAACGAAAGGCACATCCGATAAAATATTTTTACGCTTTCACCCGCGAGCGTTCTCATGTAAACAGGGCCTAAACCTACCAACGTCCGTTGCCTTGATTTTTGGATTGAATTATCGCGAGATGGAAGTTGTTTTAGTCGCATAACATCGGTTAATGGAAACGCCGTCATTCGCAACAGTCTTTTATCTACATTTAGAAAAAATCCCAAGTTTTAAGCAAATCTGTAATGTAAACATGCCTCTATATTCATTTAACTGTCTGAAGAAACCGATGCAAGAGTTCTTAGTGCAACAGTGTGGATATTGAATCTGTGTTGAATATTTGTGCATTGTTTGTTTGTGTAGCGTGAAGGATGTGTCTTTGTATAATTAGGTGTGTGCTTACAGCAAAAGCATTCAGTGTGTGGAATCAAGTGCTTGTATGAGTTCCTGTCTTCACCAGTGTGCATCTCATTGACCACGCATGTCATGTGCCGGACGTGTGGTGCTCTCTGTATAATCCCTGTTGGAAAAACTCACCCTTGAAAGAATGTGAATGTGAGAAAGGAGAGGTCAGTCCCAGACACAGCAAGCTCTCATTCATTCCCACTATAGCACACAGCAACACAATACTGACCTCTGCAATGCTCTCGCTACTGTACAACTGCATTACTGACAATGCTATGCATGTAATAGTGATGCACTATTTCTCATACTTGTTTTTAATATGCTTTAAGACAAATCATGTGTAAACTCATAAGTCGACAGCATTGCTGAGTATTTTCTCTTTTAAAACACGGTTTGAAATCGCTGGTGTTTCTGACTACCATGTAACCAATCAGATCAATGTGTGATCATCAACCAGTGGATCTCTGAGCTGAGTGAGTGGAGGCGGGGCTCATTTGCATATTCATTAGAACCGCGTACACTAATTTAGGGAAGGGTGTAGAGTTACATTCAAGCTATTATGCCGTTTTGGTGATCAAATATGAGTTTTTTAAAATAAAAGATTGACTACAGGGGGACTTTAATGATAATTCTTATGTATTTTAATAATCCACTTACTGTAATTTGAGTTGTGTTAATGTTTAGGGTTAATTATTCTTTATTTGTGTGTGTATTTTAGTCATAATGAGAGCACTGTGAAGTTGCAGAGGTTCTCAAACAGTGACAACTATTGTCTGATTCTGCCCCCGAATCTCAAATCTGCGATCGCCGCCATCAATTACATGTCCGAACAGTTGAAGAAACAGGATGTGGATGATACTGTAAGTCTCATAAACACACACACTCCGTCCATCTCTCTTTTCCACACATACTCACAGAAACACAAAGAAAAGCTTTATCTGAGGTATCCTCAGTGTGATAAACGCGTCCCGTTGTGTGTGTAGATGACGGATGACTGGCAGTACATCGCTGTGGTTTTGGATCGACTCTTCTTTCTGGCTGTTTGTCATCATCACTTCACTGGGAACACTGGCCATGTTTCTGGATGCCAGCTTCAACTACACTCCTGACCAGCCTTTTCCATGAGCACATCCCTGACCCAACAGCCGACACACTGAACACACCACAGGACTCAGAGGGGGCGCCAGAGAGTACTCTATCTATCTCTCTCTATCTCTATCTCTATCTATCTCTCTCTGTCTTTCTTCCTCACTTTCTTTCTTTCTCTCTCTCTTTCCTTCTGTCAATCTTTTCCTTTTGTTTCTTTCTGTCCATCCAGCTTTTCTTTCCTTCCGTGTTCCGTCTGTCCATCCTTCCTTCTTTCCTCCCTTTCTTTCTTTCCTTTCTTCTTTTCTTTCCTTCTGTTTTTCCGTGCATCTCGCTTTTCTTTCTTTCTTTCTTTCTTTCTTTCTTTCTTTCTTTCTTTCAGTTTCTTTCATCCATCAGTTTCTTTCTTCCATCCTTTCTTTCTTTTTTTCTTTCTTCCTTCCATCTGTCCTTCCTTTCCTTCAGTTTCTTTCTGTCCATCCTTTATTGTCTACAATAATTCTTTTCTTCCATTTCTTTCCATCCTTCTGTCCTTCTTTCCTTCCGTCTGTCATTTCTTCCTTGCTTCCTTCATTTCCTTTCCGCCCTTCCTTTCCTTTCCTTCCAGTTGTTTCCATTCATCTGTCCTTCCTTCCTTTTTTTCTTCCTTTCCTTTCTTTTTTCTTTTCTTTCTTTCCTTTCTTCTTTTCGTTTCTTCCATTTTTCTGTGCATCCCCCTTTCCTTCCTTCCTTCCGTCTGTCCATCCTTCCTTCCTTTCTTTCTTTCTTTCTTTCTTTCTTTCTTTCTTTCTTTCTTTCTTTCTTTCTTTCTTTCTTTCTTTCTTTCTTTCTTTCTTTCTTTCTTTCTTTCTTTGCTTCTATCTGTCCTTCTTCCTTCCATCTGTCATTTCTCCTTGCTTCCTTCCTTCCTTTTTCTTCCTTTGTCCTTCCTTTTCTTTCTTTCTTTCTTTCTTTCTTCCTAAATGAATGTTTATATATATATATATATATATATATATATATATATATATATATATATATATATATAGAGAGAGAGAGAGAGAGAGAGAGAGAGAGAGAGAGAGAGAGAGAGATAGATATATAGATATAGATATATATATAGATATAGATATAGGGTTGGGTATCGAGAATCGAGTATCTGATTGAAACCAGGGACGTAACTTTCGCTTTTTCCCGGAATCGTTCAAAAATTAAAATTTCGATTCCTACTTTCGATATTCACAGTCCGCCGACCGGAAGAAGAAACCGCTGAACAACACCAACAAAGAAGCATCTACCGGAAGTGTTGGCATAACCGCACGAGTCGAACATGAGTAGCTTACGTCAGCGGTCCAAAGTGTGGCTTCACTTTTCTAAAAATAACGAAATCTCGGCAAAATGCAACATTTGTGACAAAAGGAGTATTTATGACAGAAGGAGTATTTCCTTCAGAAAGACCGTTGGTTAGCAAGGTTAGCTAAACTTTTTTTACCCTGCCTCTTAAAAGACTCGGAATCGAGAATTGTTAGGAACCGGAATCGAAACAAGGAATCGGAATCGTTCAAATTCGAATGATACCCAACTGTATATATATATATACATACGGTATTTCCATGACAATATGTTTTATCAATTCATCCACTACACTTATAATCATTAATTCTGTGCTCTTTACTTATTACTTACTGCATTTAGGTAATTAATATATTTAATATACCTTTAAGAATAGCTGTTTTTTAACCGTTTTAGTCTGAACAACCTATTTTCTTTTTTTTCTTGATCCAGTGTTCATAAAACAGAGGGAGCATGTAAATTGTCTTTTTTTTATTCCATTGTTTTTTGTCATTTATTTGTTTGTTCAAGAACACTAAAAAACTGCGTTACATTAAGCAGCAGGGCGGTTTTCATCTGATAATAATCAGAAATGTTTCTTGAGCAACAGCATTTTAGAGTGATTTCTGAAGATCATGTGAAAATTCAGCTTTGATCACAGGAATAAATGACATTTTAAAATATATCCACATTTAGAAAACCGCTATTTTAAATAGTGTTCATATTTCACTGTCAAATAAATGCAGCCTTGGTGAGCATAACATACTTCTTTCAAAAACATTCAAATTATACTTGTTTTAAAACCAAAAATAAACTATTAATTCATTTATCAAGGGTTATCATTTATCAGCCTTTGTGTACGTAGTTTATTTTCTGTTGCATTTATTTCTAAATTGAATTCCTCGATTACATCAGTTTGGACACTACCTACAGTACATTTGTGTAAAGGAGATGAGAAGTAAAAGAATAATGAAATAAGGAAATCTCATTAGTGGAGTCGCTGCTTCTGAGGAGAAACCAGAAGCCTGTGTGTTTTATTGCTAACGGTTCGGTGGGCGTCTGAGGCGGCTTACACCAGTTTAATCTCGGCTTTTTTCACTGTCTATAATCTTCACACACAAAAAGGCCCGGAGCCAGTCAGAAGAGGAGCCATGAAGGGGTTTCTGTTCTTCTCCGGGCTGATTTAGCACTGTCTGCTCCCCCTTTACTCAGTGTTTTCTGTTTACTGGAACTAGGTGGGGACAGAAGCTTCAGAAAAACATTAAAGTTTCTTTTGTGTGTCGAGGCTTTTTGGCCCAGTGCTCGAGAACCGGCCAATAGGGTGACAGATAAATCACGTTTCCAGGGGTGACCGGGCGGGGGAGTGTGTGTGCTGGTTTCAAGATGTCACTGGAGCAAAATCCGTTGCAATGTGTAGCAATTCTCCTAAACATCAGAATTATGATAACAAATTTATGGCTGTGCAATGATTAATCACATCGAAATAAAAGTTTGTTTACACATAATATGTGTGTGTATATATTTAAGAAATATTTCCATTTATATCTGTGTGTGTATATATATATATATATATATATATATATATATAGTTTTATTTTGCATTAATAGTTGCACAGCCATACTTTAAATCTTATAGTTACCTTCAGAAACCTTCACACAACCATCAAACGCAGAGCTTCATGTATGTCAGGGTGTTACACAGATATTTTCTGGAGTGAAACCCATTTCCTCTTCCAACAGCATTATTGCTTCCGCTCTGCTTTCTCTCCTGATTAAAGGTATTTCCTCTTTACCTTGGTAAGAATATTGTAACATTGGCGCCAACTTTGTCCTGCACACAATAGTTGACAGTGTTCCAGGCCTTTTACTGGAAGTGCTGAGGTCACATGATAAAGTGTTCAGACGTGGCAAACGTGCCTCATGAAAGGGCCTTACAGATCTAAGTTGGGCGTTCAGAGACTAAGCAATAACAACTGTATTAAAGCCCCCCTATGGTGAAAATCCAGCATTTTCGTGTTGTTTGTCTATGTGGTGTTTTTATTATGCTTTAAGACAGCTCATAAGTCGACAGCATTGCTGAGTATTTTCTGTTTAAAACTGCAGTGAACCAAACACAGTCTCAAAAACACGGTTTGAAATCGCTGGTGTTTCTGACGTCACTCACTAACTTGTAACCAATCAGATCAGCGGTTTGTGTGAGAAAATGAACAGTATTTATATCGTTTTTACCTCTTGTTACCACAGACACGCTCAAGTGATCTGAGGGCGCGGGCGCTTCGGTCTGCGCAAACACCGGACGCGTGTACGTCATTTATTGTTTACACAGAGATTTCGTAAGTTCACTGTGAAGATCTAAACATATTTAGATATACAGGAAATCGCAATGGAAGACGATGTACGTGGAACGTAGAATGTGTACTTACATTTACGAGTCTTTAGATCATGTTTAATTTGGACTTCTCTGTGCATGCTCTTTTAGGAGATCCCCATAGACCTGCATTATATGACTGACAGACAAGAACCATTTGACCAAAAAATATCAAAATTGAAAATACTGCGGAAACAAAGACACCTACATCTTGGATGCCCTTGAGGTAAGCTAAAACATATCAAAAAATAATTTCAGAGTGAACTATCCCTTTAAGAGATAAAATTATTGACTACAGGGGGACTTCTGGAAGTTTCTGGAATCTATTCATGTAATTTAAAACATTAATAATATTAATAAATGTATATTTTAGCTAAATTTATATTTTGCTATGATAATAAAAAATAATGATGTTGTTGTTGTTTTAAAGGGATAGTTCACCCAAACATTTTAATTCCGTCATTAATTACTCACCCTCATGTCGTTCAAACCCATAAGATCGTACATCGCTGGAGCACAAATTAAAGCAAACCCCAGAAAGTCCTGTTTTATAGTGAATTTAGAATAGCTAAGGAGCGTTGTTATAACCGGCGCAGACAAGTTTTTATAAATCGGTTACTCCATAAAAAATATTTATTTTATTTAAACAATAAACACCAGCAACAAAACATATTTAACGTTATAACGCATTTATTCCTCCGCCAAGCAAAGTAGGTCCAAAGAGACTGCTGAAGCAACACGGCAACAAAGCGGCAGCGGTCACAACGCGGCTCAACCAATCAGAATCAAGGATTGGAACTGATCCGTTTTTACAATAAGAATATTTTTGATGAAATCCGAGAGCTTTCACAGCCTTGCTTTCATTCCCGCATTTCCCAGTGGAAGTCACAAATATGGTGCTGCTGAGAAAGCAAGGTTTCCACCATGTAAGAAGAAACTTGTTTAGGTAAATTATAATTTACTTCATATCCCAGACAGTATTGTGTTAGCCCAGATCAGACCCACATCTGGACTGGTACCCTTTAAATGTAGCCGGCTACCAGATGTGCCCAGATCCAGGCCCACAGTATGTCTGCTGGATGCCATTACTTCGACTTTTTATTTCACGATTTTGATATAGCCTATTTTCTCACAACTTTTACTTTTATTTCACGTTTATGACGTTCCTATTTGACGCGTCCATATTAGAGACACGTCTGTTGGTTGGAGAATAGCCTATGTTAGAGAAGACAATCTTCATCTAGGCGTGTAGATTAGAAGACCAAAACTATCATTCAGTGATGCGAGTGATTCTGTGTGACGTGACGTCACGACAGGCACGGGCATAGCGCGCGCACGCGCCCGTTACCCCCTCATTCCCTCGAGATTACACTCAGTCATCAGTATTATACGCAACACTTAGCTGACATCTCTGCGTCGAGGTATAAACAAACCCCGCGAGTTAGTGACTGCTAGTTTTCGTCTAGAAGAGTTGAGTAGCCTACTTTCCCCTCATCAGTTTGAGTTTCCTCGGTTCCTCAGAGAGCTACAGGTGCGGGACAGGAGTGTCCGAGTAAGTCGAGTGTATTGCTAACTGTTGCTCAGCTTGCCATTTAAGTGACGACTATGGCAAACTCGGGCGTTCAGTTGCTGGGGTTTGGTCTGTCTCTGGTGGGCATCATCGGGCTGATCGTGGGCACCGTCCTGCCGCAGTGGAAGATGTCCGCGTATGTGGGGACAGTATCATCACGGCGGTCGCCACTTACCAGGGGCTGTGGATGTCCTGCGCGTTTCAGAGCACCGGACAGCTTCAGTGCAAAATATACGACTCCATTCTACAACTAGACAGTGAGTTCAACCATCTTATTCTAGTTTTTTTCTGTACATATATCTATCTTTTTGTCCGTCCGCCTGTATGTCTCTGTCTGTCGCATATGTCTCTCACACGCACTGTAAAAAAAAAAGTTAACTTTTGTCTCACACAAATGTAAGTTCAGTGGCTGCCATACAATTTTTTTTATTATGCTCAATTTGACACAAGTCATTTACACTAAAAAATCGAGTTGAACTTGCTTAAATTATTTTGATGAGTTTATGTAAATCATATGTTACTAAAATGTTTATAAACATATCAATTTCAAATGTTTTTATACACGTATACACATTGATTCACCCTAAAAAAATGGTTCATCAAAAATAAAATATACATTTTCGCTCTCCAAGTTCTAAACCTTTTAGAATTTCTTAAGAAGATATTTTGAAGAATGTTCTAGACACTTGATGGACCCCATTTACTCCCATAGTATTTTCTTCATTGTATTATGAAAGTCAATGGGGTCCAAAAACTGTTTGGTTAGCCATTTTCTTCAAAATATCTTCTTTTGTGTTCAGCAGAAGAAAGAAATTACATACCGGTTTGGAACAATTTGAGGGTGAGCAAATGAGGATGTTGATTAATGTTACCTATTTATAGTAGTTATGTTACTTATAATGGGCTGTAGATCCACATGTTAATCAGACAGGTGATTGAAAGCGTTAAAAATCTATTTAAGTGTACATATTTCCAGTGATCAAAATATATCACATGGGATTCATTATAGCCTCTATATAGCCTAAGGGTCCTAGATCAGTGGAAAGGCATTATATAAATAAATATTATTACTATATACTGATTAAGAGGCCTGTCCTATAATTTACTGTAAATCTATACAGTACGTAGGTGTTTATTGGAATTCTCTGGCATATCAAGCCCGTTTCCAACTCTTCACACACACACTCAAATAAACACTGGTGTCATTCCCAGCCAGCGCTTGATTAATGGATGCTGGCCTCGTTCAGTGTGTTTTGTGTGTGTGAATCTACTGTATTCCTGTAATGTAACTAGGCAGGACAGGTCATGGTGAAAGCAGCACTGGGTTAAAAAAAACAACCCATTTTTCTAACCCAAGGGCTGGGTAAATGTAGGACAGAACACATGTTGGGTTAATTTTATTTTTATATAACCCAGAATAGTTTATTCATTTTTACTATAATACTAGCTGTTTCGGTGTTGCTTTTATTTAGTTAATACATGAAGTCATGTCTACAGATTAACTTAAATCTTATTTTAACACATATTGTCAACATTTAAGCTTGTGTAACAAATATTAGAAATGTAAAATTATTTAAAAATGAAACATAAGTAATTCAAACGTAATCTGGAACTTTTAACTTCAGACTGCCACCATGCGCCATGTACAAAATGTACAGCGATCTCCATAACCGGTCCATAAACAAAGAGTGTACAGATCTGAGGACATATTTTAACATCATACGTATTTATATTCGGTATCTTCTTCAATAAAATCATAACATTTTTAGCAAGGCATCAGGCGTTTAGCCTCGGCGAGACCATCCTGATCTCGCAAGCTTTCAAGGTTTCACTCGCAGATCAGTCTGGATACTTTCCGTTAAAGAAAATTTGGGAGCAGTTCACCAAACGAACGTCCAATCAGCGTTGGCTTTGAGGCGGGTTGAGGTGTGACGCAATCAAGCGGAAGCAACGCGATCTAGAAACATTTTCAGACAGCGGTAGTCCTAATTCTTTTAGCCGCTCGCTAATGCTTTTTTCTCTTGCATCTTTCTTGTGAAATATGGACCGGGCAGCTGAAATGGTGCCTTTTATTCACAAAATGTAGTTACACAAACGGCAAATATCCTTTGCCGACATGTTGCTTATTTGCTGAGCTAACGAGCCTTTACCTGCAGCAGCAAGTTCAGTACGTCATGTGCTTCGTTGATCTGATTGGTTGATTTGGCCCGTCTATCACCAACATAGGCCAATCAGCTAACCAGTATTTTCGCCCTTACCAAAACTACTTCAACGGAAGGTTTCCAGATGGATATGCGGAGCAAATCCATCTGGCGGAGTCAGGTTATCAGGCGTTTCCATCACGAGAAAAAAAAAAACTATGCGACACTCGTTTAGGTGACTCGCATCGCGCTCCTGTTGTTCCTTTGCGTAAGATTAAACAATAGACAGAACAATAACAAATGTATGTAATAAAATGTACCCAAACCTTTATTTTACTGAAGACATGCACCAATGTGAAGGAAGTGCTCTTCTCTCTCCTGAAGAGGTCGCTAAAAGCCCACGATTAATAACTCCATCATGGGTAGTTATGTCTCTGACCCAATATCTGGGTAACACGCACACAAAAACAAAACGCTGGGTTCTTACGCCTGACCCATGAACTGGGTAACACAAGAAAACAACCCAAATGCTGGGTTGTTACGTCGAACCCATGACCTGGGTAACACAAGAAAACAACCAAAATGCTGGGTTGTTACGTCCGAACCCATTACCTGGGTAACACACAAAAACAACCCAAACACTGGGTTGTTGTTCGACCCATGACCTGGGTAACACAAGAAAACAACCTAAATGCTGGGTTGTTGTCGTCGAACCCATGACCTGGGTAACACACGAAAACAACCCAAACACTAGGTTGTTACGTCACGAACCCATTACCTGGGTAACATACGAAAACAACCCAAACACTGGGTTGTTACGTCCAACCCATTACCTGGGTAACACACGAAAACAACCCAAACACTGGGTTGTTACGTACAACCCATTACCTGGGTAACACACGAAAACAACCCAAACACTGGGTTGTTGACGTCGAACCCATGACCTGGGTAACACAAGAAAACAACCCAAATGCTGGGTTGTTACGTCGAACCCATTAACACAAGAAAACAACCCAAATGCTGGGTTGCTTGTTGTCGAACCCATTACCTGGGTAACACACGAAAACAACCCAAACACTGGGTTGTTACGTCCGACCCATTACCTGGGTAACATAAGAGAACAACCCAAACGCTGGGTATTACGTCCGACCCATTACCTGGGTAACAGAAGAAAACAACCCGAACACTGGGTTGTTACGTCCGAACCCATGACCTGGGTAACACAAGAAAACAACCCAAACACTGGGTTGTTACGTCCGACATAATACCTGGGTAACACAAGAAAACAACCCAAATGCTGGGTTGCTTGTTGTGACCCATGACCTGCTGGGTTGTTACGTCGAACCATTACCTGGGTAACACAAGAAAACAACCCAAATGTTGGGTTGTTGTGTTGTAACCCATTACCTGGGTAACACATTAAAACAACCCAAATGCTGGGTTGTTACATCGAACCCATGACCTGGGTAACACACAAAAACAACCCAAATGCTGGGTGGTTACGTCGGACCCATGACCTGGGTAACATAAGAAAACAACCCAAACACTGGGTTGTTGTCAGACCCATTACCTGGGTAACATGAAAACAACCCAAACACTGGGTTGTTGTTGTCGACCCATTACCTGGGTAACATAAGAAAACAACCCAAATGCTGGGTTGTTACGTTCGACCCATTACCTGGGTAACACAAGAAAACAACCCAAACACTGGGTTGTTACGTCTGAACCCATGACCTGGGTAACACAAGAAAACAACCCAAACACTGGGTTGTTACGTCCGACCCATTACCTGGGTAACACAAGAAAACAACCCAAATGCTGGGTTGTTACGTCGAACCCATGACCTGCTGGGTTGTTAGTCGAACCCATTACCTGGGTAACACAAGAAAACAACCCAAATGTTGGGTTGTTACGTGCGACCCATTACCTGGGTAACACATTAAAACAACCCAAATGCTGGGTTGTTACATCCGACCCATGACCTGGGTAACACACAAAAACAACCCAAATGCTGGGTTGTTGCGTTGTCGACCCATGACCTGGGTAACACACATAAAACAACCCAAATGCTGGGTTGTTGCGGTCCGACCCATGACCTGGGTAACACACAAAAACAACCCAAATGCTGGGTTGTTACGTCGAACCCATTACCTGGGTAACACAAGAAAACAACCCAAATGTTGGGTTGTTATGTCCGACCCATTACATGGGTAACACACAAAAACAACCCAAATGCTGGGTTGCTTAGTCGTGAACACATGACCTGGGTAACACACAAAAACAACCCAAATGCTGGGGTTGCTTGTCGACCCATTACCTGGGTAACACAAGAAAACAACCCAAATGTTGGGTTGTTACGTCTCGACCCATTACATGGGTAACACACGAAAACAACCCAAATGCTGGGTTGTTACTGTCCGAACCCATGACCTGGGTAACACAAGAAAACAACCCTTAATGCTGGGTTGTTACATCTGACCCAGGAGCTGGGTAACACAAAAACTACCCCAATACTAAAAAAATAACACAAAAAAATGCTCAACCCAGGATTTGGGTAGAAAAATATTTTTTTGAGTGAGCCTGTAACTCATTGTTCCTAGAGCTGCCCAAGTATTTTTTTATTACCACACTGAACTACCAGTAATGAATTATGAGTTTATTCATTCACTTGAGTGTTTCAGTCTTATGGGCTGTTCCTGAAACATTCCCTGCATGGATTCCCCGAGGACTGTGATGGGAAAACCACAACCTCACGATCCAGTGTGCAGAAACAGATTCATGTAAACTGTTCCATGTGATTTAGCTCTTGCGGTTCGCTTCTTGAATTGATGTATTTACTGTGCAGAACCTCAGGGGTCAGTTCCAGTCGAAACCAGCCCAAACCGCACCTGACAGCAGGTTGAGTTAGGATGAGAGCAGGAGAGAAACAGGGGGATGAAGGGTGACCCTCTGAATTCCTCAGCTCGCTGTTCTCTGTGCCTGGCAGGAGACGCCTTATTGTGTTTTAATGAAGAAAGGAGAGGAATAATTCTTCCGCTTCACTACAGCTTGCACCCCTGCCTCTCACACTTTCTGTTTTTATACCTCCTCCTTCTCTCTCTCTCGGTTGGGTTTGTGTGCACTTGTACAGGAATGCACTGGCACAGACTGGTTCTTGTTGGAATGCTTCTTCTTGTTCACTCGTTCGACTGAATCGACCCCGTCACGGCACGGACCCCCACATACTGTATGATCATCCCGGTGTGAAGGACCCTCATCCTAAAACTAATGAGGCATCTGTCTTTTGTAAACGACCAATTTATACACATTAGAAAATTATATTATAAATCTAAAATTGGTTACGTTATTATATTTTTTATAATGTATTTAAGTTATTATTGTCATTATTCTTAATAATAATTTCCTAGTTGTTTGGCCAATTTTTAGTATATTTAATGCTATAAATAATAAAAATGTAATAATAAGTAATGTGACAATTTATTGTTTAATATTAAGTTATTATTGTCATTATTTTTGTAATATTTACCAAATAATAATACACTAAAATTTATTTAAGCTATTATTGTCATTATTAATAATATTATTATTGAACTGAATTATGTAACAGCTATTTTTTGGTGGTTTGGGCAATTTTAATTATAACAATAATGTAACTTATTTTAAGTATATATATATATATATATATATATATATATATATATATATATATATATATATATATATATATATATATATATATATACACACACACACACACACACACAAGTATTTTTATAAATTTTTTTTTATTTTATAATTAAATTTTGTTATGTTCATTTATTATTTATAATTTTTACTAAGTAATCATTTAGTAAAGTAAAATGTTTTTAAGCTATTATTATTTATAATAAACTGATTTATTTAACAGCTCTTTCCATTTTTGTTGCATTTAATATTAAATTATATGAAAAATTAAAAATTAGGGATTTTTATTATTTATTGTATAACATTACATCAATGTCATTGTTAAATAAAATATAAAAAAATATAAATAGTAAAATATAAATAATTATTGCCATTATTATTTATAATATTTAACTGATTTATTTTTAACATTTCCTGGTGGATTGCAGTAAAGATGATCTCACAATTCATGTGCAGTTTAGTTTATTTATAATATTACAAATAAATAACAATGTAATATTAAACTGCTTTATTTGTCCTGGTGGTTTGTCCGTTTGCGTGACTGACAGTTCATGCGGTGTGAGTGTAGTTTGACCCCTGTGCCGTCTGTGTCCTGCAGGTGACCTTCAAGCGACCCGCGCCTGATGATCGTGGGCATCATCGTGTCCATCAGCGGCCTCGGGGTCGCCTGCATGGGCATGAAGTGCACCACCTGTGGAGCGGATGATAAAGTGCGCAAGTCTCGCACGGCCGTGACCGGAGGCATCATACTGCTAGTGGGAGGTGAGTGTGTGTGATTTATCAGGACAGAATGAACGCATTTTTTAGAACAGCCTATGGAATGTCCTCACAAGTATAGCAAAACAAACTTGTGTGTGTGTGTGTGTGTGAGCGAGTGAGAATACTGAGACAGACTGTTCATGCTAACTGAAGCAAGTTTACAGTAAAGCATCTCTTATGTAACATCAGTCTCGGCTCGGTCTGTGGGTCATGTGTGTGTGTGTGTGTGTGTGTGTGTGTGTGTGTGTGTCTCAGTCTGTGGTCAGTGTGTGTGTGTCAGTCTGTGGGTCAGTGGACATCACAGAAGACAGGTCGGCCAGTGCTTTGATGATATATGTCAAAGAATGAAAGCTGTTCTGTTTTCTCTGAATGCCTGTCTCTGATTGGTTCCTCCAGCCCTGTGCGCAGTGGTCGCCTGCTCGTGGTTCGCCCACAACGTGATCCGAGCTTTCTACAACCCCTTCACTCCAGTCAACACCAAGTGAGCGCGAGGAATTTTACTTTGCACAATTTCTGGAGCAGAGTGTCCCGACTCTGTTCCTGGAGGTCTCCCAAAAAGACACATTTTGAATTTCTCTGTTGTCCGACACACCCGTTTCAGTTCTGCTGGTGTTTCAGATTCAGGGAACATCCCAAATGTGCAGTGTCTGTCGGGAGAATCCAGGAACAGGCAGGAGAAACACCCTAGAATGCAATTTTATATATATATAAATATGTGTTTCTCGAACTTTTTCTGCCATTCTCACACTTTGAAGGTAGGGAAGGGTTTGTGCCCCATCT
>JAQIUQ010003508.1:300000-313673 GCA_030378365.1 Hybognathus amarus
AGAGTAACTGCGCACGCACCGTCGAGCAACAGCAGCAACAAAGAGTACGTGTGAGCAACACACACTGCCTCGCACCGGACACACACTGAGACACTCAGAAGCTCAAGAGCTGCTCAAACTGAGGAGGAGAGCCGTTTACAATAATCTCCCATAATTAAAAAAAGCCAATCACTTGTCCAGAAGTTCAAATACAAATAGATAATATATTTTGTTTTCTCTATGAGAAGAGAGGAAGTGTCTTGGGATGGTGGATCATAATGTTGTCCATGAGGGAGCGCTGTAACACACACACTGAGCTGGTGTGACAATGGAGAGATTTTCAAGATCTGCTTGTTTTGTGGAGTATTTATCCTATAGCAGCTGAAATGCTAACATTATTAACACTCATACGTAATTCGCAGTGTTTCATGTGGATCACGAACGACGTTTTGATGCTTTAACACATTAACTAATCACTTGTGTTAAGGCCCGATCATGTTAATTTTAACCACCCATGAGTCCTGAATATCTCTTACTTATAAATGTTTTCATGATAATGTCAGTGTTAGTTGAATATTGTTTATGTATTTGTTTTACAAACTTATTTTCAATAAAGTATGCCTTCCACATTCCCAGTGTGAATCTGCATTACACATCTATATGGAGTTTTGAATGTAACTTAAACCTGGAAATAAAAGATGTCTCTTTTTTTCACATAGAAAACTAACAAACTACCTTGTAACCAATCAGATCAACGTGTGATCGTCGACCAGTGGAGCTGAGTGAGTGGGTGAGTGGAGGCGGGGCTCATTTACATATTCATAAAACCAAGCATACCAAATGAGGCAAAGTGGGGTCGTTTTGGTGATCAAATTTGAATAAAAATGTTAATTAATTGAGTTTTAAGGGATCAAATTGATTACTTTAAGTACATTTTTTAATTGAAAAAACAAACCTTTTCCAAGTAGCCCAAACTCAAAACACTACTGTCAATAAAGTCACTCATGCATAGTTTATTCCCCCTAAACAATTTACAAAAATCCATTAATTCCCATGCAAACATCTAGAAGTCTGAAGACATTTTGACTAACGTGAGATTGTTTGCGCAGTCAGTAACGCATTTAAGATCGAATTCAATTCAAACAAACAAACAAAAATGAGCAGGCACATAGAAACAGTGACTTAAAACAAAAACTGCTTACATTTAACTGATGTCGTTTAGAGATAAATATACCACAGGTTTGAACAGAGTTTCACTGGAAAAATGTCCTCTTTGGGAGATGAGTAATCCAACCGGATGAGGTTAGCAGTTTCATATGTAAAGTGCAAATTTAATAAATATAGCCCTGTTGCATTAGAGATCATCAAGATCTTCAGGATCATCAGTTAAGTGACGAGCAAGCGTAAAGTGAACAGGAAGCAAGTCCACAGTTCTCTCGTTCGCCCTCGAAGAGGATGTAAAAGCTTGTACAGTGAAGGTGATGACAAGTGAGGACGCGTGTGTGTGACGATTTGAGTTCGCTTCAGTCGTTTGGCACAGTCAGGCGACGGGTGACACCTCTCCGAGACGCTGGGAAGCTTCTGTTATTGTTCATGATATCATCCAAGTCCTCGTCATCTATATACCACTGTAAAGGCAAAACAAGAAATGTGTCATCTGACAACAGAGTGGAAACAAGTGATTACGATCTACTGGGAAGTTTGCATTTATGACATAAGGTGCGAAAATAGTGATGTACACATAACACACAGAAGTGATGAATAAAGCATGTGCATCGGGTGTGTTTTGCTTGGTTCATGAAGATGTTGCCGACTGAATCGTTAACACGCTGACGATTTTTAATGTTTTTAAAAGTCTCTTCCGCTCACCAAGGCTGCATTTTTTATTTGATTAAAACATAATAATAATAAATTTGTGAAAAATTATTACAAATTAAAACAGCTGTTGTCTATATGATTATATAGTGACATCTAATTTATTCCTGTGATTAAACCTGTATTTTCAGCAGTCTTCAGAGTCACAGGATCCTTCAGAAATCACTCTAATATGATGATTTGATGATTAAAAATATGTATTTTTATTATCAATGTTGAAACCAATTGTGTACATTTTTATTTCAGGATTCTATGATTAATTGAAAGTTCTAAAGAACAGCTTTTATCTGAAATGGAACGCTTTTTTAACTCTAATCAGTACCGTTGAAACATATTTTATTTTTTGGTGCAAGAAATAAAAGAAATCAATACTTTCATTCACCAAGGATGAATTAAATTGATCAAAAGTTACAGTAAAGACATTTATAATGTTACAAAAGATTATATTATGTTCTTTTGAACTTTCTATTCATCAAAGAATCCTGAAATAAAAATGTAACAACTGGTTTCAACATTGATGATAAATATTTTTGAGCATCAAATCAGAGTGATTTCTGAAGGATCATGTGACTCTGAAGACTGGAGTAATGATGCTGAAAATACAGATTTGATCACAGGAATAAATTACATTTTACTGTGTATTCTAAAGCCCGACCGATGTGGATTTTTGGAACCCAATAGATACCGATATATCGGCCGATATTATTTACGTGTATGTTATAATACAGTAGCAATATTATAGTATAGAACCAGTCAAAAGTTTTGGATCAGTACGATTTTTAATGTTTTTAATAGTCTTTATTTGCTTAAAAAATTATAATAATATTGTGAAATATTATTACAAGTTAAAAGTGTAATTTATTCCTGTGATCAAAGCTGTATTTTCAGCAGTCTTCAGAGTCACATGATCCTTCAGAATCACTCTAATATGATGATTTGATCAGGAATAAATTACATTTTATGTATTCTAAAGCTTGACCCGATGTGGATTTTTGGGAACTCAGATCGATATATCGGCCGATATTATTTACGTGAATGTTATAAAGTAGCAATATTATAGTACAGTACCAGTCAAAAGTTTGGACACACTTTCCTATTGGTGTGTAGAAACTTTTGATGAGTAGGCGCATGAACTGCAACTCGTCTCATAAATGAACCGAAACCATTATAAATACCGATAGTTCGGAAAACGCCTAATATCGGCCGATATATTCGGTCAGGCTCTAATATCTTCACATAGAAAACAGTTATTTTAAATGGTCATAATATTTAACAATATTACTGTAGATTTTGTATTTGTAATCAAATAAATGCAGCCTTGGTGAGCAGAAGAGAATTCTTTTAAAAATGTTAAAGCGCCAGTGTATATTGTATTGTAATTGTACAATACTGTTGTATTTTTGTACATGAACTTAGATGGTTTTATTGTAGCCTAAATAAAGAATAATTATTTATTTTAACAAATTTACAGATGCTGCATGCATTGCAACAACACACTTTCTCGTAATTTAGACTTGTGGGACTATCGTGTGCGCTCAACAAAGTTGCTATTAATAACTAGAAAAGGGAACATGTTGCTCGCGTACGGATTTAAGGATTCTCAAAAACAACCTGTTACTTCAACAAAGCAAAATGTAAACAACATTTACTTCTGTTTTCTTTTTTTGTAGCTACTATCATTATTCATGTCATATAATTGTGGTTTCAATGACGGTTTGTCTTTATGACTAAGAGATGACAGAATGTTTTGCCGTCACAGAACGATGTTGAGTCATTGGATCTGTTGGATTTGTACTGGTCAGATGAGCATTGAAACATGTACAACTAAGATTAATCAAACTCTGCTCATATCATTATTACTATGACTCCTGTCGTCTCTTTTTACATTACATTAACATTGTAAAGTCTTCTTCCTGTCTTTCTCACTCAAAGTCTTGGCTGTTCACACAGTTTTGTGTAAGACATAACATTGGTTTTGGGAACCAGACAACTGGGTTTTGGATACCAGACAAAAGAAAACTGATATCTTCTGGCAGGATTCAGCATCAGATCATCTGAAATGTTTGACATTTGTGTGTAGACGCCAAGATGCTCGGCACCTTCTGACATTTATTTGGAATCTTAAAATAAGAATAAAATAGTTTGTAGCTGGAAAGATTTAGGAGATATATATAACTTTTCCTGCCTCCTCCTAAAAAGATCCAAAATGTGCAGTTCTGAGGAGAATCTGGGTCATAAAGGGTTGGATCGTCACAAAATTTTAATTCTCTCCAATCCAAACCCGTAAGACATTTTTTTTTTCATCTTCTGAACACAAATGAAGATATTTTTGATGAAATCTGAGAGCATTCTGTCCCTCCATTGACAGCTTCGCAACTACCACTTTGACGCTTCAAAAAGTTCATAAAGAGATTGTAAAACTAATTCATTTGTATTAGTGCGTAACACAATGAACCTGAGAATGAACGTCGATCCAAGTGCGCTGAACTGTGCAGAATCTCATATAATCCGTTGTTTCCGGAAGAAACACAAACACGAACCATTTTCTTGTCTTCAATATGTACATGTTGCCTACTGGTCGCAGCTCACCTTATCACCTTATTCACATCTCACGAGCGCACTTGGATTGGCGATCGTAGATCGACTGGTAGAGACTATATTTCAAAGATGGCTTCTTCCTGTATTCGCGAAGTTGACTGTGTGTATAAAATATCTTCTTATTAAACTGTATGGACACTGACAAAGTTCTCAGTGCTTCGGTTTGAATGTAGGGACCCTTATTATGCTACCGTGTTACTGTGGGGCTATTTTGAGCCTTGTTAGTGGTAATAACAAGCGATTTTTATTTGTCATTACTCTATGCCCTAGCGTTATACTAGCATTATAGGCTAAACTGTTTACAGATAAAACTATTTACATTCGGCAATCATGAAAACAAATCTCAGATAACAGTGGACTGGGTAACGAATGTGTAATTAGACCAAAGGTTCATTTTGCGTCGGAGTTGTCCTTTAAAGTTAAGTGAACATGCTTGGGCTTCTGTTTTCCATGAATGATGTGCGAGTTGATGAATGTTTATATGTGAATAAAATAAATTAATAAAATCTGTTCATCATATAAGAAAATTTAGACTAAACCACTCAATTCATTTGAATTAAGTTTTACAATCTTTATGAACTTATTGAAGCACATAGGTACAGAATCTCTCAGATTTCATACAAAATATTCCTTTGTGTTCCGAAGATAAAGGAAAGTCTTAAGATTAATGACAGCAGAATTTTCATTTTTTGTGGTGAACTGTCCCTTTAAAAACAAACCTTAATTTCGATATTTTGGCCTCGGGTCAAAGGTTTTGAAGGAAAAAAATCACGATTAAGTAACTACATGTCAAGTCAACACAAAAACACGGTGATATCACACACACCTCTCGTGGATCGCCCGATCTGCCCGAGTTTGGGGGCTCGCTGCGCTCTCCGCGGGCGGACAGGAGGTCTGGTCGGCGTCCGCTGCTGCCGTCCAAGCTCGTACGGGATCGCCGGACTGGGTCTGCAGAGCACCTGTCGGTGGTATAAGATCGGGCATCTCTGCCATGCCGTACATGACCTCTTGCTGTTGTTCTTCGGTGTGTGTATTCATAAAAAACGACCAAGTCGTCGGTTCGGCTGTGCACTTCCGCGACAAATGTTTCTCAATACGTTACACCTATCCTGGACCTAGTGTTGAAACACCTGAGGAGGGAGAAAACGAAAGAAAAAAGGCGATTAACCTATATCCCTATAATAATGAAATCTATAACATTAGTAACAAGCAATCGGATTACATACACCTTGTAAACACACAAGTGACGAAGAACGTGTTCGCGTGCACCGGATGAGCTTGAGTATGTTCACGCTTGTCAACAACAGAGCTTTCGCTTACATTACATTATGTTACAGCCGAAACATGTAATATATACACATTTAGAACAACGAAACGTATCCGATACCTTACCTTGTATGTGTCCGGAGTGTGGATGCAGTCGACACGTATTTGGTTTCTGTGTCGATTTGTACACCGTGTTCAACGCGAGTCGGAAGTTGCCTCTAGTCTGTCGTAACTCTCACTTGGGGATTTCCTTGGTCGTTTCTGGATGCGTCACTGCGAGGGAGGGCCTGAAAGCTTCAACACACACACACACACACACACACACACACACACCGTGAGTAGTAGGTGCTTATTGACTGTTCGCCCACTGTGTGTGGCCCCGCCATCTCTTACCTGACTGATGTGAAAACCCACACTGGACGGATGACGGTTTGCCTTCTTAAATAAAAGTAATTTATATTAGCCTACTTAAAATGACGCACTTGACAACACATTAGAGGAAGAAGAGAACAATAAACAAAAGATAATCTTAAAAAAGACAAATATATTTGAGAAATTCATAAATTTTAAGAGTTTCCTAAGCGGTGGATATGCTGGTAAAAAAATGGGGCTATGGGAGCTTTATGAAATAATAGAATAGATGCGGTAATTGTGATAACACCTGTTTATTTTCATTTATGAAAATTAAATCCAAACAGAAATCCTGTATAGTTGCTTTGAGTATCTTCACATGACTGTAGTTGGGATGTCACGATATTCAGTGTAACGATACGAGACCGTCAAATATCACGGTACTGAACTGCCGTTCACACTAAATCTTGAAGGTTAAGACGTTGTCGACTACTGTTTTCAAGGTTTCAGGTGCAGCAGTTTAGATTTAACCGTACACTTATGTTCCCAAACCATCGTGTAATACTATACCTAACAATACTTCCAATCCAGCTTTGTAAAACAACAGCATGAGCTTTGTGTGAACCCCATTAAGACGTAATCTGCGTATAAACCCGGTTCTGTGGAGAACTCGTGCTTCAGGTTTATTTACTCTCTGTTTTATGAAATAACTAATATAACATTGTTTGTTTAGTAAGAAACACTAGTTTGGCAACTTCACAAAAATAAAATAGGGGCTATATGTAAGAAGAGCAGACATTTGAGCAACAAAATCCCAATGATTTTGAGTGTGTTTGTGGTGTACATCAACACTCTCTGCTCTGTTTGCATACAAGGAAGAAACTGTAAAATATGAACATTTGGTGTAATGTTTCATGGCTGATAAAGAAGTATATGCATCGAAAATGTTTGCATTTGTTTGGCCAAAACTTTTTTTTTTAATTTCCCAGTCTGTATACCAAATATACTGTGTATTATACTTCTGATTAACACGATGCACTGAAGCAACTCTATTAGATATTCAATCCCACCTGAGCAGGATCAACTTTATCAGATTTAACGTGTTGTCTCTTGAGTATTGTCGGATTACAAGTAAACAAACAGTATCTCCTTCTCATTCAGGTAAAATTGTGGTATGCACGATGGACATGTCAAGGCTTATTCATGCCGTTAAGCTTACACCCCATGAATAGTTGAGAGTATAAAGGGGTGAAGTGGGAAGGGGAGATAATCATTACACGAGGGGATAAAACGAGATAGTCCTTCAACAGCGCAAGAGTGAAGATGTCCAAACCAATCTGCCTGGTGTTTGCCTTGCTGATTCTGACCACAATTTTGTGCAACAACTCAGGTAATTTCTGGAATCCGAACATTGCTTACACCACTAGTTTCACATAAATATTAATCCCAAGGGAATTTTTTAACATTACCTTTGAGGGAGTGAGCTACATCACTGTAGAAAACAATGTAAAATTTACCGTAAAAATACGGTAGCCACTTAAATTTAACAGTAATGTTTTATTTTTTATTATCTGACATAATGTTTACCAAACTATTAAAGCCCTGATTTTGTACCAAACAAATACGGTAGCCACTTAAATTTACAGTAATGTTTTAATTTTTATTATCTGACATAATGTTTACCAAACTATTAAAGCCCTATTTTGTACCAAAAAAATACGGTAGCCACTTAAATTTACAGTAATGTTTTAATTTTTATTATCTGACATAATGTTTACCAAACTATTAAAGTCCTACTTTGTACCGAAAAATATGGTAGCCACTTAAATTTACAGTAATTTTTTTTATTTTTATTATCTGACATTGTTTACCAAACTACTAAAGTTCTATTTTGTACCAAAGAAGTACAGGTAGCCACTTAAATTTACACTAATTTTTTTCATTCTTTATTATCTGACATAATGTTTACCAAACTATTAAAGTCCTATTTTGTACCAAAAAGTACGGTAGCCACTTAAATTTACAGTAATTTATTTTATTTTTATTCTGACATTATGTTTACCAAACTGCTGAAGTCCTATTTTGTACCAAAAAGAAGTTACGGTCAGCGGTTAAATTTACACAATTTTTTTAATTTTTATCTGACATAATGTTTACCAAACTATTAAAGTCCTATTTTTGTCCCAAAAATACAGTAGCCACTTAAATTTACACTCATTTTTTTATTTTTATTATCTGACATTATGTTTACCAAACTACTAAAGTCCTATTTTGTACCAAAAAGAAGTACGATAGCCACTTAAATTTACACTCATTTTTTAATTTTTATTATCTGACATAATGTTTACCAAACTATTAAAGTCCTATTTTCACCAAAAAAGTACGGTAGCCACTTAAATTTACAGTAATTTAAAATTTTTTATTCTGATATAATGTTTACCAAACTTATTAAAGTCCTATTTTGTACCATTGTAATACACCGACAACCACTAATAAAAAGTGGTGTCAGTCCAAAAACGGTAAATTTAACGTTCCATAAGATTCATAAAATGTACAGTTAGATCTATCACACAGATATTCACCTGTACATCAGAACAGAAACTTTCTGTTAGCCTATTAACAGTTTTTCACCATAGACATTTTACCGTTAAATTCAGCAGATATTTATTTTTTACAGTAAAACATATGATGTTTTGTTTTTTTGAAATCATGGTTGTTTATCGTTTCGATGTGAGACTTTAATGTCACCTTATGTCTCCACGCCAGTGCGTTTCACAGGGGGACCCCTGGAAATCATCTGTTGTTTGTGGCTGGAGATGTAAGAAGTAAGTCTTTTGCCAAAGCATTGTGTGCTAAAAATATTAATAATGTGACGACGTAAGTATTTGAGTTTTTTTCCTGAAATGTTCAAATCTCTCTCTTCTTAGTTCATCTTCAGAATAATCTTCTGCAGTGTACAAGGAAACACAGTCCTAAAACCACTGAGGAGAGAAAACAAAATGTATTGCGTGTATTTGCAGGAACCGCCCGAAATGTAAGTTAAACATGATTTAGTATAACAATTGCAATTCTGGAAATATTAATCATCATACAAAAAAAATCTGTTTTTTCTTTTACACAGATTTAAATGCCTCAAAGATTCAGTTTCTGAACATGTGCCGCTCAAACTCTCAAACTCCCTTGTGATCGCAGCTTTACAAAGTTTCATCATGATTTGTCCCTATCTATACCCAACATGTACAATTTTTAAAGTCTCTATATATGAAGAAATGACTTCAGTATTATCACAAACAATGCTATAAGTGAATCTTAAAACAACACAATAAAAGCATGTAAACTGCTGAAACATGTTTTTCTGTTGTCATGTGTTTGTTATAACAATGATGTTGTGTTCTGAATTCACTGGGTCATCTTTGTTTACAGCAGCCTTTATATCAATCCGCCAAGGTGTTTTTGGCCAGATTTAGACTTTATTGAAGAATCATGCATGTTTTAACAAGGCACTCGCCTCTTTAGGTTTCAACCTGGACCAAAAAAGTGCATTTTTTTCTGTATCTATAAAGCAAATCTCTATCTTTCTAAAGATCACACTTGTGAGGCTTAAATTTGCTGCAGTTTCACCGCACGGCATCACAGAATCTAATAATATGATATCTGTTTTCATGACTACGAAGATTTTCTTGAAATTACTCTACCCAAAATGGCTGCATGTTACACAATTTCTCCTCCTTATGAGTGTGCATTTTTATTGTTTATTTAATACTTCAGTCCAACAGTCTTCTTTTTATTTATCATTTCTACCAAATCAGGCCTATTACTGTTTTAAAAAGCACACTCTAAAAGCTGGCTGTTGTTTCAACCCAACTTTGGGTCGAATACTGGACAAAACCGCTGGGTTACATTTTTTTAATTCAACTGAAACATTTTGCAATTAAATCGTTTAAGCACCAACGTTCGGGTTTGTCCATATGTGACTCAAAATTGTGTTAAAACAACCTCAGCATTTTTTAGAGTGTGTACTTTGCCTTAAGGAAATACTGTTATTTTTATACATTATCATTATAAAATGTTTTACCTGCTGCTGGGTTAGACCAATAATTATTGAATTAGACACATTTGATTATCAAACTGCATTTAATACTCATATTATTGGCTGTGCTTGTTTGGAGATTGATGGTGTTTATATAACTCATTAGTCAGCTTGAGATCGTTTCCATCGTTTTCATATTCATCCGCGCGCACACACTCAAAGACGAAGCACAACATAAACAATTTGCACTTCCGCAAAATACATAGGCTACCCTTAATAATTGATTTATCTGACGGTTTGTGTACATAAAATATCAACAGGTGATCATTTTTAAGCCAGGCTGCTGTTAAGAATATTGTTTATCTCTCTTCCGTGTCACAGCTGCTGAATTAATAAGGAATTTAATATCATTCGTTGTCTTGAACTTATTTTTCTATGGAATTTAACAGATTTAAGTTTGTTAAACAATCAAATACTATAAATGTTTGTGATAGTATTGCGTATCAACATTAAAATGGCGCAGGAATTGATTTCACTGTAGAGATCAGAACCCCCTGCTATTGCCTGCGAGTGGTACAGTCCAAAACTAGCGAAACTGGAAGGCAACGGGCAAGTGGAACTACTGGACTTTATGGATGCTGGGGGGGAGTGGGATGTGGATGATAAACTACGGTATCTCACGCTAAATGACACCTGCTTAAAATTGTTTATGTTTGAGCTGTCGTGTGTTTGCAGGTGCTTGCCTTTATTTGTTTTAAAGATGAACAGAGGTAACAGGAGGATCGCTATGTCTACCCTTCTTGGACTGTGTGTGTGTGGAACAGCGGAACGAGGACGTTACAGCATTGAGGTGAAATGAAATCACTCGTGCAATGACGTTAAAGTCGGTTAAACTACATCTGAAGGTGTTCAAATACTGTGACAAGAAACAAAAACAGCATTCAGAGATATGTTCTAGTAGGGGTGAGCGTTTAAAACGTCACACTCAAAACTTAGTGAAAATATTGAGAAATAAGTGCGCCAAAAATGGTACTGAATAACAGATTTAAGATTAAAATAATATCAGATATGTCTCATTTTAAATAAACACACAAAAAAAGATTTAACATTTGAGAGTCAATGTTATGTTTTGAACCATCCTGTACAGCATGTTTTCTGGTGTGTTCATTGTCAAACTAAAAAATAGTTTATTTTTAAGCATCAAAAATGCCATTATTTTATTTGAGAAAAGTTTATAGTTGTATTTTATTGACAAAATATGATTGTTTTGTATATTTTTTATTAGATAAGATAACATTTTAGGCTGTCATATTGTCATTTTACAATGTTCCCCACTATTGGGCATGTTGTCACATTCACTTCCAGGAGAAAATCAAGAAAAAAACTATTAGTACTAGGCATGTGTGAAATTTATGTGAAAACTGTATTCTCTGAACCTCAAGTGAATTCACACTAACTGAGAAAGTCAAAAAGTGTAAGTTTGTGCCCCACTCTCCCTATATTAGTATGGTGGGACTGTTTTTAATATTATATATTGCACCAAATTTGGAAGCCTCTGATTACTGTCTGCTTTATTCAAATTCAACGTGGGATCTCACAATGGTTATGGAAGCATATAAACACTTCCACAAACAGGCACCCACACATGCACACACACACAAACATCCACGTACTGACCTGATGCCCACACACACAACACTGACATTCCACCCTTACTGACCCTCTTCCAAAACCAAGTGCGATAAGCATCTTTTCTCAACACCAAACTCACTGAAAAGCTCACCTGGAAACTAACTCCCACAACACAAACCAGTACACTCTGACCATCTATTACATGCAGAAATTCATGCTTTTTGGAAAAAAGCAATGACCTCGAATCAATATCAGACTGGAGTCATAAAGTCATGATCTTTTATTATTATTATGACAATACAATTGAATGTTTTATGACACCTGGATTTATTATTGAAATAATGTATGGAAAGAGGAACTGGTCTCTTAGATGACTACCAAACTAAATGCAGAGTGACAATATCAAAGCCCTTCCATTTTTTTCAGCTTGATATTGAATATCTATTAAAGACTGATATATTTTTTGCATCAGAAGTAAAATTCAGAAGTTCAGTATTTAAGGCCCCGTCCACACTGCGTTTCCAATTAAAAACGGGAGACCTTCTGCTACGTTTGACTTCCTGTGTCCAGACCAAAACGGAAAAACGAAGACCTAAAACGGAGAGTTTAGTAACGCTCAGCTTTGTCTTTGCGTTTCGTACTCCGTAGGGCGTTCTAGCTACGACGGCACAAAACGGAATAGTTTAAAACGCTGACGCAGAGGCTCACGCTCGGCTCTATGATTGGGTGTGATCAGTCGTGACGTCCTTCCCCTGATTCGTCACTATCGTTACACCAGCACGCGCATACCTGATGTTGGTGATTGGTCACGTGATTAGAGCCCCGTCTAACGGAGAGCCTTTGGACTTCCTATTAGCCCCATTGTATATCAACTAGTGTTGTCATTTGACAATCAAAATTGTATTGTTGCGATCGACACCTAGTCAAGTATTGCGATCTCGAGACCTTTTCGAGATCTTTTCCTGAAAATTAAAGTATTTCTTACAAGGCGTTTCACATGCACTTCCTTTACACAGGTATGTGCTCTTTAATGCTGTAATAACCTAATATAAATAAATCACTGACAAACATGCTCTGATTATAATCATATATGCCGATAAAACCATTTTGCTGATGTTTTGTATCCTTTATTTTAGCAGCTTGCAAAATTATTTATGCTATCTGATGAAAGTCTGGGGGGAAAGTCTCGTACACCTAATACAAAAATAAATGAAACACCTCCAGTTAACTATAGCAGAATCCATCTAGTTTGCTCATCTAAATAAGAGATCTAGCGCTGTAAATCTGTCTGTTTTCTTTGTCTTTTAGTCAAGCACAGCGCTCTTCCTTCGCTGCTACCCAGTTGCATGGCATACAGATGTCTTTGCCTTGGCTGTGCCCAGTCGCGCGCCGCCGTCTTCACACGGACTGTCGCTTCCAACCATCGCTGCAGAGACTATTGTGTAGGCTACAGGCCGCTGGATTGTGTTGCTAACAAACTCTGCAGACGTACAGACCATTAGTCCGGCTCTTCGCGGCCTCCGACACTAATCGGCCCACCGGGAGTATCCGACTTCTCCGGACTGCCACTCCGCTACTGAGAACAGGCGGCCACTGTATCACGTGCTCGCTGCATGCAGCCGTCTTGCGGTAGTGTTTGTCTCATGACAGCTGCAGCTTCTTTGCTGCGTGCGCTGAGGAGAAACACAGACGTTCATAGGGAGAGACTGGAAGCGTGCGTGCACACAGCAAAATGAAATACGTCTCTTACAAATCTGGAACGCGGTCATTCATAAAAGTATCGATACTAATAAATTTAGGTATCGTGAGGTTTTTAATTTCCGAGAATCGCGATACTTTTGAAGTATCGGTGCACCGTGCAACATGAATATCATCTTGGTTGCAGTTCCATTAGATTTCCACTAGAGGTGATAGCAATACGTAACTGAACGAAGTACATCCA
>JAQIUQ010003510.1:0-217500 GCA_030378365.1 Hybognathus amarus
AAATCAAAATTTTGACCCGAAAAAAAAACGTAAGGGGTACCACTGTCGTTTTTTTTTCGGGTCAAAGTTTTGATTTTCTTGAAACTCTGGATTCTGATAGAGGGCCATGGTGACTTAGATCTGAGTGCAAAAATGGAGGCTCTAGACCCTTCCAGAGCTGAGATATTGAGATTTCACGTAGCATTTATGCCATTGTAAATATCTTCAATATCTCAGCTCTGTATGCCATTATAAATATCTTAAATATCTCAGCTCTGGAAGGGTCTAGAGCCTCCATTTTTGCACTCAGATCTAAGTCCCATGGCCCTCTATCAGAATCCAGAGTTTCAAGAAAATCAAAATTTTGACCCGAAAAAAAAAACGTAAGGGGTACCACTGTCGATTTTTTTTTCGGGTCAAAATTTTGATTTTCTTGAAACTCTGGATTCTGATAGAGGGCCATGTGACTTAGATCTGAGTGCAAAAATGGAGGCTCTAGACCCTTCCAGAGCTGAGATATTGAGATTTCACGTAGCATTTATGCCATTGTAAATATCTCAATATCTCAGCTCTGTATGCCATTATAAATATCTAAATATCTCAGCTCTGGAAGGGTCTAGAGCCTCCATTTTTGCACTCAGATCTAAGTCCCATGGCCCTCTATCAGAATCCAGAGTTTCAAGAAAATCAAAATTTTGACCCGAAAAAAAAAACGTAAGGGGTACCACTGTCGTTTTTTTTTTCGGGTCAAAAGTTTGATTTTCTTGAAACTCTGGATTCTGATAGAGGGCCATGGGACTTAGATCTGAGTGCAAAAATGGAGGCTCTAGACCCTTCCAGAGCTGAGATATTGAGATCTCACATAGCATTTATGCCATTGTAAATATCTCAATATCTCAGCTCTGTATGCCATTATAAATATCTAAATATCTCAGCTCTGGAAGGGTCTAGAGCCTCCATTTTGCACTCAGATCTAAGTCCCATGGCCCTCTATCAGAATCCAGAGTTTCAAGAAAATCAAAATTTTGACCCGAAAAAAAAAACGTAAGGGGTACCACTGTCGTTTTTTTTTTCGGGTCAAAATTTTGATTTTCTTGAAACTCTGGATTCTGATAGAGGGCCATGTGACTTAGATCTGAGTGCAAAAATGGAGGCTCTAGACCCTTCCAGAGCTGAGATATTGAGATCTCACGTAGCATTTATGCCATTGTAAATATCTCAATATCTCAGCTCTGTATGCCATTATAAATATCTAAATATCTCAGCTCTGGAAGGGTCTAGAGCCTCCATTTTTGCACTCAGATCTAAGTCCCATGGCCCTCTATCAGAATCCAGAGTTTCAAGAAAATCAAAATTTTGACCCAAAAAAAAACGTAAGGGGTACCACTGTCGTTTTTTTTTCGGGTCAAAATTTTGATTTTCTTGAAACTCTGGATTCTGATAGAGGGCCATGTGACTTAGATCTGAGTGCAAAAATGGAGGCTCTAGACCCTTCCAGAGCTGAGATATTGAGATCTCACGTAGCATTTATGCCATTGTAAATATCTCAATATCTCAGCTCTGTATGCCATTATAAATATCTAAATATCTCAGCTCTGGAAGGGTCTAGAGCCTCCATTTTTGCACTCAGATCTAAGTCCCATGGCCCTCTATCAGAATCCAGAGTTTCAAGAAAATCAAAATTTTGACCCGAAAAAAAAACGTAAGGGGTACCACTGTCAGTTTTTTTTTTTCGGGTCAAAATTTTGATTTTCTTGAAACTCTGGATTCTGATAGAGGGCCATGTGACTTAGATCTGAGTGCAAAAATGGAGGCTCTAGACCCTTCCAGAGCTGAGATATTGAGATCTCACGTAGCATTTATGCCATTGTAAATATCTCAATATCTCAGCTCTGTATGCCATTATAAATATCTAAAATATCTCAGCTCTGGAAGGGTCTAGAGCCTCCATTTTTGCACTCAGATCTAAGTCCCATGGCCCTCTATCAGAATCCAGAGTTTCAAGAAAATCAAAATTTTGACCCGAAAAAAAACGTAAGGGGTACCACTGTCGTTTTTTTTCGGGTCAAAATTTTGATTTTCTTGAAACTCTGGATTCTGATAGAGGGCCATGTGACTTAGATCTGAGTGCAAAAATGGAGGCTCTAGACCCTTCCAGAGCTGAGATATTGAGATCTCACGTAGCATTTATGCCATTGTAAATATCTTCAATATCTCAGCTCTGTATGCCATTATAAATATCTAAATATCTCAGCTCTGGAAGGGTCTAGAGCCTCCATTTTGCACTCAGATCTAAGTCACATGGCCCTCTATCAGAATCCAGAGTTTCAAGAAAATCAAAATTTCGACCCAAAAAAAAACGACAGTGGTACCCCTTACGTTTTTTTTTCGGGGTCAAAATTTTGATTTTCTTGAAACTCTGGATTCTGATAGAGGGCCATGGGACTTAGATCTGAGTGCAAAAATGGAGGCTCTAGACCCTTCCAGAGCTGAGATATTTAGATATTTATAATGGCATACAGAGCTGAGATATTGAGATATTTACAATGGCATAAATGCTAAGTGAAATCTCAATATCTCAGCTCTGGAAGGGTCTAGAGCCTCCATTTTTGCACTCAGATCTAAGTCACATGGCCCTCTATCAGAATCCAGAGTTTCAAGAAAATCAAAATTTCTGACCCGAAAAAAAACGACAGTGGTACCCCTTACGTTTTTTTTTCGGGTCAAAATTTTGATTTTCTTGAAACTCTGGATTCTGATAGAGGGCCATGGGACTTAGATCTGAGTGCAAAAATGGAGGCTCTAGACCCTTCCAGAGCTGAGATATTTAGATATTTATAATGGCATACAGAGCTGAGATATTGAGATATTTACAATGGCATAAATGCTACGTGAGATTCTCAATACTCAGCTCTGGAAGGGTCTAGAGCCTCCATTTTTGCACTCAGATCTAAGTCCCATGGCCCTCTATCAGAATCCAGAGTTTCAAGAAAATCAAAATTTTGACCCGAAAAAAAAACGTAAGGGGTACCACTGTCGTTTTTTTTTCGGGTCAAAATTTTGATTTTCTTGAAACTCTGGATTCTGATAGAGGGCCATGGGACTTAGATCTGAGTGCAAAAATGGAGGCTCTAGACCCTTCCAGAGCTGAGATATTGAGATTTCACGTAGCATTTATGCCATTGTAAATATCTCAATATCTCAGCTCTGTATGCCATTATAAATATCTAAATATCTCAGCTCTGGAAGGGTCTAGAGCCTCCATTTTTGCACTCAGATCTAAGTCCCATGGCCCTCTATCAGAATCCAGAGTTTCAAGAAAATCAAAATTTTGACCCAAAAAAAACGTACAGGGGTACCACTGTTCGTTTTTTTTCGGGTCAAAATTTTGATTTTCTTGAAACTCTGGATTCTGATAGAGGGCCATGGGACTTAGATCTGAGTGCAAAAATGGAGGCTCTAGACCCTTCCAGAGCTGAGATATTGAGATTTCACGTAGCATTTATGCCATTGTAAATATCTCAATATCTCAGCTCTGTATGCCATTATAAATATCTAAATATCTCAGCTCTGGAAGGGTCTAGAGCCTCCATTTTGCACTCAGATCTAAGTCCCATGGCCCTCTATCAGAATCCAGAGTTTCAAGAAAATCAAAATTTTGACCCGAAAAAAAAACGTACAGTGGTACCCCTTACGTTTTTTTTTTCGGGTCAAAATTTTGATTTTCTTGAAACTCTGGATTCTGATAGAGGGCCATGGGACTTAGATCTGAGTGCAAAAATTGAGGCTCTAGACCCTTCCAGAGCTGAGATATTTAGATATTTATAATGGCATACAGAGCTGAGATATTGAGATATTTACAATGGCATAAATGCTACGTGAGATCTCAATATCTCAGCTCTGGAAGGGTCTAGAGCCTCCATTTTTGCACTCAGATCTAAGTCCCATGGCCCTCTATCAGAATCCAGAGTTTCAAAAAATCAAAATTTTGACCCGAAAAAAAAACGTAAGGGGTACCACTGTCGTTTTTTTTCGGGTCAAAATTTTGATTTTCTTGAAACTCTGGATTCTGATAGAGGGCCATGGGACTTAGATCTGAGTGCAAAAATGGAGGCTCTAGACCCTTCCAGAGCTGAGATATTGAGATTTCACGTAGTATTTATGCCATTGTAAATATCTCAATATCTCAGCTCTGTATGCCATTATAAATATCTAAATATCTCAGCTCTGGAAGGGTCTAGAGCCTCCATTTTTGCACTCAGATCTAAGTCCCATGGCCCTCTATCAGAATCCAGAGTTTCAAGAAAATCAAAATTTTGATCTCGAAAAAAAAAACGTCAAGGGGTACCACTGTCGTTTTTTTTTCGGGTCAAAATTTTGATTTTCTTGAAACTCTGGATTCTGATAGAGGGCCATGGGACTTAGATCTGAGTGCAAAAATGGAGGCTCTAGACACCTTCCAGAGCTGAGATACTTGAGAATTTCACGTAGCATTTATGCCATTGTAAATATCTCAATATCTCAGCTCTGTATGCCATTATAAATATCTAAATATCTCAGCTCTGGAAGGGTCTAGAGCCTCCATTTTTGCACTCAGATCTAAGTCCCATGGCCCTCTATCAGAATCCAGAGTTTCAAGAAAATCAAAATTTTGACCCGAAAAAAAAACGTAAGGGGTACCACTGTCGTTTTTTTTCGGGTCAAAATTTTGATTTTCTTGAAACTCTGGATTCTGATAGAGGGCCATGGGACTTAGATCTGAGTGCAAAAATGGAGGCTCTAGACCCTTCCAGAGCTGAGATATTGAGATTTCACGTAGCATTTATGCCATTGTAAATATCTCAATATCTCAGCTCTGTATGCCATTATAAATATCTAAATATCTCAGCTCTGGAAGGGTCTAGAGCCTCCATTTTTGCACTCAGATCTAAGTCCCATGGCCCTCTATCAGGAATCCAGAGTTTCAAGAAAATCAAAATTTTTGACCCAAAAAAAAAACGTAAGGGGTACCACTGTACGTTTTTTTTCGGGTCAAAATTTTGATTTTCTTTGAAACTCTGGATTCTGATAGAGGGCCATGAGACTTAGATCTGAGTGCAAAAATGGAGGCTCTAGACCCTTCCAGAGCTGAGATATTGAGATTTCACGTAGCATTTATGCCATTGTAAATATCTCAATATCTCAGCTCTGTATGCCATTATAAATATCTAAATATCTCAGCTCTGGAAGGGTCTAGAGCCTCCATTTTTGCACTCAGATCTAAGTCCCATGGCCCTCTATCAGAATCCAGAGTTTCAAGAAAATCAAAATTTTGACCCGAAAAAAAAAAACGTAAGGGGTACCACTGTCGTTTTTTTTCGGGATCAAAATTTTGATTTTCTTGAAACTCTGGATTCTGATAGAGGGCCATGTGACTTAGATCTGAGTGCAAAAATGGAGGCTCTAGACCCTTCCAGAGCTGAGATATTGAGATTTCACGTAGCATTTATGCCATTGTAAATATCTCAATATCTCAGCTCTGTATGCCATTATAAATATCTAAATATCTCAGCTCTGGAAGGGTCTAGAGCCTCCATTTTTGCACTCAGATCTAAGTCCCATGGCCCTCTATCAGAATCCAGAGTTTCAAGAAAATCAAAATTTTGACCCGAAAAAAAACGTAAGGGGTACCCTTCGTGTTTTTTTCGAGGTCAAAATTTTGATTTTCTTGAAACTCTGGATTCTGATAGAGGGCCATGGGACTTAGATCTGAGTGCAAAAATGGAGGCTCTAGACCCTTCCAGAGCTGAGATATTTAGATATTTATAATGGCATACAGCAGCTGTAGATATTCAGATATTTACATGGCACTAAATGCTAATTGAAATCTCAATATCTCAGCTCTGGAAGGGTCTAGAGCCTCATTTTTGCACTCAGATCTAAGTCACATGGCCCTCTATCAGAATCCAAGTTTCAAGAAAATCAAAATTTTGACCCAAAAAAAAACGTAAGGGGTACCACTGTCGTTTTTTTTTTCGAGGTCAAAATTTTGATTTTCTTGAAACTCTGGATTCTGATAGAGGGCCATGTGACTTAGATCTGAGTGCAAAAATGGAGGCTCTAGACCCTTCCAGAGCTGAGATATTGAGATTTCACGTAGCATTTATGCCATTGTAAATATCTCAATATCTCAGCTCTGTATGCCATTATAAATATCTAAATATCTCAGCTCTGGAAGGGTCTAGAGCCTCCATTTTTGCACTCAGATCTAAGTCCCATGGCCCTCTATCAGAATCCAGAGTTTCAAGAAAATCAAAATTTTGACCCGAAAAAAAAACGTAAGGGGTACCACTGTCGTTTTTTTTTAGGGTCAAAATTTTGATTTTCTTGAAACTCTGGATTCTGATAGAGGGCCATGTGACTTAGATCTGAGTGCAAAAATGGAGGCTCTAGACCCTTCCAGAGCTGAGATATTGAGATTTCACGTAGCATTTATGCCATTGTAAATATCTCAATATCTCAGCTCTGTATGCCATTATAAATATCTCAAATATCTCAGCTCTGGAAGGGTCTAGAGCCTCCATTTTTGCACTCAGATCTAAGTCCCATGGCCCTCTATCGGAATCCAGAGTTTCAAGAAAATCAAAATTTTGACCCGAAAAAAAACGACAGTGGTACCCCTTGATTTTTTTTTCGGGTCAAAATTTTGATTTTCTTGAAACTCTGGATTCTGATAGAGGGCCATGGGACTTAGATCTGAGTGCAAAAATGGAGGCTCTAGACCCTTTCCAGAGCTGAGATATTGAGATTTCACGTAGCATTTATGCCATTGTAAATATCTCAATATCTCAGCTCTGTATGCCATTATAAATATCTAAATATCTCAGCTCTGGAAGGGTCTCAGAGCCTCCATTTTTGCACTCAGATCTAAGTCCCATGGCCCTCTATAGGAATCCAGAGTTTCAAGAAAATCAAAATTTTGACCCGAAAAAAAAAAACGTAAGGGGTACCACTGTCGTTTTTTTTCGGGTCGAAATTTTGATTTTCTTGAAACTCTGGATTCTGATAGAGGGCCATGTGACTTAGATCTGAGTGCAAAAATGGAGGCTCTAGACCCTTCCAGAGCTGAGATATTGAGATTTCACGTAGCATTTATGCCATTGTAAATATCTCAATATCTCAGCTCTGTATGCCATTATAAATATCTAAATATCTCAGCTCTGGAAGGGTCTAGAGCCTCCATTTTTGCACTCAGATCTAAGTCCCATGGCCCTCTATCAGAATCCAGAGTTTCAAGAAAATCAAAATTTTGACCCGAAAAAAAAACGACAGTGGTACCCCTGTCGTTTTTTTTTCGGGTCAAAATTTTGATTTTCTTGAAACTCTGGATTCTGATAGAGGGCCATGGGACTTAGATCTGAGTGCAAAAATGGAGGCTCTAGACCCTTCCAGAGCTGAGATATTGAGATTTCACGTAGCATTTATGCCATTGTAAATATCTCAATATCTCAGCTCTGTATGCCATTATAAATATCTAAATATCTCAGCTCTGGAAGGGTCTAGAGCCTCCATTTTTGCACTCAGATCTAAGTCCCATGGCCCTCTATCAGAATCCAGAGTTTCAAGAAAATCAAAATTTTGACCCGAAAAAAAAACGTACAGGGGTACCACTGTCGGTTTTTTTTCGGGTCAAAATTTTGATTTTCTTGAAACTCTGGATTCTGATAGAGGGCCATGTGACTTAGATCTGAGTGCAAAAATGGAGGCTCTAGACCCTTCCAGAGCTGAGATATTGAGATTTCACGTAGCATTTATGCCATTGTAAATATCTCAATATCTCAGCTCTGTATGCCATTATGCAAATATCTAAATATCTCAGCTCTGGAAGGGTCTAGAGCCTCCATTTTTGCACTCAGATCTAAGTCCCATGGCCCTCTATCAGAATCCAGAGTTTCAAGAAAATCAAAATTTTGACCCGAAAAAAAAAACGTAAGGGGTACCACTGTCGTTTTTTTTCGAGGTCAAAACTTTGATTTTCTTGAAACTCTGGATTCTGATAGAGGGCCATGGGACTTAGATCTGAGTGCAAAAATGGAGGCTCTAGACCCTTCCAGAGCTGAGATATTGAGATCTCACGTAGCATTTATGCCATTGTAAATATCTCAATATCTCAGCTCTGTATGCCATTATAAATATCTAAATATCTCAGCTCTGGAAGGGTCTAGAGCCTCCATTTTTGCACTCAGATCTAAGTCCCATGGCCCTCTATCAGAATCCAGAGTTTCAAGAAAATCAAAATTTTGACCCGAAAAAAAAACGTAAGGGGTACCACTGTCGTTTTTTTTTCGAGGTCAAAATTTTGATTTTCTTGAAACTCTGGATTCTGATAGAGGGCCATGTGACTTAGATCTGAGTGCAAAAATGGAGGCTCTAGACCCTTCCAGAGCTGAGATATTGAGATTTCACGTAGCATTTATGCCATTGTAAATATCTCAATATCTCAGCTCTGTATGCCATTATAAATATCTAAATATCTCAGCTCTGGAAGGGTCTGAGCCTCCATTTTTGCACTCAGATCTAAGTCCCATGGCCCTCTATCAGAATCCAGAGTTTCAAGAAAATCAAAATTTTGACCCAAAAAAAACGTAAGGGGTACCACTGTCGTTTTTTTTTTTGGATTGGAAATTTTGATTTCTTGAAACTCTGGATTCTGATAGAGGGCCATGGGACTTAGATCTGAGTGCAAAAATGGAGGCTCTAGACCCTTCCAGAGCTGAGATATTGAGATTTCACGTAGCATTTATGCCATTGTAAATATCTCAATATCTCAGCTCTGTATGCCATTATAAATATCTAAATATCTCAGCTATGGAAGGGTCTAGAGCCTCCATTTTGCACTCAGATCTAAGTCCCATGGCCCTCTATCAGAATCCAGAGTTTGAAGAAAATCAAAATTTTGACCCAAAAAAAAACGTAAGGGGTACCACTGTCGTTTTTTTTTTCGGGTCAAAATTTTGATTTTCTTGAAACTCTGGATTCTGATAGAGGGCCATGTGACTTAGATCTGAGTGCAAAAATGGAGGCTCTAGACCCTTCCAGAGCTGAGATATTGAGATTTCACGTAGCATTTATGCCATTGTAAATATCTCAATATCTCGAGCTCTGTATGCCATTATAAATATCTAAATATCTCAGCTCTGGAAGGGTCTAGAGCCTCCATTTTTGCACTCAGGTCTAAGTCCCATGGCCCTCTATCAGAATCCAGAGTTTCGAGAAGATCAGAGCAAGTCAAAATTTTGACCCGAAAAAAAAACGACAGTGGTACCCCTGTTGTTTTTTGTTGTTTTTTTTTGGTGCAAAAAAATACGTTTCTCTAATCTTCTTGAAACTCTGTATTCTGATAGAGGGCCATGGGACTTAGACCTGAGTGCAAAAATTGAGGCTCTAGACCCTTCCAGAGCTGAGATATTTATAATGTTATAAGTTAACATTTAACTTTAATTAAAATGTCTATCAAAAACACTACCCGAATCCACATTCAATAGAAAATTGCCGGTGGGACCGCGTCCAATTGCAGCATATTGAATGAACTGCGGAAAAACTTTTAAAAATATAGTGGGTTATTGGACAAATAGTGGGTTTGTGGGCGTACCGCTTGGACTAGCTAGAGTTACTGGAAATCAAAATACAGTGACTTGCTGGCAACCCTCCTGCCAGTACTTTAAAAATATAAGAAAACACAATATGCGCACAGGAAACGACTCTAACATGAATGCATTGATTGATTCCTAGGTTTATTTTGTTATGAATAAACAAATGTGCAATATATAAAGGAAAAACCATAATGTTATAATGTTCAAGTTTTTGTTTTAAAAAAGAAAGATGCACACAGAAAATTACTCTAATATGACCAGATTGATTGATTCGAAGATATTTAGTTTGCTACAAACAATGTGCAATCTGTAAAACAAAAACCTCAAAATTATAGTTGAAATGGTATACTGCTGGAATTTTTTTGACCTTGAGAAAAAGCTTAAAGTATAGACCAACAAATTTTATGTTTATCAATTTATTTCATGTTGGCACATTTTTGGGAAGTACACCTGTTTTGACCTGATGTCCATTGGAATGGACAGAAAAATCAAAATGAAAGCAATATATTATATATATATATATATATATATATATATATATATATATATATATATATATATACATACATACATATATATACATACATATATATATATATATATACATACATATATACATACATATATATATACATACACATATATATATATATATATATATATATATATACATACATACATACATACATACATATATATATATATATATATATATATATATATATATATATATACATACATACATACATACATATATATATATATATATATATATATATATATATATATACACATATATATATATATATACACACATATGGTAGTATTTGATTTCATTATATAGTTAACAGGTGTGGAAAAGTTTTGAATAAAAAAGGGAAATGAAATACAACCAAAACATCAGTCAAACAGCACTCACAAATAGGGGCATCATTAGGATACCATTACACCCCTGCATTACAGCATTACAACTGGCCCCTGTAGCCCAAATAAAAATGTCAGTAGGCCATTCGTATTGCCATATCACCCTGCAGCCCAAGACTGGTTGCCCACTGAAGCTAAGCAGGATTGAGCTTGGCTAATACCTAGATGGGAGACCTGCGTTCTGGCGCAATATGGCTGTCGTTAGCATCATCCAAGTGGATGCTGCTCATTGGTGGTGGTTGAGATCAATTCAAAATGATAACTTTAGATACGTTTCTTTTTTGTTTTTCTAGCTAAACAATTCCTTGATAACATCAGTAAATTCTCAGTATCAGTAAGTTGTTCAATTTACCCAAGTTTTCAGGATGACTGCGCACCGGCTGACGCTCCCCCTGTCAGTGTTTGTGATTGATAACAACATAAGTGAGTCTTGAAATATGCTGTCGTTACAGAAAACTAGTTGTCCAGTACAGTTCCGTTCACACAGCAGATCTTCGGCAAAAAAATGTGGTTGTGAGTTCAGAAAATGTACAGGTGTGAGTTTAGTTATGTAATGTGGTTGTGTCACTTCTGTACACTCCAAAATAATTATTTTAAAATGGTTATTTTTGTGTAGCTAGTTTGCCTTTCAGTGAAGCTTTTGGAAGCCTGTGCAAATGCTTGTTTATATATAACAATTCTGAGAGAAAAAAGTCAAAATTTACTTGTTTTTTCATGGTGGAAACAAGCTTCCTTATTATACACTGAAGAAAAAGAGCCTGTCTGATGAGAGGGAACATCGAAAATTCTTTGGTTGCAAAGTCAGGCGAGCATGATTATGAAAAAGAATCACTTGCACGTCAGTGAATTGATGTTGAAATGCATTAACAATTGCTTAGACACATTTCTCATCACGGGGGGATCATACTTTCTTAATATTCAGATCACTGTAAGTTCACACAGTCACTTGGCTTTTTTTTTAATTTGGAATTAATCTCAATATGGTTGTACTGTAGAAATGTATCAATCTGCTGTCTTATTAACTCTTATTAACTCTAATGTTCATCCTGATATAGTTTAGATACAAACTAATGTATGAACTGATGAAGTACATAGTTACAGTTAAATTACATCAGATTTATGAATGTTTCAAAAACATTAAAAATATATATTTTTATGACTGACAAAGCAGAAGTGTTCTGAAAGAATCCTATTCCCTAGAATAATTCAAAGAACCAACACAGGTTTCATATCCAAAATTGACTTATGTTTCCTAAAAGGACTTACCTTGGACTCCTAAAAGCAGCACTAGGGTACTCAGCAGAAAAGCCATGATTTAATCAATTTTACAAAATGATAAACCTTCCTGACATGTATCTTTGACTTGTATCTTAACCATTTGAAACAAACTTCCTTTTATAAACTATTGTGGATTTCAACATTTCCTGCAAGTCTCACATCCTTCTTTCCTCATGACCGTATACCCACCAATGATGTAAACGATGCAAACAAACTCACCCAGCGCCGTTTTCAGCATATTAGGCATAAGATTAAGATTGGATGTGTGCATACTCCGAATGTATTTAATTAACTTAGTTACCCTTTCCCTGTAGCCTTTCAGTAAATTCTCATATCATCCTCAAATGATCATGGGTAACCATGTGGCTTTGACAAGCGTGTTTATAGATTGTGGGTAGGCCAGTTGATATGGACATTTTTAACATTCAGTAATCATTTACCATGCCAAATGGCGCCATGGAGTCTGGAAAAGGGCAGAAGAGGAAGCTATGGGAATCAAACGCTTCAAGGTCCAAATGAGAGTTTCAGTGCAGCTTAAAACGGCTTTAAACGACACCAGACGATGAATAAGGGTCTTTATCTAGCGAAATGATCAGTCATTTAAAAAGTAAATAAAAAAGTTTAAGCACAAATGCTCACCTTGCTCTGTTCTGTGATAAGCGTTCGTGACTCTCCTGTTCAAACTCGTTAATCAAAATGAACAAATCTTTTTTCGAGTCATAACTCCGAAGGGTCATTGGTCCACTTTTTTTAGTACTCGAAATGGGTACAGTTGAGAAAAAAAATGCATCTTATGTTTATGAGCGAATTGTAGAAAATATAAACCACTTATGGATATTTTTGTACAAAGCAAAGGAAATACCATGTGAAAAATCACTTCTTTTCAGCATAGTTTTTGTAGCCTACATCAAGATGTTAGGTCTGGGAACTCACAATTGGCATACCTCAATCTGAGTGGCGGGATAAACGGTTGTCTTTCAATATCCCTCTTGCACCCCATAGCGCCACAACCAACCAGAGCAACGAACAGCAGTGGCTGAGTGAGTCCAATGCGTTTTCCCACCAGCGGAGCTAGTTGATATATTAAACTTTTGCTCTATCCAGTAAACTCCGAACACATCTTACTTTTTTAAGAATGACTCGAGTGACGTTCTCCTAACTCCAAGTCCTCCAGAGTCGCGGCCAAAGCCAATTCAAAAGACCGCTGTTCGCCAGCAGCATCTTGTTTGTTTTCAAGTATCAGGGAAATCACCTATGGAAAATCACGGCGCAGAACCGTCACAACTCTGCCGTCATTTGCATTAAGCCCGCCCACTAACTCTATACACGATGTGATTGGCCTGACCAGAGTTTGGTTTTTCCTCATAGAAAGCCAACAGAGAGTTGCTAGACCACACAGGCAGCAAAATTATTTTTGCTGCCACTAGGGTGCGTCTGAGATTTCTAGGCAGCGCCGCTGTTCTCACCACGCGCATCATGCACTGTGCGTAGGGCACCAAGTGCTGAGGGGGCACCAAAAATATATAGCCCAATGAAAAATCAATCATCAAACTTCTTGTTATAATCAGATTCAGCGCGTTCTTCATCTTCAATCCGCAGCGGTGACGAGCAGAGAGCACGTCAGAAACAGAGGACAGAGGACATCATAAAGGAATTACGCTTAGGGCACCAAAATGTCTAGCAGTGGCACTGTTTCTAGCCTATAGGTTTTGTGTAGTGCTGAAAAAATCTAAGGGTGTCTCAATTAGGGCTGGGCGATAAAACGATAACGATATGTATCACGATAGACACGTGATCGATATCAATAAAAAATATGTTCGATATAACGTTCAATACTTTTTTTCTTTCGACGGAATCTAAGGGTGTCTCAATTAGGGCTGGGCGATAAAACAATAACAATATGTATCGCGATAGACACGTGATTCGATATCAATAAAAAATGTGTTCGATATAACGTTTAATTTTTTTTCTTCGACGGAAGAAATCACAGGTTGCGAAGCAAGTTTGGTTGCACTCTCTGGTAACCTAGCGACGTGGGGAGTGATGCACTAACAGGCAATCATGTAACGGTGTCAGTTTGATTGCGCCATTTCGATGTCTCGTCACTCGTGCTGCTGGATTCCTCTTCAGTAACCGCGATTGATAAACAGAAAATGAGTGCCCTTCATCTGCATGCCGTGCAGGCTAGAATTGTGAGACATTATTGGATAATTCGCTCTTATTCGCGTTTGATGTGAACACAGCATAATGAACAGGATGCTATGTCAAGATTGTAATGCTGGAGTGAGTGTGTGTGCGCGCAGAGAGAGTAAGCACGTGCGCGATCTAACTTTGTGTGTGTGAGAGACAGACACGCGACGCAAGTGCGATCAAACAGTGGAGACATAAAAACATAAGCTGTCATTTTGTTAATACAGGACATCATTCAGTCTGCAAAGTGTTTACTTATAATTGTGTAGGCCTATACTCGCAATAAAACACAACATTGTGCTTTTGTCACACTGTAGGCTACTTCTTGTCAAACTGTGACCTACAACTGTCGCACACACACACACACACACACACACTGTTTTAAAAGAAAATGATATCCAACCCCTTTTTAAAACAGTCTGTGTGTTCCATCTTTTGGACAGTCATCATCAAACCGCATTGGTTTCCATTTCTTGTCCTCAAAACAGAGCACTAATCTGTTTATTTTTAAGTTACACACATTAAAAAAGAGAATAAAATGTGTTGGTAGCATTTTTATACAGAAATCTATTTATAATTCTGATGAGAATTACAGGTTAATTCAAATTAAGGAAAACAAATATATTGATCTGAAATATAGCTAATTCGTTTTAAATGAATTCAGGTACAATTACAAAACATATCTCAATGTCTTTTTATTAATTTAATAAACTAATTATTATTATCAGTGCACTATAGATACACCGGTTATATCTTTATTAATAAAACTTATTTTAAAAATACAAGGCTTAAGACATTTATAAAAATGCCTTCAATATTTCTGTTTTGCTTTCCACTCCATTGTACCAAAATAGTACCGAACCGTGATGTCTGAACCGAACCATGACTTCTGTGTACATTACGAGGCTGAATCCAGCTTATTATTCGCAGCTTCTTATTGACTGCTATCCGTTCCACCAATAAGAAGCTGCGAATAAGAAGCTGGATTCAGTCTCGTTTTTAATTATTTGAGTTTTTCATGGTTGTGTTGACATTTCTGTCTTGGGATTATAATCAGAGGAAGGTTAAGTTTAAAATAAAAATGTTTAATTGTAATAGACTTTTTCTCCTGGTCCTTATTTTAAATAGGTCATAAAAATTCTATAATTATCGATATCGACCGATATGAAACACTGATATCGTGATAAAGTTTTCAGCCATATCGCCCAGCCCTAGTCTCAATCCTACAACAGCTTTGCCATTCAATATGTGTATAAGTGGCACAGTTTTGAAAACTCACTGGACCAGTGTGGACTTTCCAGAAAGACCTACCTAACAATCACGTATCAGTTTGATTGTTCTAGACTGTCCTAAGACAGGTAAGTCAACGCATTTTTGTATGTGTATATACAGTATTTGTGTAAAAAAACTGTACAATTGTTATTTTTTTAAATGAAAAACAAAAAAATCTTTTGGGATTTTCCTTAAATATAAAAAAATATTATGACAAGTTAATGGATGGAAACAAGGAAGTTTTTAAAGAATGTTTTACAACATTTTTTATTTTATTTTTTGCAGTGCTACTTTAAATTTTACCATGCAGAATCAATAATTACTTAAATTAGTAAAATAGAAACGTATAAGACCAGCATATTTTTAAGGTTAATTCGATTTATAGGCTACATCAGATTAGACCTGCAACAAAAAATAATAATAATAAAAGAAGAAAAAAAAAACTATGATAAATAGAATGTGGTAACACTTTATTTGAAGGGGTGTGTATAAGACTGGCATGTTTTAAATGATCAAGACATTTTTGTCTTGGTTAATGTCAGAGTTGTCAAAATAAAGACACTTTTTGTCTTTGTTAATGTCAAGTTGTCATAAAGACATTTTAAACAATGTCAACTTTGCATTAAAAGTGTCTTAATTTACCGAATGACACTTAATGACAACAGTCATAAACATTTATAAAGATCCCTTCATGTTCATAACAGGTGTTATGTCATGTTTATGACAGTGTCATGTCAGTCTTATGCACACCCTTCAAATAAAGTGTTACCTGAGATGTACATGTAAATTGCTGAAAAATACAACTGCTGTCATTTTAATGGGGTTTACATAACTTATCGATAAACCATTTCTGTTTGTTTCCTGTTAAAATCTAAAAGGTCACATGACATGGATTTTTGACATTCGCAGTACTGTAGGTTTTTCTTTCTTCTGCTGAACACAAAGGAAGATATTTTGAAGAATGAATGGAACTTTGCCACCATTGCCAAAAATAAATAAATAAATAAATAAATAAAAACAATACTATGGAAGTCAATGGTGCCAAACAACGGTTTGGTTCCAATCATTCTTTAAAATATCTTCCTTCGATGTTCAGCAGAAGAAAGAAATTCAAACAGGTTTGCAATGACTTGAGGGTGAGTAAGTGATAACAGAACTTTCATTTTTGGGTGGATATCCCTTTAAATCAAACACAAAAGAAGATATTTTGAAGAATCCTGGTAACCAAACAGTTAATGATAGCCTTAAAATACTACAGCAGTCAATGGCTATTGTTTGGTTAGTAACATTCTTCAATATCTTTCGTGTTCAACAGAAGAAGAAACAGGTTTTACCACAAAGGTTAAAACCATTTAATACTTAACAAAATTAATCAATACACAGAGCAACATTAAACAATAGACAGAGCAGTATTATTTTTTTTGGTCATCAACTAGCGGTATCTTCGGACCACCAGTAAAGATATCTTAAAAACCAAAAAAGTGGTCTGTGTACTTTGCATGCGTTCGTTTAAAGCGCAAAGTTGTAACACCAAATTTTGTACATACAAAAACTGTACATACCTGAATTAATAATAATTTGACATTTTTAGATATTTTTTACTTTTTCACCTTTATTAAAGGAGCTGTATGCAAGATTGTGGCCAAAACTGGTACTGCAATCACTTTCATATTACTGTAGAGCGCTGTATCTGCTGTGTATACTGACATGATTTTAAAACACAAAACACACGGACAATTGGACATTGCAGAGAACCTGTCTTAACTTGGTGTTCGTCGAGGATTGCTGTTTTTCAGTGCAGTTTTTAAAAGTCCATTTTTAAAAGTTTGCCCTTTCAGGCCCCAAAACACCCTTGATAATGTAAATGAACCGCCAAAATGCATAAAAAAGTTTTTCAGTTGAAAACAGTGTCATGTAAACCTCCCCCAGTCCGTGTCTCAGTGGGTCCCCACGCCAGGAGTATGGAGCCTATGTCGGCTTGACTCTGGTGTTATGCCCTGTCAAAGGTGGAACTGATTGGTTTGCAAATAAAAAATACCATATATTAGGGAAGTAAAAAATAATAATGAGCATGCTTTGAAATACATTGATGTGGAAGTGATTTGCTCTTTTTATGTGACTTTAGTGAAATTTACCTATAGCCTCGATAAGGGTAGGTTTAGAGGTGGGGTTAGGCATTTGTTATGGTGGAGCTTCAAGTAAATCTAGGGTTAGTGTTTGATCCTGCTGTTTTAAATAAATGCTTTGTTTATAATAAGGAGGATGTTTTAAGCTATGAAACTTTCATGTCGAAAGATCAAGGAAAAAATATAGCTGCAAGCAGCAATTGCGAGGGCCACAGCCCAGCAAGGCGCAGCAAGCAGACCAAGCGTGGCACAGAGCCAGCACATCAAGTACAGCAGCGCAGCAAGCATTTAAGCACCGAGAGCAGTGCAGAGCCCGAAGAACAAAACATCAGAAATTAAATGTACATGTAAATGTACTTCAAGCACATCAAGTACAGCAAGTACCGTAAGCACAGCAGAGCAGCAAGCATTTAAGCACCAATAGCAGTGCAGAGCCGCAAGAACAAAAACAGCACAAATTGAATACACCATGTAAATGAAGCACAGCGAGCATTTAAGCACCAACAGCAGTGCAGAGCAGGAAGGAATTGAAATGAAACCTTAATACAAAAATTTAAAGTCGCCCACGTGGGACTCGAACCCACAGCCAGAGTGGTTCAGGATTTGAGATACATAGTTTAGCACATTGCGCCACTCAGAGGTTGTGAATTTCAAAGCAGCAGGGAGAGGGTTCAGTGTGAGAATGATTCACAAAAAAGTTTCATGACATGTTATTCAGATTAGCATGCTAAGCTAGCTCAATGCTAATGTACCTTATGACTTGGTACATCCAATCCTGGCAAAATACGTATCCTCGGATTCGAACAGGACGCAGGAATCGATAGATACCAATTTTATGATTTTGTGACAAACTGTTCACAAGTTACAGCTTCTTGATCCAACTCTGGGTCAACATTGTTCATTTTGCGACACCATAACTTTTGAAGAAAGATGAATAAAACAAATCGGGAACAGTACTTTTATGCGGCTCGGTTCGAAGATCGTTTGAGTGCATGTTTGGAGAAAATTGGACAAAATTTGAAGGAGGAGTAGCGAAAAAACTGTTTCACATTCGCTCCAATATGGTGGCCAGTCACATTGTTTAAAAATAACATAGAGATATCGTTGAAATCGGCATAACCCAAGGAATATTTTGATATATAGAAATCAAATTTCAAGCAGATGTTAGCAAAAGTTATAAGCGTTTTTGCAAAAAACAATGATATCTCTGGAACACTCAGGGGCGCTGTGACCAAACTTCTCAGGTACTTCCAGACCATGCTAATGGTGATCCATACCAAATTTTGGTGAAGAAATTTCAAATAGTTTAAAAGATATTGCAAATTATGACAAAATTCAAAATGGCGGACACGTGGTACATCCCATCATGGCAAAATCGATATCCACGGATTCGGCATGATCCAAGGAATCCATAGATACCACAATTATGATTTTCTGAGAAACTGTTCAAGAGTTATTGGCCAAAATAGCACTTTTGCATATCTCACGACCCGTAGGTGGCGCTGTTCCCAACTTTGGCATGGAACCTCAGAACATGGTTCCGATGAAGTGTACCAATTTTCGTTTCGATTGATCAAACTTTGGCCGAGATACAGCCTCTTAGCCAATTTTGGGTGGACACCCCGTTAAGTTTGCGACAGCATAACTTTTGAAACAAAGGGTCCAGGAAGATAGGCTTAAAAACGGGTAGAAACCTGGGAAAAATGGCAGTATTGACAGGTGAGCTAAGTTATTGTTAGAATAAATACAGTTGGATTTTTCAAGGTTAGCGTTTTTGTTTTTTGCCGCCTCAAACTTTGTGTCGGCTCTCGCGTAAGCAATTTTCAATTAGCCGACAGTTAATCTAACTTACTCTAGTAAATTCTTGTTCGATACGTAATCGATAATCATGATTAACGCGTTGCACCTAAACAGCACCGTAAAAAATTACATACTACAAGCCAGCGCAACAACATAGAACGCAAACGAGTTTACAAATAAGAGATTTACTACAAGTCCATCACAAGATCGGCAGGTCAGCATTGCAGTTACAATCCAGTGCTCCTTTTAAGCTCGCGTCAACGAGTGAAAGCCTTGACCGAGTGGGACTCCTGGTCCGGTTTCTAGCATGGTATCGATCTCTCTTTTCCCTTTTCTGGACATTTCTGACCGAGTTTCTTGGATGCCGTGAAAGTGGCTTCATACAGTACTGTTGTTGTTGATGTCTGTGACGTGCGTTGCCGTAAAGCATGTTGTGATTCTCAGGAGTATGTGTCAGGGGCGCCCCTCAAACTTGCATTGCTGGTTTTTACAGCGGCGTCCGGGTAGCTTTACCACCAGGGTGCATTCGCCCACTATGACTTTGTTTACCACCAAAACGAGCTTTGAAGCTGTTATATGAAGGTAGCACGATCTTGCGTAGTGTGCCTTTAATAACGTCAGAGCGCAACCAAGAAATGCGCAAGCACAAATCTCTCAACTCGCTGGCAGATATCCTTCACTCACTTTCGCACTTTCATGATTGACTGACCACAGAACACTGTACCTTTAGAATCAAAGAAATTACATATTTGGGAGGGACTATACAAGGGACCATTAGTTAGCAGTGTGTTGAAACTTTGCAGCTTATAGCAAGAGGCAGGACATTGACAAAACAGCCGAACCAATCAGATCACAGTGCGCTTTCAGAAGGAGGGCTTCTTAGAGAAAGGAACGTAAACAGGCCGTTACTGACAGACTGAGAAGAGAGGTGCTGCAAGCAATGTCAGAACCCACAATCACCGGCAGAATCGGCACCTATGCTACCATACTGTTTCAGCTGTACTCTGAAATGGGTACATTTGAAACAAATTGCACCTTATGTTTATGAGTGAATTGTAGAAAATATAAATCACTTATGGAATAGTATTGATTTGTGATATTTCAGTACACATGCAAAGGAAATACCATGTGAAAAATCACTTCTTTTCAGCATCGTTCTTGTGCAGTGATGAAAAAATTGAAGGGTGTCTCAATCCTACAACAGCTTTGCCTTTTGATATTTGTATAATGCAAAGCGTCACACCTGTAAAAACTCACTGGACCAGTGTGGGACTCTCCCAAAGGACCTACCAAATAATCACGTATCATTTTTAGTCTCGACTGTCCTAGACCAGGTAAGTCAATGTATTTTGTTTCTGCTGATAAGATATCTATGAAAAAAAAATTAATCTTTTTGGATCTTCCTTAAAGAACAAAAATATTATAACAATTAAATGGATGGAAACAAGGAAGTTGTCAAAGAATATTTTACAACATTTTTTATTTTATTTTTATATTTTTGCAGTGTACATAAAAATTTGCCATGCAGAATTAACAATTACTTAATAAGTGAAATAGAAACGTATAAGATCAGAATATTTTTAAGGTTCATTTATAGGCTACATCAAATTAAACCGTATGCAACAAAAAATAATTAAGCAAATAAAAACTGAGCTGTAAGAAGAAAAAAAAAGCTATTGAGAAATTCAATGCTGTCATTTTAATGGGGTTTATATAACTTATCCTTAACCATTATGTCTGTTTGTTTCCTGTTAAAACCTTAAAGGACACGGATTGTTTTAAGTTTATTATTTTAATAGGTTTCTTGAGGTTCACAGTATAACGTATATGCTGTCAAATTCAGGTATTAATCACATCTAACCTAGAAGTTTGTTGTGTGTGATTATATTATAGGTTCTATATATGTACTATGGCATGCCCTTTTAACATTTAATCATTTTAACCTACTAGTCTCTATTTTCATGCTACTAGTACTTAGTTTTACATACTAGTATCTATTTCATTAAGTACTACTTATTCATTAGCAACTAGTGCTTTGTCTTTATGAATGCTGAACACAAAGGAAGATATTTTGAAGAATTTTATCTTTGGCACTATTTACTTTCAGAGTATTTTTTTATTCTACTATGTAAGTCAATGGTGCAAAACAACACTCAAAATTATGAACATCTCACTTTGTCATCTTCTGAACCTCTCACTTTGTCACCCTCAAGTAATTCCAAACCTGTTCTGAGTTTCTTCCTTCAACTGAACACAAAGGAAGATATTATGAAGCATGATTGGAACCAAATAGTTTGCACCATTGACTTCCATAGAAGAAAAAATAGAAGTCAATGGTGCCCAAATTCTAAGTCGTTCTTCAAAATATCTTCCTTTGTGTTCAGTTGACGAAAGAGAACTCAAACAGGTTTGGAATTACTTGAGGGTGACAAAGTGATGACAGAACGTTAATTTGGGTGATTATCCCTTTAAATCAAACTCAAAAGAATGGATTTTGAAGAATCCTGGTAACCAAACAGTTTACGATAGCCTTAAAATATAATGGCAGTCAATGGCTTCTGTTTGGTTAGTAACATTCTTCAATATGTTTTGGGTTCAACAGAAGAAAGAACAGGTTTCCCCTCATATGGATTTGGAAATAAGAATTTATGGTTGAACTATCCCTTTTAAAAGCTAAATTTAAAACCAATTAATACTTAACAACATTAATCAATACATTGACACAGAGCAGCTTTTATTAGGCATAAGGCTCTAAAAAATGGCTTTGTCCATTTAGCAAAATTTAAACTTCAGAGAACTCTTGCAGAGAAAGGTACCAAGATCTAAAAAAAAAATCTTCTGAATTACTTCAAAAAGTAGGCCTATACTTCTTTTGGATACTCCATTTTCAGTGCAAGTCTGAACAAGTAAGCATAGGCTGCGGTCATATAAGTATTGTTCTCAAGAACAATGGTTTCTGGTCACAGTTGGTAGTGATAACAGTGTAACAGCGGCATCTTTGACCACAGTAAGGATTTAGTAAGGAAAAAATGTGGTCTGTGTACTTTTGCGTCCATTGGTTTTTCCTTTTTAACTTGTAATTGAAAAACGAAAAATGAACAAATGTTGTATTTTTAAAACGCAAATGTTTTTAAAATGCAAAGTTGAACACCAAATTTTGAATTTGAACTGTACACACTTTACTTTTTCCCTCTTTTATTAAACATTTAAAATATTCACAAATTATTATGGATTTTTATTTTTACTGGTTTTCTAAGGCTAAGTGAATACAATTATGTTTTTCAGAGTTTCGTGACTCTCACCTGGAGATAGCTGTATCTACAGCAGTACAAGAAGTGACTAAATAAAATACAGTAATACAATATTAGGCTATTTGACTTGTGGTGTTATCTCGACAAAGCTGTATGCATCACGTAGTCCATTTTCAAGAGTTGGCTTTTTCAAGCCCAAAACGCCCTTATAATCTAAATTAACGCCAAAACGCATAAAAAGTGTTTCAACGTTTTTTAGTTGAAAGCACCCCCCTCCAGTCCGTTTTTTTGGTGGAACTGATTGGTTTTCTGTAAAAATACCGGTAACACTTTATTTTACGACCCACAAACTACTGTGTAAGTACACTGAAATTACGGTGTACGTTTCTGTAATTATAGTGTACTACCGATGTAGGTATAAGGGAACAATATGTTAAGTTTTGGGTAATAAGGGGTAACAAGCAAACACTACTTACTATGTAGCAATATCGAAACAACACTATTTGCACTGTAATTACAGAGAAGGTACTGTTGTCAAAACAAACAAACAGAATTTTTTTTTGATTTGACAGTTTATTTGCCCTGACATTTAAGTGTCATTGCAATTCAATGGGATAAGGTAAGTACTAATTACCACATGGTACAGTCTAAATTAAAATCATAGCAAAAACAAATTATTTTGATTTAACATTAAGTAATCTCAGTAAGAAAAGCCAACAAATTTCATTTTTATCATCAGAATATGTGTGTGTGTTTAATTTTTAACATTGCACAAGAACATATTTTGCCAGAAAAAAAATATAGTAAAAGTGTTATTTTTTAACTAATTAAATAATTTGCTTGTATATCTGCTTGTTACCCTTTTATTACCCAAACTTAACATACTGTTCCCTTATACCTACACAGATAAAATTACAGAAATGTACACCGTAATTTCAGTGTACTTACACAATTGTTTGCGGGTTCGTAAAGTAAAGTGTTACCAAAATACCAAATATTAGGGAAGTAACAAATCACTGGATTGGTTAGAATAATGAGCAATTGATTTGCTTTTTATGTGACTTTATTGAAATTTACCATAGCCTCGATAAGGGTAGGTTTAGTGGTAGAGTTAGGCATTTGTTATGGTGGAGCTTCAAGTACTGTAAATCTAGGTTTAGTTTTTGATCCTGCAGTTTTTGGCATTTGATTTGAGTCCATAGATAAATATACGCCGAGTCGAAGCGCTCCCAAGCACTTGCTGTAGTATTCCACCATACAATATAGTTATCCATTTTACATGCTTAGAAAAGCGGAACGCTTTTATTTTGTGTCACCGTCCTAGGTCGAGTGACACTGCTCGAGTAACTGTATTTAAATAGGGAAAACATGGAGGTGTTTGGTCGCTTCTCTGCTTGGCCCATAATGAATGAACTTGACTAGTTAAGTGCGATCAAAGTGTCTCGCACGACAGAGCGATTGAGTACACGCACTGAGACAACAGAGGTATCAACTCCTCTTAGTTAAGGGAATAACCAACATGACATCATGACTTTTGCGGAAACATACATGCCACTTTCAAGAAGCAAAATGTAGATCTACATCTGGGGAGCGATATTTTTTTCCTAGGATGGTAGGGCAATACTCATAAATGCTAATAACTCCAGTGACTGCTGAAAAGCGATTATGCGTGCTGATAGCGAATGGAAATACGAAATGGCGTGTCATACATACGCAATTTCATGAGATCAGTCTGGAATTATATAGTTTAACATGATAAACGGTGGAGTATCCCTTTAAATAAATGCTTTGTTTATAATGAAAAGGACGTTTTTAAGCTATGAAACTTGTTCATGTCATGAACCTTAAAGGAGAACTCTGGCGCAAAATGAACCTTTGGTCTAATAAAACATCGGTACCTCGTCAACCGTTCTATGAGATTTGTTTTCATGATAATCGAATGTAAAGAGTTTTATCTCTACAAACTGTTTAGTGTATAATGCTAGTACTGGGGGCATTTACTAAGTAAAAAGAAATCGCTAGTTTATACCACTAACAAGGCTCAAAATAGCCCCACACTAACACAGAAACATGATGAGGGTCCATACGTGCAAAACGAAGCATTGCGAACTTTGTAAGTGTACAGACCGTTTAATAAGAAGATACTTTATAAAGACAGTTCACTTCGTGTATACAGACAGGAGCCATCTTAGAAAATACTCTTGATAAGTCGATCCCCGAACGCCCGAACTGTCTTTATAAAGTATCTTCTTATTAAACGGTCTGTACACTTACAAAGTTCTCAATGCTTCGTTTTGCATGCATGGGCCCTCATTATGTTACTGTGTTAGTGTGGGGCTATTTTGAGCCTTGTTAGTGGTATAAACTAGCGATTTCTTTTTACTTAGTAAATGCCCCCAGTACTGGCATTATACGAATAAACAGTTTTAAGAGATACAATTCTTTACATTTGATTATTATGAAAACAAATCTCAGAGAACAGAGTTCTCCTTTAAATTATATTAAAAAGAGACTTTTTATCATAAAGAAACAAACCAGATATTAAAATGCTAAATAACATTCCACAGGCATATAAGGAAGAGTAAAATATAATAAATAATATAATAAATTCCTATAAAAAAACTAGATGACCATTTATGTATTTTAAAGCTTATTTTATGATATTTTAAGCCAATTATTAATGCATTCTCTATCTTCTTCCCTGGATTAGTGAATGTCAACGTAGAAAATGATGTCAGCAACTCCATCCAAGACCAAACAGAGCATATTATTTGCCTTTTTTCGTGTTGGTATGTTTTATAGTCTATATGTTTTACCTCACACCAACGGAATTCAAATATTCACCCATAAACTTGTTCAGTTGTCCTAGCCAGACAAATAACATCAGCACAAAAACGTGCCTCGGTGTTCTTAAGATGCAGAACTTCGCATGCACTGTGAATATTCCTGTGGATAAACCCCTGATGACAACATCTGCATCAAAACCCTTGACTACTGCTGAGAAAGAAGAACCAGAAACCATTATATTGATCTGGATGTGGCCTTTTGGTGTTAGCTTTGGCTTAGGACCCTGCAGTTCGGCTTCGGACAAAATCCATGGCTGTCGTTTAACAGATGACAGAAGTCTGTTTAATCAAGCACACGGGGTTATGATTCATCATAGAGATATCAGTGGGGATTTATCCAACATGCCGAAGCTTCCACGACCTGCCTTCCAGAAGTGGATATGGTGGAATATGGAGTCTCCAACTAATTCAGCTTTATATCCCCCACTAAAGGATCTGTTTAATCTGACTTCAAGTTACCGCCGGGATTCAGATATTCCTGTACCTTACGGTTGGCTCTCAGAGGCCACAGAGGAAGAGAAAAATTATACTATCCCAAAGAAGGAAAAATTAGTTTGCTGGGTAGTAAGTCACTATGATCCAAGCTTTAGGCGTTCACAATACTATACTGAGTTAGTGAAATACATTGATGTGGATGTCTATGGAGGACACTTCAACAAACCAATGAATTATGATGAGTTTATAAATTTGATGTCCACTTGCAAATTCTACTTGTCGTTTGAGAATTCCATTCACAGAGACTACATAACTGAGAAGGTGTTCAACCCTCTTGGAATTGGTACCGTTCCTGTCGTTATTGGTCCACCGAGAGAGAACTATGAGCAGTTCATACCAAGTGAAGCCTTCATCCATGTGGATGACTTTCCATCCCCAAAAGAACTGGCTGATCATCTGAAACTCATGGACCAAAACGAGGACCTGTACAGGCAGTACTTCACCTGGAGAGAGCATTTTGTTTCAAAGCAAACATCATTCGGTCTTGCCCACGCCTGTCGGGTTTGTGATCATATTAAAAAGAATAAGCACTACACAGTGGTCAAAGATATCAACAGCTGGTACTGGGGTTAGACGGGCATTTTAAGATGATTCTGACTGACCAGCATTAGATTTATAAACCATTATAAATGTATGAAATTGTGTTTTTTATACCTGTTTGCGGGGATTAAAGTGTTTCAAAGAACAAAACAAAAAAATATATATTTTTTTATGTAGAATGTAACATTCTGCTTGTATGGTTACAAAAAGGTGAATTTTCACAGAAAGGTCTATGCATCTATGAAATATCTGACAGACGAGATGGCACAAGGTAAAGCTGTTTTTTTAATAAAGTATAGCCTAACATTTAGAAAATGAATATTTAAGATTGTTGTTTAATAAACTGAAAAAGCCTACTGATTCACATTAGCCGCTCCTGTCATTTACTAAGGCCGTTTGTCAATGAGCTTCTTTATCCACTCTAAAAGACTGGAGAGGAAGAGAATTATATTGGCTAACATCTGACAAAAAAAAAACCTGTTTACAAACAAAACAGTTTAAAAGCCAAGTGGTTCAAGATCAACTGGTTTGTACAAGAGAACCTGCTCATTGTAATGGGATTGTCAGGGTACTGGTATGTACCAGCCCATTCAACAAAATCAGGGGCTGAACAAAAACAGAAACGTGTCATAGGCATGACAACCTTCATTAAACTCTACAAACCACTAATCATAGGACAAGAGGATATTACGTATACCACATATTACACAATTTCATCATTACAAAAGATCACATACAGTGGCCACAAAAATTATTTGGACACTGAAGGCATAAATAATAATAAAAAAATTATATATATATATATATATATATATATATATATATATATAACTGAAGTACATTTTAAAATATGAAGTAGATTTATTGTTTAAAATGAGGACAAAAAGTCTTGTTCCACGCGTTTGGAGTGTCCATGTTGGTTGTTAAAGGAGTAGTTCACTTTTCAAAAAAATGTTGCTGATAATTTACTCACCCCCATGTCATCCAAGATGTCCATGTCTTTCTTTCTTCCGTCGAAAGAAATTAAGGTGTTTCTCTATATAATGGACTTCAATGGAATCAAACGGTTCAAGGTCCAAATGAGAGTTTCAGTGCAGCTTCAAAGGGCTTTAAACGACACCAGACGATGAATAAGGGTCTTATCTAGCGAAATGATCAGTCATTTAAAAAATAAATAAAAAAGTTTTATAAGCACAAATGCTCGCCTTGCTCTGTTCTGTGATGAGCGTTCGTGACTCTCCTGTTCAAACTCATTCATCAAAATAAACAAATCTTTTTTCGAGTCATGACTCGAAGGGTCCTAGATCAGACCCTTATTCATCGTCTGGTGTCATTTAAAGCCCTTTGAAGCAGCACTGGAACTCTCATTTGGACCTTGAACCGTTTGGTTCCCAATGAAGTCCATTATATGGAGAAAATCCTGGAATGTTTTTATCAAAAACCTTAATTTCTTTTCGACTGAAGAAAAAAAGACGTGGACATCTTGGATGACATGGGGGTGAGTAAATTATCAGCAAAGGTTTTTTTAAAGCGAACTACTTCTTTAATGTGATGAACTACACCAGTGTTTATTCTGCTAGGACAGCTGTATGAATGTGAGCGGAACCAGGACAAATGACCTTGAGACCAGTTATTACTATTTTGGGCAGAGGGCTTAATTATTTTCCTAAGACTTATTAAGGGTCCATCCAGAAAGGAATTTGATATATCTCCTCCTAGGCAATTCATAATTGCCCCCAAACCCAATCAGCATGAGGCCAATGATGATAAATTGAGGATGACTTTTTTGATATCTCGAACGTATGGCCATGGCTGTGAAATAAATTTATGGTGAAAAAGGGAAACAGGAAGTGTTACAACTTCTGCACACATTGGCTGCATCAGAAACCGCATATTCACCGAGTAGGTATTGTTTCCGTTCAAGTACTTACTTAACGAATGCTAAAAGAGTAGGTAATTTATAGCCTGATCTCGTTAAGTATGAATGCAATCATCCACCATGTTGACACTATCATGTGGCATATGACGTTCTCACAAGGGCAACAACTTTAATTCATATATCTGTAAATATCTTTATATTGATGAAACTGGCTCATTTTGTGGTTGAAGAAACAGCTGCTCATTTATTATATGAATATGTTTTGAATGTCTTCATTTTATATCCCAAAATGTTCACCCACAAGCAAAAGTCACATAAAGCTCCATTGTTTTCTTAAATTTAACTCCCAATTAATCCCTCAGGCTTATAAATAGCAAACAAAAAAAATGCATTTTCATTATGTATATTTATTTAACCTTGTCATTGTGATTTTTCCCCTGTGTATATATCTTATATTATAAGGTAAAATGCTACAGTGAAAAACTGTTAATTGGTTAACAGAAACTTTCCTTACTATAGGCCTATATGGTAAATATCCAGTCCTGTCTGTCAACGTGTTGTCAGTGTCCTCTATTTTTCACTCCTCGAGAACATGGGTTGAATCTGAAATCGCCCCTAAACCCTCATTTACTAGGCCTATTCCATACATTAGTCCACTAATACTGTTCACTTGAAGCCAAATACATCCAGCGACTGAGGTGAATAGTGCTGCAGGCAAAAAGGGAAAGACCTTGTGACAGCCTGGAGAAACAGCTGACAGGAGGAAAGAGACCCCAATGGGGCTGGTAAGGGTTAGCTACCCTTGTCTGGCACTATCCAGCTCCGGGTTTACAGGATGCTGGAGACACCTGCCTAAGGCTTCTGAAAAAAATGAACGAGAAAAATAGAGTCTGCGAGAGCGGGGGCGGAAGACTCATCTACATGGTTAACGACTTAGGAATGGAAACGGATCTAGTATGACTAGTTCAAGACCTGCAGTTAGTAGTCATTGAACTCCAAGCTAGTGCCTGTGGCTGGAGCAAGGCAACAACGGTCAGGGGCTTGAAGATTCATCAAGGGAAAATAAAATGCTTGAGGGAGAAGGGGCAAGGCCTCGCATGGATCAGTACTTCTTATCGAAGTCAGTCAAGTCAGTCGAATGAAAGCCAGCGACAGGAAGCAAACCACAGCTCGCAGGATATCAGCACCCTTTGTCATAGAGGAGAGGAGGATTTGCACGGTTGTGATGACCATATTGATACTTGTGAACCCGGTCAAACCAACCAGCATAAGAGAAAAAAGAACCTCAACGGGCATAGGCCTGGAGTTAGATGGCCAAGAGTGTGAGAAAACTGCATTGTACACGGTAAACACAGATCTATGCTTTGCATTGGAAAGATTAACTGATACAGAAGCTGGATAATAATTTACACATATGGAAAAGAGAGGTCTGGTGTGGGGGAAAAAAGGAAGGACAAAGTACAAACTACCCCTGGAATCCAAACTCCAAACTCCACCCAAAAATTTAAATTCTGTCATTTACTCACCCTCAAGTTGTTGCAAACCTGCATGAGTTCCCTTCTTCTGCTGAACACAAAGGAAGATATTTTGAAGAATGAATGGAACCAAACAGTTGTTTGGCACCATTACATTGTCTTCCATAGTAGGAAAAAAAATACTATGAAAGTCAATGGTGCCAAAGTTCCAAATCGTCTCTTCAAAATATATCCTTTGTGTTCAGCAGAAGATAGAAACTCATACAGGTTTGCAAAAACTTAAGGGTGATTAAATGATGACATAATTTTCTTTTTTTTTTTTGGTGTAGTATCCCTTTAAAAGCATCTATGGTTGAGCTAGAGAGATATTTAGAGGAAATACATACAGATGCAAAAAGGTATGAGCCTATTTCAATTCCATCAGACATCAAACCTATCAATCCACCAGAATACCAAATGGAGGTCTGTGCAACTAAATGGAAAGAGGTAAAGGAGGCTGTGAGAAAGGCAAGGGCTTCATCATCTCCAGGGCCTAATGGAGTTCTGTTCAGAGAGTACAAGAGTGCTTCAGGAGTTCTGCGAATTCTGTGGACATTGATAAAAGTGGCATGGGAGAAACAGGTTGTACTTAGAGCATTGTGCAGAGCAGGGGGAGTCTTCATACCGAAATAAAAGATGCTACAAACATCAGTCAGTTTCGTCCTATTTCACTATTAAACGTTGAAGGTGCTATTTCCTTCGGCATTATTTCTCAGAGAGTGTCCACCTACCTATTAAAGAATGGCTTCATTGACACTTCAGTTCAAAAAGTGGGCATTCCAGGGTTCTCAAGATGCTTAGAAAACATCAATGTTAGCTGGCAACAAATTCAATCAGCAATTTAGTTTCTCAACTCCAAAATTTGCACGACCTGGCAATGCTTAGAGGTTGGAATAATGGCAGAATGCACCATTTCTCCACTGGATTTTACTAAATTTGTTTTTCAAAATGTATTAGTTACTCAAAAATCAGCTAAAAAGGAGAGGAAGGAGCTCCATGTGACATTCCTGGATTTGGCTAATGCATATGGTTCAGTGCCACATGAGCTTCTTTGGGCAGCATTTTATTTTTTTAGAGTACCAATGTCAACAAATTTAGTGAAAACCTATTTTGGAGATTTGTAATTTAGCTTTTCAACTCCAGAATTCAGCACTACATGGCAATGCTTATAGGTTGGAATAATGGCAGGATGAATCATTTATCCATTGGCTTTTACCATGGCAATGGAAGTAATCATTCACGTTGGGTAGTAGGAGGAGAGCGCTTGACCAAATTTTATTATATGGTAATCTGTATCCGTAGTCAGCCAGGCAACGGTCAAAATCCATATAAACTGTCCAATAAACAAGAAACAAAAAGTGGAACAGGGAATTGCAACACAACTGAAAACAAGGAACCTACAATGAACACAGAAACAGACAGGCTATTTATACACAATGAACTAACAGGATGATGGGAAACTGTGGTTGAGTGGGTGATGATATGGGGAAGAGATATCTAGTGAACACCCAGGGTAACAGCTAATAGCTTAATTATTCATAGGTTTGGGCTTAACGAGAAATAAACCAATCAGAGCGTCATCCAACACACCCTTTGAAGGGTAACTAAACCCCTGGTCAGAGCCTGACTCCACCCACTGGCAATATGTGAAAAATGCTGAAAAAGTGGGCAGACCCCAGCGGAGATAGAGGGCATGAAATAGATGCTAAAACACTCTATCCTGATCGTTTTCAATACTCACAATTCCAACTCCTGACTCGCTACAGTGGTTTTGACTAAACAAGCTGGTTTTTATACTGCCAAAGGGCGTAGCTCGTACCAAGAGCGTGGTGAGCTGAAACCTGCGTATGTCACGAAGTGCGGAACATCCAATAGGAAAATTCAACTGCAGTAGCCACCGTTCAACCTGAAGAGGGCAGCACTAAGACATTTTTACACCATATATTGTAGAAATAAAACACTTTATACACAAATGTCCAAAAAGCTACTCGAATCAATGACTGGTATTAATAAAGATCCATTCTTACAGATCATTAACTAAAAAAGGTGGTTTAAGGTTTAGTTACTCTTTAAGAGCAGGTTGCATGGCGGATTGTTATTATTATGGCGGGTTTACCAGGCGCGCACAAGGAGCGTTCACAGCCGTGGAGACCAACGTTCTTGTCAGGGCAGTGAAAGACGGAGAAGTGACATTGTATGGGGATGGGAATTGTATTTTCTGGTTTCTTGACAAACTAATTTGTCAGATGTCCTTATATACAAGTGTCTTGCCACTATAAGACGTTGTGCACACGCTACATTATGGCCAAGCATGCACGCTTAAAATAGCATTATGAAAAACGTCCCACTGACTTTAGACCAGTTTTTTTCTGTCAGTGGCGGAATTGTTTTCTGGAACTGCAAAATAGCACTAGGGAATGTCTGCACCGAAACACTGACTCCTTTTGGAGCCGACCCACCCAGGAAGCAAAAGTTCATTCCCTAGTTTACCGAACGTGCGCCTGTGGGGGAAAAGCCCACTTTGCACCGGTGCAAAATAGGAATTATACATGCGTAAGTGTACGAAGTCATTTGCGCAAGGTGCAAGATGGGGCCCAGGGTATTTACAAACAGAGAACTAACAGGATGATCGGCAACAGGCTGTGCGCAATGATCAGATAAGTGCACACAAAGGATTATGGGAATTGCAGTTCATGATAGAGTGGGTGACGATATGGGAAGAGACCTCTAGTGGACACACAGGGAAACACACACCAGACACTGTGACACTGGGATGCGACTGCCACCAATCAGAGCATACATGGATGACATGACAACCATGAACAGTAGCCTGCACTAATCGGTTATCGGGGTAAGTTAATCGATAATATTAAATGGGCTCAAATGCAAATTAAGCCCTCTAAATCAAGAGAGCATTTCGATAGTTAAAAGGAAAGGAAGTAGATAAAACATTCTTCACTAATGGTGAGGCAATACCAACAGTTTCTGAGAAGCCAGTGAAGAGTCTCTGGGAGATGGTACGAAGGGGATACAAAGCACACAGTTCGAGTGGGAGAAATCAGACAAAAAGAAGTGGAAGAGTTAAAGAGCATAAACAGTTGTGCTGTACCAGGCAAACTAAAACTCTGGTGCTTTCAGTTCGGTCTACTGCCAAGGTTGCTGTGGCCACTGACTGTGTACGAGGTTGAAACACAACAAAATACTGCTCTGAAATCTCTTTTTGCATGCCCAGAAGAAGTAAAAATGTGGTTTTCACAAAATGTCTTATTTTTTAAAGAGGGGGTTGACTGCGATTTCACTTTTTTCATTTTAAATAGTGTGTAATGTTGCTGTTGGTGCATGAACAGTATCTGCAAAGTTGCAGCGCTGAAAGTTCAGTGTAAGCAGAGATATAGTCTTTTAAAAATCAGGAAGTATAATTGCCTACAGAAACGACTCGATTGGGACTACAGCTGGGTTATGGTACGTCACTAACCCACACATTTGCATCAACCCCTCCCTCCGTAATATGCAGGAAATGGCATGCGCAATGCGCATATTTCTGAGGCACGTCGACTCGTCGAGTGTGTTGTTCACGCAGCTGTCAGGTCTTCCGTGTTCGGGCTTCCCATGGGACGCTATTCTTCCTCAAAAATGGATACAATTTACGTTTGATCATGTTCCTGAAAATGACGATCGTAATCTAGAGTTCAACACCGGATTCAACAAGAAACTGTTACTAAAACATGAAGCAGTTCCGACTTTAAAACAAGAGGCAGCAGTTGTTGGGCCAAAACCTGTAAGTAGGCTTAGACTTAATCATTTTAAATATATTTGCATGTATAATTCAAGACGTAGCCTTGTGTTTTATTTTTTTCAAATGCCAGCGCTGGCTTTAGCCACTACTAGTTAGCTTATGCTATTTTGTGTCTATGACAAACGCGTACAAACATTATGGACCTGAATTTTCTATAAGTACTAATGTTTTAAACGTATTTTTCATGTGCTTTATGACGTTATTTTCGATTTTGATCAAGAACGTAAACATGCCAACGCTGTTTAAGTAGCAATGTAACATTAGTAGCCAGTCAGTTGCTATTGTTGCCAGTCAGATGCTATTGTGTAAAACAAAAGTTTACAAAGTTAAAAAAATTTAACAAATTATCATTCAGAAAAGTTTAGTAAGAGCCGTGTGTGGTGAGGTTCTGTTTGACTCTCTTCATCACGGCTTCTCGGTCTGATACTGCAGTTCGACACATATTTACATCAGGACCGGAGCTCATGCCATTGCCCGTTTCGCACGTAAAGGTAATGGCCGTTAATCTTCCGTAGAACGTGAGCGACAGTTTAGCCAATCACAACGCACCGGGCCAAACTAACCAATCTGAGCTCACCACGTGTTTCCTGATTGTTTTCATAGAATCAGGAAGTGAACCGCTCGTTCAGGGGACAGAGGAGAGCGCGGCTGACAATAAAGGTGAAGTTTATGAAAAATAAGACTTTAAAAAAAAGAAAAACCACGAATGCATGTTATATTGCACCCCATAAATACTATCATGCAAATAAAAATGAATCCAAAACCGAGGTTTTAGTCTTTGGCCCCCATGACAACTATAATAGCACATTGATCTGGATTATGTTTATCCAACTTTACCTTGCATTAAGAATTTAGGTGTTCTCTGGGATCAGGACGTCAAATAAATGCATTAAATAAATAAATAATAATAAATAAATGCAAAAATATTTTTTTCCAGCTACGTCTTCTCTCTAAGATCTCTAAAACTCTCTGAGAAAACCTTAGAGATTGCTGTAAATGCGCTCATTACATCACAATTGGATTATTGCAACTCTCTTTTTTTATGGCATACCCAAACACTCGTCTGCTCGTCTCCAGTTAGTACAGAATGCTGCAGCAAAGTTCCTCAAAAGAAAATTTCAATTTGATCATGTTTCACCTATCTTAAAATCACTGCATTGGCTACCTGTGTATTTTAGAACCGAGTTTAAAATTCTTCTAATCCGTAAATAATCTGGCATTGAGCAATTTTTCTGAGCTACTCTGTCCACACAATCCCACATGAAAACTGAGATATGGTGATCAGAGACTTTTGTCTGTCCCCAGACTACGGTTAAAGAATAGAGGAGACAGAGATTGTGATTGCTGGTCCTAGGAAGTGGAACAGCCTTCCGGTATATCAGAGTGGCTCAATCTCTAACTGTTTTGAAATCCTCTCTGAAAACCATTTTTTCTTTGGCTTTTAATTAATTGTAAGCTTTTGACATGAATGTGTGGTTTGTCCTTGTTCTTTATCTTGTGTTGTTCAGCACCTTGGTCTGCCCTGTTTGCTGTTTTTAAATGTGCTATATAAAATACTACACACTTGAAAAAAAAAAAATCCTGCTACCTACTGCTCCCTTCAATAGCATATCAATTGTAATGCATGTATTATACTGCCCTCTGCAGCTCCACTTGAGACATGTCTGGCAATGAAGTGTGTTTGATGATTTTAGCTTCGAAGGGAGAAGTCTACCAAAGCTGCATTTATTTGATAAAAGTACAGATATGAACAAAATATGAAATATTGTAAAATATTACTACATTTAAAAAGTAAATATTTAGCTTTATGTATTTCAAATTGAAATTCCTTGCAAAGCTCCATTACTACATTTTCAGTATCACAGGATCCTCAAGAAGAGGATTTTCTCAATGTATTTTTGCTGTTGAAAACAGTTGTCCAACATATTATAATGATAATATGGGGAAGATGCTCCCTTAAAAACAATGTACATTTATTTTTAAAGGGGTCCATGAACTGGCTTTTTAAATGTTTTTGTTTTGTTGTCTGAGGTCAACTTATGACGTTCGCTTGGTTTTTACATTCAAAAACATAAAAATTAATAAGTTATGGGCTATTTTCTTCCCTGAGTTTTCAGCCTACTTAAAAATGCTCGGATTTTATGGGCGTGATGGCATTGAAGACTAGGAAGTAAACGCCCACTGCTGTGAGTGGAGAACAGTTTTGCATATTATAAATGAGCTTCAACTGTCCTGCACGTGGGGGGACTGTGGTTTCTGAAAACCACTGTTGTAAATGACAACGTAAATGATTCGCCCATACATATTTGTACCCAGAGTCCGATCTCAATCGCAGGACAATGAACCAACAGTACATTTCAATAGATACGATATACTTGTAGACACATACACATAATTATTAAGATATCAAATGATCTGTAACAATGCAATGCTAGCCAAGTAGATTATTATTTCTAAATAAAAATATTACTCACATAAGTGTGTTGCACCACTCCTGTTGGATCCAATATAGAAGGTAACGTAGACTAATCATGTTCCGTACAACAGACGATGTTCCGTACAGATTAACTTTAACCGCCAATCGCTGAATAAATACTTCTAGGTCATACACAAAATGCATATCTGTGTCGTCTTCATTTCTCCCTCTTATATTATAATGAGTTTAACTCTACCCGTTCGGTGCACGTGGGAGAAACGTCCAATGTTGTCAAAATGGCAACCGTATTCCGAGTCCGTGTGTTGCACAATTCCTGTCAGATCCAAGACGGCACACTGTAAAAAAAATTGTTGGTTTAACTTAAATTTAGTAAAAACCTAAAATTTAGTAACCTGGATGCCTTAAAATTTTAAGTTGATTGAACTGGAAATTGTAAGTTAATACAATGAAGGAGATTGATTTAATCATCAGAAACTCAAAATAATATGTTATCTGAACTAAATAAATTATTTAAGTTGATTTGACAAAAGAAAAAATGTTGTGATAACAAATCTTGAAAATATTTTTCTTTCACAGTGCACATGCACCGTTCTCTTTCCTTAATCGGTCTGCAAATCCAGCCTCGAATTGTTGACAAAACAATCCTTGGTGAAATGAAGCGAACATACGGATAATGTTTTACACTCATCTGCTGGAACGTCATTAAAAACTAATTTTAACCAGGCATTCCTAATATTGGAATCTAGAGGAAGCTTATGCAGCGACTGTCTTCTTCCACAGCCAGGCACGGCACAACATTTTGTCAACGGAATGTTTATTGCTGGTAGCTCGCTCCGGTTTGTCATCACGAGGTATGCTTTTGTTTACCTATGCGACGCATGGTATGCGTGAATGCGCGAATCGGTGGGGGGGCTAAACCGGCCGTGTTGAAGTAATCCATTCCAATGGACAGTCATATTAAAAAAAAAATCCTGATTTAAAACGTGCAATTCTACAGTCGATTTTTAACTTTAACTAATAAGTTCAATCTTTGTATTTTACATACAAACTATAAAATACTGGCAAAAATATACAAAATGTAAATATAACTTAGAAAATGTTGCTTGCTTCTGTGTTTGCAGTGAAGTGCTGACATGCTTCTCATTCAATGTAGAGTTTTTTATATATAATTACTACATGCAGAGCTTTTTCTGGCATTTGATTGGATGACAAACGTCCAATATCATGGACTGCAGGCTTTAAACTAGGTGAAATGCTCCAGAAGTTAAAGAAAGGGGGCTGACATGTGATGTCCATTGTAATGGACGCAGGGTCTGAATGGTTTAAGTTATCTCAAGATTATACTTTCCAGGGCATAAAAAGACAAAAAAAATTAAACTTGTAGTCGAAAACGCACTCACCTTAATCCTTTCAGGTGTATTATCTGCACCGGTGTGATCAGTCTTGGCTGGTCCCTGGAGTGTAAGAACAAAACAGTGTGATTAGAACGGCCAGTGCATCGCGTGATAACTGTTTAACTAACTGCTAAATTAAATTAAAACGTGCTTTGTTTCGCGCTGGCTGGCTGGCGCCGAGATGGACGCACTAGTCCTGTCAAAACATGCGTCAAAGCAGAGAATGCTCTGTCTCTCCTCGCTCTAGATTTCGGGAGATTTGAACTAATTTGCGAGCCGCTGTCAATCTGCGGGTGACTCTAAGTGACAGCCGGTTCGTGAATCGAATCGTCTCTTAGAACCGGTTCTTTCAGTGAACCGGTTCGAACCAGTACACTAAATCGGACTGAATCGTTCGAAACAGTTCGCGTCTTGGGTCAGCGCTGATTAAACACAAGTTACTAAAGTTACTCACTTTCAGACATGCCTGACAGTCCCTCCGAATCAAAATAAACCAATATCCAGGAGTACATTTTATTCCAGTAACTCAAAAAGTTCACTGAACTGAGACATATGTTGGTGCTGAGAGAAAGTGATGAGCCCGAGCTGATACTGTACATGCCGAATGTACAGGTACAGCGGTTCTCAGATAACTAGTACAGAACCGAGAACTGTTTCTTTTGGACACGTTCGACATACTGAGAACTGATGAGTTGATGAGCTGAGCATGCGTGTAATTTTTTTCTGAGGGACGAAATGTACGTTTCCTAAGTATTTAGTTGAACATCAGTAAGTGCAACAAAATAAAACATTTTGGAAACATGTTTATCTCATAATTACTGTATTATCACTGTATTATTTTAAAGTTTGGAAACAATGATTGGATTGTAAAACTGTCAAACTAAACATTTATTATTATACTAAAATAATATTTTCAGGAACAGCTCATTTAATTTCTAAGTAACAATATAAATCTTTGATGTAAACTCTTGCCAAGGTTTTAATGGTGCACTGCTTAGTAAATGTTCATAATGTGTTAACATAACGAATTAAACATAAATGCAACAATAATTTCATCAGACAGGTTTGTTGTCCATATAGAATTCCTCCAGCTAAAAGTTTCTGGAATTCACGTTTTCAGGGCATTATTAGGCCTAAGTGGGAGGAGGTTTTTATGGTTTCCAGGAAATACTGTGTCATTAATAAGATTCGTCAGGTTTCATTTAAAATTATTCATGGTATTTACCCAGTTAATCAGGTCATTAAAAGATTTACTAAAGATATTGACTTGAAATTGAAATTGTAATTTAAATGACGAGACTATCTGTCATCTTTTCTTTAATTGCATTTGTACTAAATTGTTTTGGTGTGACATTAAGATCTTTTTTAAGGAGATTTCTGGAATTTACATTATTTTGGAGGATAAGGATTTTTTTTACGACAAGCCTCTAGAAAAGAAAATTGGTTTTGTCCTTAATTTGTTTATTATTTTAGGTAAATATCACATTCATAAATGTCGATGGGCAAAAACTGTACTTTGTTTTACACAATATGAATTTGAGATTCTGTCAGTACCTTAAAACATTGGAGAGGTGTAAGGAACACCAAGGCAAAAAAAGACTATAGACTGTTATAAAGACATGAAATGTTATCCTTTTTAAGTGCCTTTGTATTATTTTGTAATTTAAAAATATGGAGTTGGAGTTGATTTCAATACCCATATAGTTTTTATATGTATTATTTTTTTGTATTATTATTATTGATTTGTATTTAATTATTGTATGTTTTGTTATTGAATAAAGCTTAAAAAACACACATTTGTATCTCGCGCTGATCACTGATTCGATTCTGCGCAGATTTTGCTCATCTCAAACAAGCCTATTAGTGACAAGTTCTAAAATAACGGTCGCTTGAAAAACTCACGCTGGGGGTCAGTTAGAATATTGTAAACTTGCATGTGAAAGGGTTTTAAAGGGTTACGTGATGATTGTGTAAATAGTCCAGATTTAGTTTAACACTGACTTATGCCCAGTTTGAACTGGTGGTTGTTTTGAAACATGATAACTGGTTTCTCACTTGTGCACACTTGTGGACGCTGACAGCTGTCTGACTTCCTCCTCCAGGGAGCAGTCGTGAGACGTTTTAGACGCTGCTTTTATGCAATCTGTCTTCCAGTATATAGTCTTGTTTACTGCAGTGTTTCACAGAAGAAGGCCAATCCAGTTCAGTCTATACTGCTGTGATTGATATCTCTGAATTGAAGTGTTTCCTTTGACCTATGTTTAATTTCTTTAAATGTTAACGATTGATTAAATACTCTGCAGATTTTTTATTCTTTATAACAAGCGAATAAAAGCTACATATTTTATTTTTTTATAAATAATGTTTAAAAATATATATATACTCTAAACAATGCTGGGTTTGTTTCAACCCAAATTTGGGTCAAATATGGACAAATACAAATGTTGGGTTTAAAATGCAATTAAAAAAATGTACAGTTGACAGTGAAAGTTGAATTTTTTTTTTTTACATTTTTACCCAACATTTGCGTTTGTCCATATTTTACCCAAATTTGGGTTCAAACAACCCAGCATTGTTTAGAATATATATATATATATATATATATATATATATATATATATATATATATATATATATATATATATATTCAACTATGGTACTCTTTGAGCTAGACAGTTTCATAAAATAAAAACATTTCTACAAACAATTTTTTAGTATCAGTTGGTTTCTCAATCTGTTCAGAAACCTTCCCTTAGCTGGGTGCGATGCTTTGTACTGAATACATATATATATATATATATATATATATATATATATATATATATATATATATATATATATATATATATATATAGGCATTTTTATCTGACAGCCCAAGAAAACGCATAAGTTATCTTATTTACCAACTATATTATAGCAATAATAAATAGTAAAATATTTATTACTACCTTAACTTAATTAATTGTATTTTGCACTCTTAAAAATGCTGGGTTGTTTTAAAATGATGGCCGATTGAATGGTACCATAGATTTTGAAGCATCCATCCATCATAAAAGTAATCCATACAGCTCCAGGAGTTAATAAAGGCCTTCTGAAGCGATGTGTTTTTGTAAACTTTCTAACTTTCTAAACTAGAATCACATGTCACTCTCATTATAAAGCTTGGAATAGCCAGGATTTACATATATATATATATATATATATATATATATATATATATATATATATATATATATATATATATATATATATATATATATATAAAATAACTCCAATTGAGTTTGCTGAAAGAAGAAAGCCATATAGCTACACCTAGGATGGCTTGAGTGTGAGTAAATTATGGTATAATTAATTTTTTTGGCTGAACTAACACTTTAAGTAAGAAGTAACCCACTTAAACTTAAATGAATGTGTTCAAATAATATTACAAAATGATCAGAACAAGTTTGTTTTAAAGAAAGATAGCAAACCATAAATTGCGAGTATATGTGTCCTAAAACAAGGTCAATACTCACATTTATTTTTGTCGTTAATTTGATTCCTTTTCATTTACGTGCATATGAAGTCACCTCATCATGGGACATCACATTCATACTGACCTACTCTGACCTCTTACAGTTACTCAGGTTATTTTGGCATGTTGCACATTTCTATGATGCATCACTGTATTTTATTTTTATATCACTGTATTATATATTTCTAAATAGGTCTAGTGGATTATTTTTTTTTTAATGATTTTATTGGCTGCCTTATTTTTCAGTATTTTGTTTTTCTCCAGGCTGCGTTGACGCTGCTCTCCATCTAAATTCCTGTACTCGAGTCCAACTGGGTGATGGGTGAAGCCTGACCTCATAATGTCCAGCTGACTGTGTGTCATTTTTACTAGGAGTCTTGTTGTGATGCTGTCGTATCGTGTGATTTTCCATGTAGCAGCACAAACATTAACGCAGATACGAGCTAAGGTGCAAGGATAGAACACGTGTTGATCGCGATCTTGAGCGTGGACGTGTACCCCTTTTCCTCTGTCCGATTGGTCACTAACGACATCGACATGTAATCCTGTAGGCGTGTCACTGTGCAAGAACTCTAACTTTGAAAGTAGTTGTAAACACCAGGACTCTCTCAAGACAGACCCAGACTGAAGAAAGAAATATACTGAAAACTTTTCCCGGATACGATTTACAACGCTTTTGTTTTGTTTTTAGTTCAGATTAAGATGAAGTTCGTAAGATTTTATAACGAGGAATGCTGCTTTGCTAAATGTCCCAAAACATATTGATTACTACGCGAAATTTTCTCCATCGCCGTTGTCAATGAAGCAGTTTCTGGATTTTGGTGAGTTTTAAATTTTTTTATGCAAAATTCGATGAATATATGACCATTTGTGCACATGATTTGCCACAATACATTCTCCTTTTTATCTTCAAATAATTTGGATTGATATCTTTTAGTAAAAAATAATAAATGTAATTTTACGCAACCAACAAATTCTATTGTAGAATGTTTAACGCCCGCGAACGCGTTCAACTGATGGAGTAACCATGGTGACGTTGCTCTAGCGATATTATTTGTAACTTAAATATCACTTATTGAATACAAATGTGAAAATGTATTTACAAATATTTTAGCTTTTAGGTGCTATAGGGATGACAAAATATGTAATAAAGTTTGCACGAAACGATTGTTCTTGCTGATATTCTAGTTTATCGCTGATGTTCTGTCGTTCTCTTTGCAGGATCCACAAATGCGTGCGAGAAACATCTTTCGCTTTTCTCAGACAAGAGCTTCCGCTGAGACTAAGTAACAGTTTGAAGGAGATCAACCTTTTACCTGACCAACTGATAAAGACACAGTCCGTTCAGCTAGTTCACAGCTGGTAAGTTTATGTTTTTGGAGTATCAAACAAAAAAGGGTCCCAGGTCTTATAGTTCTGAGTAAACAGACATAAAATAAAAAAGATGAATCATTTTAAAGTATTATCTAACACATTGCTGACCATATTAACCCATAAAAATGGTGTAGGCTATTTTTCACGCGTGCATTATTGTCCCACGTACGGCTTGTAACTTAACCCATGCTCTTAACTAGACGAACTTTCCCCTAGTTCCCCAGCCTGAAGTTTTCGACGAATCTTCTAGCCTCAATAGTACGTTACACCACTCTGATCTTCATCTTGTTATAATTACTTAATCCATAGGCTATATGAATCATTAGTCTTACTATGATCCCACAATGCAACTGAATAGCCTACTTATTTCTATTAATTCGATATGATATGCTTGTTCTTTTTCTTACGCCAGCTCATATGATGCTGTTTTGTGCTCAAATGCCATTACAGTGTACACTCACTTGTTTACTAGAAGGCTGTCTGAGATTATGCAACGTATGGCGGTTAAGTTCCGAAAGTGAAATTTGAGAAGGTGCGACGTATAGCGGTGACGCGCAGGCTTGTTTTCGAGAACACTGTGTTCTACTGTGAGGCTACATGTGTTACCGCTACACCGCAGGGAGGAGGGAAATGAGTGAAAACTTTTTATAAACAAATCGGGGAAGTCATTTACATTTTATAGTTAATATGAATATAAAATATATTTAAAAGAATAAGTAAAATGAAAATATTATTTTATATAATACTCTGAGTAAGTGTCAGTGTTACTACTAGCCTGTAGTGTTGCTAATCTAATATTTCAAGTTAATTTAATATGAGCTTTATTTCAATACCAAATATATATAGGCCTATATATATATATATATATATATATATATATATATATATATATATATATATATATATATAGTAGTTAACAATAATAGAACTGGTTTTGTTAACAAAAACTGTTTTGGCAAAACTTGCCACCGAGCAAGTGTGAAAACATTGTGTAGGTTGAGGGTCTTATTGGAGACATTTGTTTATGAAAACAAACTCTCACATAAGGAATTTACCTTGGCATTGAAGCTTTCAGCACACACATACAATAACATTTAAAGGGATAGTTCACCCAAAAATTAACGAGTTAATTTTTCATGAGAAAAATTTTTTTGCTCTGTTTTTCTGAATTAACGAGTTAATTTTTCATGAGAAAAAAAAGTTTTTGCTCTGTTTTTCTGAATTAACGAGTTAATTTTTCATGGAAATTTTTTTTGCTCTGTTTTTCTGAATGAAACATTTTTCTTATGAAAAATTAAGTCGTTAATTCAGAAAAACAGAGCAAAAAACTTTTTTCTCATGAAAAATTAACTCGTTAATTCAGAAAAGCAGAGCAAAAACTTTTTTTCTCATGAAAAATTAACTCGTTAATTCAGAAAAACAGAGCAAAAAAATTTTTCTAATGAAAAATGTACTCGTTAATTCAGAAAAACAGAGCAAAAACTTTTTTTCTCATGAAAAATTAAATTATTAATTCAGAAAAACAGAGCAAAAAAAATGTCTCTCATGAAAAATTAAGTCGTTAATTCAGAAAAATAGAACAAAAAAATTCTCATGAAAAATTAACTCGTTAATTCAGAAAAACAGAGTGGATTTTTTTTTCTTCAAGTGAATGCAATACGCCACCGTAGGATTGAGATCTGTTTGATTAAAACATTCTTCCAAATATCTTCCTTTGTGTACAGCAGAACAAATAAACACATAGAGGTTTGGAACGACATGAGGCGTGAGTAAATACTGACAGAATGTTTCATTTTTGGTGAACTATCCCTTTAAGATGCAAAATAATTGAAGAGCTCAACACGGGAAATGCATCCTCATTAACTTTGAAACTAGGACTAAACCCTTAGCACATTTACTTCTTATATGACTGGAACCCACTCAAAACCTTCCCTCACGCCTAAAAACATACATTCTGAAACAAACCTAAAATACGCCTGAAAATTCACACATTCAACGAATCAGGTTTGCTCCCACGTGTGGATGTGGGCGGGGGTTGGATATCCAGCACGCCCTGACTGTAATTGGTTGCACCATCTTGATAGTGCACAAGTTAACCTTTCACCCTGTTTGTCTTCTCTCTCTTCCTTTCTCAGGTTTATTCAAAGTCTGATTGACATCCTAGAATTCCAAGACAAGAGTCCCAATGACCTTAGAGAGTTCTTGAAGAGTAGGTTCTTCAATCTACATACACATCCAACATGAATATTAAAGCAGCGGTATTAAAACGAAACGACAGGATTCATTGTGTTTTGTTTTGTCCCTAAAGTTTTGCGGAAGCTCTGGTGACCATTAGGAACAGGCACAATGATGTGGTTCCCACCATGGCCCAGGGTGTCATTGAGTACAGGGATGCATTTGGGGCAGACCCTGTGACATGTCAGAACATTCAATACTTCCTGGATCGCTTTTACATGAACCGCATCTCCATTCGCATGCTCATCAACCAGCACAGTAAGTACATCTTATCCTACCTGGACTTTCTATCAGCACTTATTTGCAACAACAGTCAGCACTTTAAATGCGCAGGCCATTAGATCTTGAATAATCCGGTCTGCTCTTGTTTGAGTTAATGATTCACTAGATATGGAGAGAATGGTAGTGCAACCTCTAACCCTCTTGTTCCCTTTTGTTTCTGCTCTATCTCCAGCTCTGATCTTTGATGGCACCACAAAGCCAGGACATCCCAGCAGCATCGGGTGCATTGACTCCTGCTGTGACGTCACCGATGTAATCAGAGGTGATTGCTTTAGTGCACACTGTGATACAAATATTACCCTAGCGACAAGTGCAAGTGCAACATTAACATCCTGTGTTCTGCTTCAGATGCATACGAGTGTGCTAAAATGCTCTGTGAGCAGAATTACCTCGGATCTCCTGAGCTGGAGCTTGCGGAGTTAAACGGTGAGGAACAGATCATTCTCCAGACTATATAATCACATTACATCTAGTAACCTAATGTTCACAAACTACATCATATCTTATAATATTTGTTCTCTGTTGCAGCAAAAAACAAGTCGCAACCAATCGAGATATCTTACGTTCCTTCTCATCTTTACCACATGGTTTTTGAGCTCTTCAAGGTAGACTTGATGCTTTATTTCAGATTCACGTAGAGTGAAGAAATAATTATAGATTGTAAATATCATTTCTGATGTCTCCACCTCTCAGAAACGCAATGAGGGCTACTATTGAGAATCACGAAACAAGCAGCACATTGCCACCAATCAAAGTCAAGGTTGCGCTTGGCAGGCAGGACCTGTCAATCAAGGTGCGTAAATGAAAGTTCAAGTCTTAAAGGAGTAGTTCATTTGCTGGTAATTTACTCACCATGTCATTCAAGATGTCCACGTCTTTCTTTCTTCAGTCGAAAAGAAATTAAGGTTTTTGATGAAAACATTCCAGGATTTTCTCAATATAATGGATTTCAATGGGAACCAAAACGGTTCAAGGTCCAAATGAGAGTTTCAGTGCAGCTTCAAAGGGCTTTAAACGACACCAGATGATGAATAAGGGTCTTATCTAGCGAAACGATCGCTCATTTAATAAATAAATTAAAAAGTTTAAGTTTTATAAGCACAAATGGTCGCCTTGCTCTGTTCTGTGATGAGCGTTCATGACTGTCCTGTTCAAACTCGTTCATCAAAATGAACGAATCTTTTTGAGTCATGACTCGAAGGGTCCTATAAGACCCTTATTCATCAGTCTGGTGTCGTTTAAAGCCCTTTGAAGCTGCACTGAAACTCTCATTTGGACCTTGAACTGTTTGGTTCCCATTGAAATCCATTATATGGAGAAAATCCTTGAACGTTTTCATCAAAAACCTTACTTTCTATTCGACTGAAAAAAAATGACGTGGACATCTTGAATGACATGGGGGTGAGTAAATTATCAGCAAAAGTTTTTTTTTTAACTCCTTTAAGAGAAATTTGGCAGTGAGAATAATTTTATCTTGTGTGAGGTCACACCGACACTGCCTTGTTTGAATCATTCATCACAACCTGCCCTAGATCCAGCGATAACTGATAATAACGTTATATAAACTCCCTTAAAGATTAATATTCTAACCACCCTTGATCAACTTCCAAATGAACCAGATTTGACTGGTATTAATGATACCGTCAACCTTTGCCCTGCTTGGTGACTAAAGAGAGCAGACATTGAAATGCTATATCCATGCTACTTAGCTGACATATACATATAACAGTCAATCCCCTAGTCTCAGTCTTGACCCAACCCAAACATATTTGTCTTCTAATGTAATGCTGCTCAAAAAACACATTATTGTTCTCTAAACATTCACTTTTTCATGTTGCAGATCAGTGACAGGGGCGGTGGCGTTCCTTTCAAGAAGATTGATAGACTTTTTAGCTACATGTATTCGACGGCGCCCAGACCTACTCTTGGTGACCATTAACGGACCCCAATGGTGAGTGCATAGGACACTCTTTAACGCTTCGTAATGACATTCATGTACCAATGTTTCAATCCTACCGTGTTATTCCCTCAGGCTGGCTTTGGTTATGGCCTTCCCATCTCCCGCCTGTACGCACGCTACTTCCAAGGTGATCTCCAGCTTTATCCAATGGAGGGCTATGGTACAGATGCTGTTATTCAGCTGAAGGTAAGATCATAAAATAAAGGGTTAGTTTGCATACATATCAAAATGATGTTCATTCACTCATCCTCACGCTGTTCCAAACCCATGCACTCTTCAAAAGTTCTGAACCCTAAAACTGTATTCTGGACTAATGTGGGCAAAATATTTCTGATTTATTTTTTAAAAAATACTTCCCTTGATCTGAGCAGTACAAGACTTGGCTACTTTTCCTAAGTTTGCCCCCTGAACACACACAATTTTTTGACTCAATTCTACAATGTTAAGTGGGTGAAAAAAACCCTTCCTTAATCTTGTATTTGGGTCAAAAATGGGCACCCATAGAAATGAATGGGAAAAACTGTAATTAGAGCATTCTAAAATAAGCCAAAATAAGACACCAGGTGACGGCAAAGTCACTTCATCTTTAGGTTTTAGCTCTAAGAACTTATTGGAATGATATTTTGATGTAGTTAAAAAAAAGTTAAAAAAAATAAAACTACATAGTAATTAATTTACATTGAATTAATTTACATAGAAAATAGGGTACTTTTTGAAGTAAATAAATTCTAAAATATCCCCAAAATAAAAACGAACACAAAAAATGGATAGACAAAACTTTATCGAAGACAGTGATATAACATTTATAATAAATAAAAATTAGGATTCCTCTGTGCCCACATTTGTCCACAATTACAGGATTAAGGGCTATAAAGTGAAAACGGTTTGGGGGTTACAATGGGTTTTAAGAAAACAACAAAATGATCACTGAAAGTTTCTTTGGGGAACCAAAAATGCTTCTTCTATGGCATTGCTTTACGAAAATACTATTTTGGAATTTGACTTTTTCACACAAAAGTAGTCAATGTATGTTTTGTTTACCATAAAAATGAACCGAGTCAACATTATACTTCTTCCTTTTGTGTTCTACGCTTTGGTACAATAAGTAAACAATGAAAGAATCTGCATTTTAGGTTACATTTTAAACAATCAGCGAGATGAGAGTTGCTTACACTGACCTTATTTGTTGCTTGTACTTGTGCAAAACATCCTCTTAACTTTGGACATTACATTACACTCTTCAAATCATTAATCCACAATGACGGTCTTCTGCCCACAGGCCCTGTCCACAGATTCAGTAGAGAAGCTTCCGGTGTTTAATAAGACTGCCTTGCGGCATTACAAATTCAACCAGGAAGCTGATGACTGGTGCGTCCCGAGCAAGGAGCCACTGAACATGGCTGCGTACAAGTCTGCAAACTGAACTGCAGGAGTGGGTTGCCTTAAAGAAATAACAAAGGTCTTCAAGAAAGGCCAAAGTTGTGAATGCTCGCATTCCCTACCGAAACTAGGGACCAATGACGGCATTTCCCAATACTCTTCGAGTATTGTGTGGGAACACTTTAACTGCATGCGGCCAGAATTTAAGATGCCAAACAGGTGATTCCTTAGTATAAAAGTAAGTTATTACTGTGGTGCTGCTGAAGTGGGTGTTTTTCAGCAAAAGCTCTCAGGCACGAAGAGTGTGAAGCCCTGGAGGGGCAAGAGGTGATTAGATGCATGTGAACCTAATTGAAGCAGAGTTAAGTTGCAGAAGTCTGTGTATTGCAAAGAAGTGAAATACTGAAAGTAAAGGAAATGCAGCTTGAAGGATAGGAGAGATATGAGACATTTCAGAGGTTGGAGAAAATGGATGAATTGTCATAAGTGTTAATTAAAAAAAGAGGCTGTGGCCAAAGATGTTTTTTTCCTCTTTAAAGAGAGATTTTGAAATCATACTTGATGTGTGATACTTAGTATTTAAGTAAAGCATGTGTGTTAGTATATATTAATAACACTGTGCTGTTTTGTTTCATTGTATTATGAATGACCACTTTGTTAAACGGACCCTTGTTTGAGTTTTTTATATAAATGAAATAAATCTGATTATTTTTCATCAAGATGCATAAGCTGTTGTTATTGCAAGCAAAACATACTATGTGATTGTGTAATCGACAAAATATGCAGATACACAGTATAAGACAACAAGCTAAAGCACTATCAGTGCTTCCCAACCCTGTTCTTTGAAACACACAGTTTTAGAACCACACCTCATTCAACTCATCAGCTGGATGACTGAGACTTTAAGACCTGAAATGTATGGGTCAGAAAAGAGAGACTTGACATTCAAAATGCAGTGCCCTACTGACAAAAGTGGAGGTGTGCAGGACTTTCGATTATTTTAGCTATATTAAAAACAGTCCGTCATGTTGCTTAATGTTGAAAATGAATCGGTTACCTAACGTAACCTCGGTTCTCTCTAGATGAGTATTGCGTATAGAACCTCTCGTAAGAGAACTGTTGTTTATCATTTTAATTTATTTGCATAATCAGAAACACATTATTTTGTATGTTAAATAGTTTTACCATTTACAACACATTGTTATTTCATATATATAAACATATATTGGGGGAAAAAGAAAATAAATGACTTGATAAAACAATTTAATTCAATAATTACTTTTTCATTTCTTAATTATTTTCTGTATTTATTTTTACATTAATTTTTTTATTATTTTTAACTTTTATTTGTTAACCGTTTCAGTATTCATATATTTGTGTATGAATTTTTTTGTTTTTTAATTTTTTTTATATCCATTTATAACCACCTGCTTTAATTTTATTTACTATAGCTTGCATTTATTTATTTATTTTATTTTCCCGTGCAAAGAGGGAGGTTTGGTCCTCCAGACATTAAAAGCAATGCTGCTTGTATTGCTTTGAATAATACATTTTATATGAAAGTTAAAAAATTCATACAGGGTTTCGTAGTGTAAAAGTGACCTAAACTAACATTTTACTCAGCCTTGAGTCAGCCTGTATTGGTTTCTTTCTTCTGCTGAAGACAAAAGAAGATAATTTGAAGAATGTTGGTAACCAAACAGTTGATGGACCCCATTGACTTCCATAATATGAAAAAACAATGAAAAGTCAATGGGGTCCATCAACTGTTACCCAAAAATATATTATTTTGTGTTCAGCAGAAAAAATAAAAATCATACAAGTTTGGAATAACTTGAGGGTGAGCAAATGATGACAGAATTTACATTTTTGGGTGAACTATCCCTTTAACAAAGGTGTTTTCCTGAGTACAGGGCTTAAATGATGAGCTGATGTAGCACACGTACTGCTCTCTATCAGTCTGACCCAACCTGTTTATGGACTATGATTAAGATTATGCTGATATAGGTCAAATATAGTAGGCCTCACTGTGCTATAGAAACCGTAGCAATCAGTTATGTCTCAGTCATAAAAAAACAGTCGGATGGGACGTGAAAGAACATGACCCAAAATGCATCCATGCATGCACATCTTACGTAAACTAGACAGGGCAACTGAGCACTTGTTTTATATGCAAAAAAGAGAAAGATGATCAAAAGATTATCTGCGCTTGCCAAAGACTTTGACTTTGGAGTTGGGTTTAGTTGATCAGTTTTAAATGGTCTAAATTAACCTTGTTTGAATGGGTTCTCTAAATCTTGAGTGATGCCCATAGTTTGGGAAAAAGCAACAAAGGCATGGCTTTTAAAGGCGATTGTGATTATTTTTAACATTAGGATGAGATCAATTCATACGGTGGCGTATTGCATTCACTTGAAGAAAAAAAAATCTACTCTGTTTTTCTGAATTAACGAGTTAATATTTTCATGAGAAAAATTTTTTTGCTCTGTTTTTCTGAATTAATGAGTTAATTTTTCAGTGAGAAAAAAAGTTTTTGCTCTGTTTTTCTGAATTAACGACTTAATTTTTCATGAGAAAAAAACGTTTTTGCTCTGTTTTTCTGAATTAACGACTTAATTTTTCATAAGAAAAATTTTTCATTCAGAAAAACAGCAAAAAAAATTTCCATGAAAAATTAACTCATTAATACATAAAAACAGAGCAAAAAAAATTTTCTCATGAAAAATTAACTCGTTAATTCAGGAAAACAGAGTAGATTTTTTTTCTTCAAGTGAAATGCAATACGCCACCGATAAATTCATCAACGTTTATGTCGCAAAATCAAACAAATCAAATATGGAAAATATCATGGAAGTAGCATCACATACCATGATGGAAGTTGAACAAACTCAGGGTTAGAAGACTAGTTTTGAGTTGACAAAACCAAACCGATCAGGATTTATTGGTAGATAGCAGATTGATTATCAACTTTCTGACAACTCAGGCTTTGATCCTGAGTTTAGGAATCACTATGGAGCATGCACAAGAAAGTGTGACAACAGTAGCGGACAGCCAATCACATGCTCTGAAACTATAACTATAGAAACTATAGTGTGAAACTCTTTTCTTGATGTGTAAATCTCAGAAGAGAGAAGTGAATATATTCACTTCTCTCTTCTGAGATTTACACATGCATTTACACATCAAGAAAAGAGTTGAAAGAGGACGACTAAAAAAACATGTTATATCAGTGCAAGTAAAAGTTGTGAAGTTAGTTTATACAGTTGATAATGTATGTAAGGGATAATCCAAGTGCATTTCATTATTTTAACGCATGAGGCAAAGAACCGCCCGATTGTGAAGCGAGGAGTAAATTACTATAGCAATGAACACCACTAAAAGCAGAGCAAATTCATAGTGCCTAAAACCCAGGGTTGGTGCACACTAAACTGACACTAAACCGGTGATCCTTTATGTTCAAAACTTTGACTCAATGCTGCGCCCTACTGAGTGTAAGTGGAACTACCGAACCAAAGTTTTAATAAAAAACATACAAAACAGGTATTTACTTAAAGGTTATATCGTTATAATAGTTACCCGAGAACTGCAAACACAGCATAAGTCATTCAAAGATGTTTAGTTGTTCAGGAAATGACAAGTTTTACATTGAAAACTGATACATTTCAATTGATCTTTCTATAAAATTCAAGCACTTAATTACTTTACAAAAATCGTCTCTTGGTAAAAAGCATAGCTAAAGTTAGATCAAACTAAACGCACATTTAATGTTTTTTTTGTGCTTTTTTTTACTCATTACTGCAGTCTTTCTTTCTTTTCTTTTTCAAACATATAAAACCCTGAGACCAGGCGTGCTAAACACAATGATAATTGCATAACATATTGTATTGCTAATGGCCTGTTTGGATTGGTGGGAGCAATGATCAAGTGGACTCAGTCGTCTTCTCACAGATCCAGGGCAAGGGCATGGTGCACGGCGCATCATACCAGCTCTTTGTAGCCACACGGCTTAAAACATCTGTTTTTATCATGTAGCCACAGTCTTCATTGATATGGTTGTTGGGCTCGCCATCTTCCCAGAAACTATGGAGGAAAAGCAATAGGTTAGTCCCAGTCACACATCCTGGTTTCCTTCCTGGTTTAATTTTCCATGTACAGTAAGTCCACAAGTAACGTCATTGATATCTATATTCCGTACCACACAAAACAGCTATAATTGTATGTCTATATGACCATTTTATATTCTTATTAATTTAATAATACATTTCTATAATTAAATGGATAGTTCACTTTGAAATTTGTTTCCGCAGTATTTTCAATTTTGATATTTTTCAGTCAAACTGTTGTTGTCTGTCAGTCATATAATGCAGGTCTATGGTCACCACCTCAAAGAGCATGCACAGAGAATTAAACATGATTTAATAACTCGTAAATGTAAGCACACATTGATGGCCTAAGACATGAAACGAGTGGTTTGTGTGAGAAAATGAACAGTATTTATATCGTTTTACCTCTTGTAACCACAGCCACGTCCAACTGATCTGAAGGCAAGAGATCACTTCCGGGGCATGCGCAGAGCCGAAGTGCCCATGCCTTCAGATCAGTGTGGACATGGCTGTGGTTACAAGAGGTAAAAGCGATATAAATACTGTTCGTTTTTAAGTCATTAAATCATGTTTAATTTGGACTTCTCTGTGCATGCTCGATGAGGTGGTGACCATAGACTTCCATTATAAGACTGTCAGACAAGAACGGTTTGACCGAAAAATGTCAAACTACTGTGAAAACAAAGACACCTACATCTTGGATGCCCTTGAGGTAAGCTAAAACATATCAAAAGTTAATTTCAAAGTGAACTATCCCTTTAATCAGGCTGTAATAAGAATTCGAAGTGAATGTCTAGATAACCGTTTTGCATAAATAAAATAAAATGAAATAATATGAGCACACAATAAAAGAAAAGTCCTGTGATCTTCTCTTTAATAATTACAGTATATATTTAAAAGGTAAAATATCAATTCCTGATTCCCAAGGAGTCACTAACATTAATAAAAGTCAGATTATCATTAAATATTGAGGATATATGAATAAAAAATGAGTGAATGCAAGATCTCTAATTTTCAGGAAGAAGAAACAGGAAGAATGAGATGATTCAGTGTACCAAAACAGAATATGATTCAGTAGTTTTAACTCCACGTGAGATGTGTCATCTAGTACCGAAGCTTGGACTTATAGTGTGAGAAATTTGACATTCTTACCCTCCAACCAGTTTGGTTCCGTCCACCCAGTACCAGTCGTCTTCATCACTTTCATCACTTATGCCAAACCAGTAAGCGTTCCAGTGTCCACGGGGCAGCAGCTTCCATATGAACGTCTTTATCCGGAAAAATAAGTCAAATCCTTAGTAATCAATTTTAATGCCTCACATGCTAAGATCGGTTCCTCTATTGCATATTTACCAGTTTCTGTTCTCTTTTTTTTACACACACACACATAGACGTGCACTGTCAGTGTTACTAGAAGTCGTTAGATGTTCTGCGAATATATCTGCACAGCTCTCGTCTGTCCTCACCTGTTCCTCGGGCGTGTGGATGATGGCCAGGTGTCCTCCATTCTGCTTGCAGAACTTCTGACTGTCTGACCAACTCCTGCTAAACACTGAGATGAAGTAACAGCTGCCATTAAAGAGCTTCCAGTCTTTAGGGCAGGGACTCTTCGTTGGTGCTGGAGAGGAGCATGGTGCAGGGGTTGCCTCTAAAAGACCCAACATTTTTAGACGTTATGAAATGCAAGAGATTGCTTGTTAATAACACAAATGCACTTGCACTTCCACCACACGAACCAAGCTCAGTGATTTTGTTCTTCAACTGCGACCGCTCTCTCTCAAGTTCCCTCTTCTCTTTCTTCACAGTCTGCAGTTCTTCAGTCAGAGCCGTTACGTTAGCGCAGCCCGTCTGCATGTGTGTTTCAGAAGCGCTGGAGGGGGAATCCTGATCAGAGGAATGGCCCTTACCTAAGACAGAAGAAATAAAGTCAGATGTAGGTTTGTCGATAAAAAGATTTTGAGAAATAAAGATAGAAAGATGTTTACAATGAAACTGATGTGTTTATGAGTTGTAATTTTATTATAAATTGACTGTTTTACACAAGAAATGCATGCAATAGAACTGTTCAAATATCTAACAAAATGAGTCGAATGGAATCGAAAATAGAATTCAATCAAATTAAGAACTTGTGAATTAAAATCAAATTGAATCTGCGAATACACTGTGGAGAAAAGTATTATGGCACACACCTCTTAAAGGAGTAGTTCACTTAAAAAAAAAAAATTTGCCGATAATTTACTCACCCCCATGTCATCCAAGATGTCCATGTCTTTCTTTCTTCAGTCGAAAAGGTTTTTAATGAAAACATTCCAGGATTTTTCTCCATATAATGGACTTCAATGGGAACCAAACGGTTCAAGGTCCAAGAGACAGTTTCAGTGCAAACTGCAAACTGTTCAAAGGGCTTTAAACGATTTCAGACGATGAATAAGGGTCTTATCAAGTGAAACAATCGCTTGTTTAAAAAATAAAAAAAAATTAAGTTTTATAAGCTCAAATGGTCGCTTGCTCTGTTCTGTGATGCGCGTTCATGACTCTCCTGTTCGAACTTGGTAATCAAAATGAACAAATTTTTTTCATGTCATTTGGTTCATTAACGAACTAAATGAATGAATTGACTCAGGAAAAGATTTGTTCATTTTGATAAACAAGTTCGAATAGGAGTCACGAACGCGCATCACAGAACAGAGCAAGCGACCATTTGAGCTTATAAAACAATTTTTTTTTTTAAACGAGCGATTGTTTCGCTTGATAAGACCCTCATTCATCGTCTGGAATAGTTTAAAGCCCGTCGAACAGTTTGCAGTTTGTACTGAAAATGTCTTTTGGACCTTGAACCTTTTGGTTCCCATTGAAGTCCATTATATGGAGAAAATCCTGGAATGTTTTCATCAAAAACCTTAATTTCTCTTCAACTGAAGAAAGAATGACATGGATATCTTGGATGACATGGGGGTGAGTAAATTATCAGCAAAAGTTGTTTTTTTTTAAAGTGAACTACTCCTTTAAGTATCAAATTCAGGTGTTTCAATCAGACCCATTATCGCAATTGTATAAAATCAAGCACATGAAATCTGCATTTACAACATTTGTAAAAAAAAAAAAAAAAAAGGGTTAATTGAGGAGCTCAATGAATTAAAATGTGGTATTGTGATAGGATACCACCTTTGCAATAAGTCAATTTGCATAATTTCATCCCTGGTAGATGTTCCACGGCCAACTGTCTGTATTGACAAGTGTAAGCATTTAGGAACGGCAGCGACTCAGGCATGAAGCGGAAGACCATGTAAAGTCATGAGTGCTGAGGTGTGTAAATGTCACCAACGCTCAGTTGCTTCCAGAGCTAAAAAGAACCAAACTTCCAATGGCAATAATATCAGCACAAATACTGTGTGGCGGGAGCTTCATGGAATGGGTTTCCATTAATACCCATTTCATATTAATGTCTATATATTTATAATGCAATGTCATTAAAGTCATTGTTGGTGTGGAATGTTTCCCATTACTTTCCCAATGCTCAGCCCTACTTGTTAATAAACACAATCACACCAAATTGCGCAAGTTGTGTATGTGAGAAAGGAGAAGTACCACTGTGAATCCTTGTGACCACCAGGATCATGAGTAAGATGAGGCAGAAGGCTGTCAGACATGCTGTTGCCACTTTGAAGGGTTCTTGACAAAATCGCTGTCCACCTTTACCTGCAGCATTCTGTAATACTGTGAACAAATAAATAAAACAGTGATTTATAATATGTGTAAAAGTCTAACAATGCACTTTTACACAATGTTAAACAAATGAAGCATTTTTACATAACATTGATTTGACAAGAAATAAAAGCTTTTTTATTTGTTTTTTTTTTTGGATTACATGTCACCCGTTTCAGTGAATGATTTACAGTACTTTCACTGACAGGTTAACTCAAACCCTGAGAGAATTGATGATCAAATGTTTGTCAAGTGGGATTTTTTTTATAGCATAACATTTAAAACAACTGGGCATTTATGGAGCAACTGAGACTGAATAATTGCCCAAAATGGTAACAAATGTTCATATGAAGAGTTCAGATGCAAAAGCCTCTAAATGCCATTCGAAATTTTCTTCTAAAATGACCATTTTTATCAAGCTTATATATTTAAGCTCAGTAATTTCACTTAAATGAAAATGAAGATTACCTATTAATTGTCATTTAAGTGAAATTACTGAACTTAAATATACAAGCTTGATAAAAATTGTCATTTTAGAAGAAATTTTCAAATGGCATTTAGAGGCTTTTGCATCTGAACTCTTCATATTCAGAAAAGTGTAAAAAGTAATCCTTTGAGAAACAATGTAATAGTGGTTTGACCATGGAAAAAATGAACAAACATTCACATTAACAAGCACAATAGGGTGACAAAAAATTATGCACCTGATAAAAATAGTATGCAAAAAAACTTTAAAAATAAAATAAATAAACATTAACCATTTTAGCAACATTAATCTAAAACCACTGGCACTGAGTCTTAGTTTTTGTTTAAATATTTTGCAAGCTTTCTTACAAGGTATGAAGAAATAAAGGGCATATTAATGTAAACATTAAATTAATTTCAGAATGAATGTTTGTGCATTAAAAAAGTATACTTAATAGGTTATACTTAATGTCTAAAAAGTCCATTTGATTGTAAAGTCCATTTAAAAACAGCAAAGCTGACCAAAATGCCGAATAGAGAAAAAAAAGAGTTCAACCGAATAAATAATAATAGAAACTTAAAATGCCTGGAGAGATATGTTTTCAGCTTGGTGTAAGGCAGATGTCCAGTGGTGGTTGATAAATGGGGGGCAGCACCTGAAAAGTCTATTACCCTTCGTTTTTAAACGGGCACGATGGACAAACAAAACCATGCCATGTCAAAGGATCTTAAAAGGTCTACTAGATGAATAGGGAATAAGAAGATATATTAGATAAGATGGAGCTTAATCATTTAGAGCTTTAAAACAAACACCTAAAACATTTGGAACATAAAATGGACAGTGAGCCAATGGAGCGATGCTAAAATTGAAGTGAGATGATCATATTTCTTTGCCATGGTCAACGCCTTTCCAGCAGCATTTTGAACCATCTAGAGGCGAGCAAAGGATGAATGAGGAAGACCCAAAAACATTGAATTACAATAGTCTAAATGTGAAGTAATAAAAGCATAAACCTTTTCAAAATCTATTATGCATAATTCTGTAGTCCAGGATGACACCAATTTGGTGTCAAGGTTGATTACCAAACTCATTAATAAGTCAATATCATTATCAGGAGACCAAATACAATTATTTCAGTGTTGTCTTCATTAAGTTGGAGAAAGTTATTTGACAACCATTTCTTAATATCCTCAGACAGTCCAGAAAATGTTGAATGGAGTTGCCAGCTTTCAACAGCAACTAAAGCCGAGTACTCATCAGCATAAAAATTAAAAGAAAAAAAGAGCCTCCTAATAATATTCCATGCAAGAAGCATGTACAAGTTAAAAAGAAGCAGGCCCAGAATGGAGCCCTGAGGTACTCCAATAATTAGAGTTGAGTAATGAGGAAAACTGGTAAGGCAGTATCCCTTGATACCAATTAAATGTACTAAATGTCAAAGAAGAATATTATCATCAATTAAATGCAGTGGTAAGATTAAGTTACACAATACAACATTGAACAAATGGCTATCACTTTATCATCAAAAAAACATTCAAATATTTTTCACAAAGTTTTAGCCGAGGGCTCCACGTGAAATTGGCAACCTGGATAAGTTATTGAATTAATCTATGGCAGGTCTATGACAGTGTGTAATTAAATATGATAAATATTTAAAACTGTCTTTAAAAAACTAAAAAAACTAACTAAAAAATGACAGTCATGCATGTCTACTACTATTGCTCATAAAGGTTATGTGATTTGAATCTCCTTACCCTGGCCTAAATACAAAACTTTGCCACATAAATGTAAAATCTAGAGTTTAAATGTTTTAATCAAGGTTTCAACCGTTCAACCAAATATCAAATGCCAAATGTTTTACAAACTTTCTTGGAGAAACGCATGCCTCACTACACACAGTGTAAATGTAAACATCAAGACTGATTCTCACCTGAATATCGCACCTCTGGACTGCTGTAGTCATTGTCAGGCTCGTCGATCAGGATTGTTTTGCATTCCCTCTCTGTCTGCATACATTGCTGCTCTCGTTTAGCACGCTGGAGTCTCTCTGTTCTCTGTGACTGCAGCGGTTGCTCAACTGCAGGGGTATTTAAGAACAATATTGAGTCCGTGAGTTGTGACGTGTGATTCTTTGGCATTGTAGTTCTCTGTATCGCATGATGATGTTTGTTTAGCCAGAGAAAGTCATGTGCAATTTCCCCCAAAAAATTAGCTGACACAATTATTGTGTGCCGTTTTCTGTAAACCAGCAGCGTATGACTCACCCTAACTGTAAACAATACATTATTTCATTTGTTCTAATGTTTGAATAGCCACTCACACATTGCTTAATGCTTAAAGCTAAGGAGACTTTTTTTGTTCAAAATTTACATAATAAGCGAGTAGCTCATGTATCCATTTTCCAAAACGTGTTTTTGTCTTATTGACTCTGAATCACTACGATACAATGTGTTTATTTTCGGACTATGTTGGTCCGCTTCATGACATAAACAGAGAAAAGTAACTCCGGCTGTTCTTCCACGAGATGCACGCAGTTCTGTTTATTAGCGTCAAGAACCAAATTGTTTTTATTTTTTCAGAGAGTTTTCTCTTACTTTTCCCTTTCTTTCCCCTTACCCAATTATCAGTATGAGCATAAAAATAATCTGCAATGGAATTATTGAATAATAACCTCATTATTAATATAGCTAAGCCCGGAACACACCAAGCCGAGCGCCTACATTGGCAGTTGAAATCAGCTCCGTAATACGCAATATGGTTTGCAGTCACGTGATTGTATTTACAGCGCGACTGCAGGTGGAGGGCAAGGAGTGAAGAGCGCAATGGACGAGATGGAGGAAAATCCGTACTGTACTACTTTAGACGCTATTACAAGAGAAATATATAAACAGAAAATCGAAATTGGACGTGATCCTTACGTTATGAAGAGGACCGATTTTCAACTGAATTGAGAGATTTGCCTGCCATTCGAGAGATGTAGATATCAGCAACTAAAGCCCTATTCGCACGGGATTAGTATTACCTGGGGACCACATGTGAATTTGAAATTACCCACCCACATCTGAGTTTCAGTGTGGGATAAGCGAAGCCTGTGATCTAATCGTTCTTTTTGTTTTTGCTCTTATGGTTTTCAGCTTTCTCTTTCTGCAAATTGTATGAGTTAGTTGTACTAGCGATATGACCCCGCACCCAAAATACTATTAAAACACTCCAACTCAGCCTCTATTATCCGTGAAAGATGGATAAAAAGGCGCAGATGAAACAAAAACCTTGAAAAAAATGATATATGATCCGGCCAAATCACAGAGATGTCGATTCGACACGGGACTAATATTATCACAGGAACCTCGATGTTCGGCGAAATATAGTAGGTAATTTGCGGGGGAATTATTACTTTACAAATTACAGACATGGCCGATTCGCACAGGATTAAGATAACAGACAAACTCCGCAATTATTACAAATTACTACAGGTCACCAGATAATACTTATCCCGTGCGAATAGGGCTTTACAGACATGCTTTGACTTTACAAAGTTCAGAAACTGGCACGTTACACAAACAGCCACATAAGTGTATTTAAACACCTGAATAATGTAATTATAAGCCACATAAATAATCTATATTAACTCACATTTGACGAAGTGATCACTGCACACGGGCATTTTCCCATTCGGCTCCTCCGCAGACGCAAATTAGGTTTACAAGGCATTTTTTACCGGTGTTTTTCTGTCAATTTCTTGTACTTCCCCCCTTATGAACAACAACTTTTGGCACACAATAAAAAAATCTTTGTGGTTTGATCGATTTGAGCAACCATAAACGACGCAAAACATAGGCATTTGAGTGTGTTATAGTGCTTCCTAATATAGAAATTCACTTCCTGCCCTCCATCTGATCTTCGCGCCATGGCAACGCAGTGTCGTGACGTCACGTGAAAACAAGCTATACGTTCCCAACGGACGTCAGTACTACACAGTGAAAAGCGTCGGACTCGGGTGGAATAAAAGTGGCGCAGAGATTCTGTCAGTTCTGTATGATCTCTCTGATGAGGGTTATAGAGAAATTAATATGAAGGCTGCTGTGTGAGTGAAGTTGCTGAGGACATGTCAGGTTGACTAAAAAATGTGATAAGGTGGTCAATAGTTCAACATCTGCCTAAAATTTAATTGTATAACTGCCCTAATAACGTTAGAAAGTCATGAAAATAAATAAAATGACATGACAACTTATCGTTATAAAATCGCTATTTATTTTATTAAACGTTAAAAAATCAGGTTTGTTTATCAGTACCATAGCAACGCTCAACTTCCGCTGAAATTGTCGGATAGGAACCGTCCGTAGCTTTTCGCAAGAGTTCACATTTTTGAACGCATCGGGATGACAACAACGGGCACTCGGTCGGACCCGTTTCGGACCCATTCGCATGCGGTCTGCGAATCTCCATAGGAAATGAATGACTTACGGTCGTTTAGCAGCCGCATCGGAGCTCAACAGCCTCTATGCACAGAACCTTGATGACGTGTGTCTGAAAGAATCTCAGTCAGCGTCTCTACTTCCGGAAGCGCGTTCTGCAGGCCAAGAGAGTGTATAGAGGCAAAACTTTTAACAAAAAACGTTTTCTCAGAAACGGAGACGTTGATTCAATGTCAGTTTGCTGTCTGGGATGTTACGTCATGTGACTTGGCGAAAATTTCAATATTAACATGAGCGGAGTGGAATAAAGAAAGCGTTTAGCAGGATTGATATTCAAAAGGGTAGACACGCGCTGTTTTGTTTACGGTATGTGTATCTGCAGCCGGAAGCGTCGCTTTGCCTTTTGAATGACTATGTACACTCTTAGAAGAAAAGGTTCTATATAGAACCTTAAAAGGTTCTAAAGCGCTACGTATTTGGAACCCCTAAAATGTAATGCATGTGAATTTAAGATATGGTGGTTAAAAATGTAATTAATCAATATCACACGAAGAGTGCCATTTCAGTTTTTATCCTTCAAAAATCTCAGTAGCACCTCAATGCAGTACACAAGATCCACGGGGAGGAGTTGGATCACGATTTAAGGGGTGGAGATGGGTAGGATTAGGGTTGGGTTTAAGGATCAGGGGGCGGAGTTGGGTAGGTTTAGGTGTAGGCCTATGTAAGGTCGAAGGAGTTGGATCTGGATTGCAACTCCTCCCAATGGATTTCATGTTCCGCAGTGAGAACCAACTAAAAAAATTGCATGATTAAAATGTGATATTAAGTCACTACAACAGTTTAATAAACAATAATTTAATAACAACTACAAAATGTTGCAGAATAATGTAATATATGAATGAATAATAGCCTTTAAAGAACCTTTGTGCCAAAACTGTTCTTTCTTGTCATTATTGAACCTTTTTTTTAGCATATAATGTCCTTTGGAGTTGAGTAAAGAACCCTATGCTACCTATATAGAACCCTTTTTTCAGTTAACTATAAAATTATGCAATCTTTGTTAAGAGGCTTTCATTCTGATGGCAAGGCTTCAAAATTTTTATTTCTTACTATTTTTTATCAGGTGGTGCCATTTTTTTAAGTTTGGCCAATAAAACAAATATCATTTTATTCCTGTTTTTTGCTTTGGCATACTATAGAGCCAACTGAATAAATTATGCAACAATATTTGTGTGAGTGTGTTGGTATGGATGTCAGTTGGTTGGTATGTGTGTTATAAAAAAAAAATGCCTGTGTGTGTGCGCATGTGTGTGTTTGTAATACTGAGAGAGAAAAACTGCAAATAACAAATCCAATCACATTGAGCACCAGTAGGGTTTTGTTGGCACCCAATGGGGTAAATATGTTACTACGCCCAAACAAACTGTTACCGAAAGCTCATTTTTTGAGATATCATCCTCAAATTTGGAACACAACCTATTTAGATTTATGGCTTTGATTTAATTGCAGTTTTAAGTTCAACCTGATTTATAAAATATATATATTTTATGTAAAATATTTTTTTATAAATAATATTCATAAACTTATACCTATATAACTTTTTTTTGATTTACTTATTATAATTTTTTTAACCCTTAGCAATAATCTGCAAAGGGTCTTCTTTAAAATGATACCAAACTTAGGTCTGTGCTCCAAAACGTCACATTTTTATGACAGTTTTTGACATGAACATTTTTGTCCTCTTTTTACCTATATGTGTAACTTTTTTTAACTGATGCACAAGGGTTAAAGATGTAGACAGTCACTCATTACAGGTTCTAGGCTTTACACTAAAACAGCTTGACCTTTCTGTCCCAGTTTTGTACTTCACAAATCTAAAAACATTGATCAGTGTCCACAAATCCCTCATCAACAAATGTGCCTTTAAATATTAAACCTTTAAAATATAAAACCTTTAAATATTACAATGTCACAGATCACTATTTTCCAGAGACACAACATTAGTGCAATGAACTTCAAAACTGTATCAGCTGACTAAATCTTGAATGTGTATATTCAGATGCAAGATAACAGTTTTAAATAACAGTTTCCAAATATTCTGATACATGCTTAACAATCCTGTTTTAAACAAGTAGAATCAATCCTTACCTTACTCCATATGTAAATGCTGAAACACAGAAAAGTTGTTCAACCAGAGTTGGAGCCGTTCCCTCCGACACTTGTGTTCTGTAAATTTGGAGTTTGGTGGCATACCTAGTTGATAAAGATAATCAGAGGCTTAACCTAATATTATTAGATTATTATAACATAGCCTAATATATATATATATATATATATATATATATATATATATATATATATATATATATATATATATATATATAGTGTGTATGTAAGGATCATACAGTTTGGAACGACATGAGGTTGACTATATGACAATTTTATTTCTGTGTTAACTATCACTTTATTAATAGTGTCAGCATACAGGTTTGAGGCGTTTTATGATTCAAGCTAACCTTATACACCTTCAACCACTAGATGGAAGCATATACATGATCTAGGACAGCCAGAAACTTCTGCAAAGCTAAGCCTTTAAATATTATTTTACCCATGGAAATGACGACTGCAATGTTATTAAGTTAATTTGTTGTTGTTTTATCCTCAGTAGAAGTAAAAAAAATATTAATAATAACAATTATGTAAAGATTTACCAGGCAGTACACAACATTATTTATTTATATTTTTTAGAGACATTTTATATACTTAGAAACTTTTGAATGCATTTCAAACTAAAAGTGCGGTTTTGGATTAAGGCCCAGCAAGTTGTTGAAAATATCTTATCCTTCATACAAAGCTCATTTAGCAGATGGCATTCTGGTGTGTTTGACTGTGCTATCCTGAACACAACACTTGAAATACTAAAACGACAACTGGTAAATCCAGTTGACCCTGGTTCTTTTGCAAAAATATATTAAAGACTGAGTTTATTTAGGCCACGAGATTGAGAGAATATCTACGGAATTTATAAACACTCATATTACTGATGGTCTTCATATCAGAGCCGTTCCATCTGGAGGACAGATAGAGGTTTAAAAAAAATATAACCATTACCGTCATTATGACGATGTTTCTGTCTGTTTTCATTATAGGAAGACGAGGAGGCACCAAACTGTTCTCAATATGAAGATACTGGCACCAAAAGCCCACTATAAAGCAACTGAAAAGTGTCATAGCTTAAACTGAAAAAAAATGCCTATTAAAAGGGTTTCGTTCACCCAAAAATGATCCCATAATTTACTCACCCTCAAGCCATTCTAGGTGTATATGGCTTTCTTCTTTCAGCCAAACCCAATTAGAGCCTGTGTCTTTGAAGCTCCAAAAGCGCATGCGCGTCCATCATAAAAGTAATCCAAAGGCTCCAGGGGTTAATTAAGGCCTTCAGAAGCAAATTTATAACAGTTAAATTCTAATCACTGGCTTTCGGTAACGGTCGTACGCAATTGGTGTTCCGGCAGAAGAGTGACCTCTGACCCGACACATGGACAAATACAGTATAGCAGCCGTACACGTGCGTGTAGGAGAGTACACCTCTAGTTCAAACAAATACAGCTGGGCAACAAACTCAAGCTCCGAGATTTTAGACATCCAATTCGTTACCAGTGTTTTGTTATTTAAGTATGAGCAATAATAAAAGTGTATTTATTTACCTTATGAAGCACCACTTTAAATAAAAAGTCAACAAGTGCAGGACCATTGCAGCCTGCAGGGGGAGCTGTAACCTCTTTGGGTTTTTAGGGTCCCATTCATTTCATTGTAAACAGACACACAAATACATAACAGCACACTACCATTAGTGTAACGCTTCTGAATGAAAATGCCACTTAGCATATAAGACTAGCTTAGCTTTTGTACTCCATTAATAAATATCATGCATAGATACAGAAACACCACATACTTTATCCATCTGACAACAACAAACCTCAACAGTGAAATAAGTGAGAGCTAAGTGCATAACCTTTATCCTTAATGGAAAGCTTCAAACTATAATGGACACTACCACAATCTATGACCACACTCGCTCTGAAAATAAATCAAGCTGTCTCATTCTAATGGAGGCTAACATTAGTCCCTCATAAAACATTGATTTAACCTCTCAACCATGGCCAAACAAATCGAAAGGCGTGTGGGCAGTGTAGTCTTTTGTATCTCGACTTATTAAATGTCAGACCATACTTTACATTATGAGATTTTCCTGGCGCTCATTTTCCACACTTATAATCACACTTTGATCTACATCAGTATGAAAAACATTGTTACTGGCATAGATGCACTGATTGGTTTGACCTAAAAAATAAATATATGTGCCAAACCAAAGCCTTTTGCTTTCCCACCAATAAACCACAGCGTGTCTGCAGAGCTGTGTGAATGGCAGCGATGTTAGACTGAGGCGTGTGAGAAACGGCATTGTGGGTAGAGAGGCTGCCAGTGGGGGAAGTTATTTTGCTCATCAGATTAATACAAGCCACCAAACACAATGCGAGTTTAAAGGCTCAGGCCTTGATAAGTGCAGCGTTATTCAATGTGTTGACATAATTTCCACTGGTACAGGAAGACAGGGCGGGGCATATTAAACTGCTCCTCCTCTTTAAAAAAAAATAGCCATTAGCATTTAGTTATAGCACAGCTCGGCCAGAGCCGCTGAGCTCGGTAAAGCCACAGTTTTCTTCTTATCTCTAGCAGTTTCTCCTCCATATCGCTTTAAACTATACCATTCTGTGCAGAATTCAAAAGGATCCGTTATGGTTTCTGGTCTGCCCTGACTCGCTCATATGATCCACTCTGTGATTATTGTGTCTTGGACCAGTGTTGTAGACGGAGACCAGCTTATTCGAGTATGAGTCGAGACCGAGACCAAAAAGAGTCAGAGTCCGAGAGTCGAGACCAAAGAGAGTTCGAGTCCGGAGTCGGAGACCAGAACCAAAGACAGTCGAGATCCAAGTTCGAGACCAGAACCAAAGAGAGTCGAGATCCAAGTTCGAGAACCGAGACCAAAGAGAGTCGAGTCGCGAGTGGAGACCGAGAACCAAAGAGAGTAGAGTCCGAAGTTGAGACCAAAGAGAGTGGAGTCCGAAGTTGAGACCAGAACCAAAGACAGTTGAGCTCCGAGTAACGAGACCAAGACCAAAGAAGAGTCAAGATAGAGTGTAAGAGTCGAGACCGGAACCAGAAAGAGTGCAGTGCAGAATCAAGAACCAGAACCAAAGAGAGTTGAAGTCCAAGTTGAGAGACCAGAGACCAAAGAAGTCAGAGATGCGAAGATGGAGACTCAAGAACCAAAGAGAGTGCGAGTCCAAGTCGAGACCAAAGAGAGTCGAAATCCGAGCTCGAGACCAGAACCAAAGACAGTCGAGATCCGAGTCGAGAACCAGAGACCAAAGAGAGTCGAGTTGAGTCCGAAGTTCGAGACCGGAACCAAAGAGAGTTGAAATCCGAAGTTGAGAACCAAAGAGAGTGAAATCCGAAGTAGAAGACCAGAACCAAAGAACAGTAAGAATCCAAGTCAGACCAGAACCAAAGAGAGTTGTAGATCCGAAGTTGGAGACCAAAAGCAAAGACAGTCGAGTCCGAAAGTCAAGACCAGAAAACCAAAGAGAGTTCGAGATCTAAGAGTCGAGAAACCAGAACCAAAGACAGTAGAAATCCGAAGTTCGAGACCAGAGACCAGCAGAGAGTGAAGATCCAAGTTTGAGAACCGAGACCAAAGAGAGTCCAAGATGCCGAAGTCAAGAGCTCGAAGACCAAAGAGAGTTGAAGTTCGAAGTTGGAGAACCAGAACCAAAGAACAGTTCAAGTCCAAGTCGAGACCGAGAACCAAAGAGAAGTTAGAGTCCGAAGTCGAGAAAACCAAGAGAGTCGAGTCCGGGGTCGGAGACTCAAGACCAAATAGAGTCGAGTCCGAAGTTAGAAACCGAGAACCAAAGAGAGTTAAGTCCAAAGTAGAAACTACAAGACCAAAGCCTAGAGTTCGTGAAATCCAGTTCAAATAGAACCAAAGAGAGTGAAATCCAAAGTCAGGAGCTCGAGACCAGAATAGAGTTCAAGTCCAAAGATCAAGACTCGAGATGCAAATAGTGTTGAGTATGATAGAAATCAAAGACCAAAGATGTGAATCCAAAGTAGAGTCGAGACCGAAACCACAGAGAAGCTAAAATCCGAAATCAAGACCAGAAACCGAAAGATGTGAAATGAAGTCAAAGACCGCAGACCACAGAGTCGAGTCGGAGTCAGAGCCGAGATCACAGAGAGTTTGAGATCCAGAGTCAGAGACCGAGAACAAAGAGTGCTTCGAGTCCGAGTCAAGACCGAGACCACAGAGAGTCGAGATCCGAAGTTGAGACCTGAGACCAAAGAGAGTCGAGTCCGAGTCGAGACCAGAACCAAAGACAGTCGAAGTGCGAGTCGAGACCAAAGAGAGTTCGAGTCCGAGTTCGAGACCAGAACCAAAGACAGTCTCGAAAGTCCGAGTCAAGACCAGAGAGGTTGGATAACCTGAAGGTTGGGTCTCTCAAACCAGACGTAAAGATATCTTCAAGAATATGTAAAATATTTGGTTGTAGCAATAACTTTGGCACCAAACTCAAAACAGTAAACCAAATATACCATGGAATTATGTAAACTGGAATGTTAAAAGGCCACATAGTAGTGTAAAGGTAATTTTATTAAAAATTATGACTTACAATTATTACAATTAGTAAGTGCTCTTTCACATATCATTACTGCACACGAATTCTGTGTGGCTGTTATATGCAAACTTGTCCATGACTGAGACCGAGACCATTAAAATATGGTCTCAGAACCGAGTCTCAAATACACAACACTGCTTGCGGACCGGAGCAGACGGTTTCACATGACACTAACATAAAACCAGGCTTCATTCGGCAAATTTAAACTGTCTGAATCGTTTCCTATCCCCTATATAGTGCACTATGCGCCATTCACCATGTAGAAAATAATAAATGTGTTAAGTGACAGATTGTTCAGCGTTGCACTCGTTGTCTTTTGACTTCTGGTCTGTATTTTCACAGCGATCTTGCATAGGTTTGAATGAACTGCTCGTAAAAAAATTCCTCGGTCGACATTTTTGTTAAGACATCTGCTTTGCAATGCTTATGATAAACATTACAATGCTCATGATAACTTTTGTTAACTCTACAATAAGTAAATCCACTTCACCAGCTAATTACTCCTCAACAGCAGAGCGACCGCAAAACCGGAAGTTTCAAAGACAATATTCTAAAGATGACGGCGCCCACGTTTCTCTGGTGCATAAGGTCTAGAGACTGAACACTTAATATGCATGCGCATGATGTCACCATTTTAAATAATTTAAAAGATGGTCTCATTTTCGAAAACTTGCACTTTGAAACCCACAAGTTTGCTGTTTCAGGCCCCTTAAAAATGGTGTTGTCTCAAAAATGTCTTGTTTTTTGTTGAAAACGATCTCATGTAAACGGCTCCTGAATTTGGTCACTGTTTCCTCTCTGTGTAGTTCCAGTATTCATGCACAACCATCTCAAGGGTTTACAGAGAAAAAGAGCAGAAGTTCCGTGGGCGAAAACTAACTCAACTAACAGAGGTCAGCAGAAGAGCTTCTCTGAATCACACATCGAACCTTGAAGCATTACCACACTGAAGACACACCAGGTGCCACTCCTGTCAGCTAGAACAGGAAACTAAGGCTACAATTCACACAGGCTCAAGTGTGAAGAGAGAGAGAAGATTAGAAAAACGTCGCCTGATGTGGTGAGTCTCAATTTCTGAGGTGACATTCAGACAGTATAGGGTCAGAATAGTGGCGTAAACAACATGACAGGATGGAAAAGAATTAAGGCAGTTTTGAAGGCAAAAGGCGGTCCAAGCCAGTTCTAGCAAGGTGTATAAAGTGGCCGGTGAGTGTATAACTCCTCTGCATTGGCTCAGCATTGATTAATTCTTTCCATATTTGTGGCTGAAAAAATGCATAAACATCACTGCATGACCTACTCCCCAACATCTTTCAGTATTATTCATAGAAAGGGGTCATGTGATTGCGGTGATGTTCAGTTTCAGCTGAAAAAAATGACTGGTGTCAGTTTCCTGAAATGTAGTTTGGAGCCTTACAGTCCAAATAACACATACCAGTTACAATACAAAACACAAGTGTGCTGTCATTAGGGTGTGAGTCACGGCTGCTGCTATAGGTAACATTGCGCAATGATCTTGAGAAACCGTTGACGGCATTTACCTTTCAAATGACTGGATTATACCAGTCATTCACATGACTGTGCAGTCGTGATCCATTAAATGATCATCATTGCTCTTTCATAAACAGTATTTACTTATTTAGAATCCTTCAAATTGCAGTGTGTTATCCAGTCTAAATATTATGCAATTGTTGTGTTACGCAGTGCACTATCTACTGGAATTATGACACAATTCAAAATCATCTGACTACTGACCACATGATCGAGACGTTCATAATTCCACAAATCACAATCATTCCACACAATGCTTGCCAAAGAAAAGCATACATTTCTTCAGTACCTTATTGCATTGTTGATGCATGTGGCGCTTTAACTTTAATGTAAAAGCCAAAGCTTCCACTGAAAGAGAGCACTTAAAGGACTATGAGCAAGGAAGGAAGGAACACAACAGGCCTACAGGGAGTCTGTGAATCACATTGTCTTGTTTACTGAGCTAATGGGTTAAAGAGTAAAGGAGTGATCGATAATTGGGAGTATGCTTTCAGTTCTGAGAAAAGAGCCGTGTGCTTTCCTGTCAAATAATAGAAACAGGCACAAACACACATATATCTTAAGTAACAGAACAGCATTTGTATAGTCTATTTTCTCATTTAGATTCACATTGCATTTTGAAATAAATCAGAAGTTAAACCCTCTCAAACTCATCGTTCAGGTTAACGGAAACTCCAGTATGTTGTGCATCGTCACTTATGATGTGGTCATTGCATCAACATGTAATTGTTTGAGTAAACAGTATACATATACACAAAGAAGCCCCACCTCTCTGCTGTAGGGTATCTCATTTTGATTTTTGCAAGTGTAAAAGAGCTGCTTGCTCTCTACTGTTGCATTCCTCAGTAATTACACACTGCATGTCCCGTCCTGCTGCCGCCTGTATAACACACCAATCATCTTATGGAAAAGATGCTTTTAAGCTTTTAAAAACATTAAGCTTTTAGGCTGCTATCTACTATTACAGCTTCAGGTCTTTAATGAGATTTATTAAATTAGTCTTAAAAGCAGAAAATGGTCACATCCACCAACACTCAAACTAATGCGTACTGTACACCTCAAACGCCAACCTAAAAAACAAGAACTTATTTGCATAAAGGATTCCAAATTGTTGAGATATTTTGCATTGTTACATTTTTCATGCCAAATAAGCGTTTTTTTATGTTAAATACTCGCTGATCAATATCAACCTATACAGACACAAAGTTTATTGTTATTACTACATAATACATGTAGAATACAGCATTAAATATGACCTTGAGGGGCTTATGTACACTCACTGGCCACTTTATTAGGTACACCTGTTCAACTGCTTAACTCAAATATCTAATCGGCCAATCACATGACAGCAATTCAATGCATTTAGGTACTGACAAGTTCAAACTGAGTGTCAAAAATGGGAAGAAAGGTGATTTAAGTGGATTTGGACATGGTGTAGTTGTTAATGCCAGACTGGCTGGTATTTGATCTATTGCTATTGCAATGAACACAGAAACAGCAATGGTCAGTAAGTGACAGAACAGGATAATGGGAAATACAGTTCCAGATAAGGTGGTGACAGTAAGGGGAAGAGACCTCTATTGGTGACCCAGGGAAACACAACCCAGACACTGTGACACTGGGTGCCACTCCTACCAACTAAGAACTGGAAACTGGACAATAAGATTGGATTAACATCGCCTGGTCTGATTAATCTTATTTTCTGCTGAAACATTCAGAATGTAGGGTCATTACTTGGTGTAAATGACTTAAAAAGCATGGACCCATCCAGCCTTGTTTCAGTGGTTCAGCAGCCTGGACACCACCAAATGGATTTTTGGGCCCTTAGTACCAATTAAGCGTCATTTAAATGCCACACCACAAGTATTGTTACTGAATGCGGACCATGTCCATCCAAGACCACAGTGTATCATCTTCTGATGGCTACTTCCAGCAGGATAACACACCATGCCATAAAGTTCAAATCATCTCAAGCTGTTTTCTTGAAGATGACAATAAGTTCCCTACACTCAAAGGACGTCCAGTCACCAGATCATGCATCGACAAATCTTCAGTAACTGTGTGATCCAGTCATGACAAATGTACCAAATCTCGGATGAATGTTTCCAGCACCTTTATGAACCTATGCCATGAAGAATTAAGGAAGTTCTGAAGCCAAAAGGGGGTCCAACCCGGTACTAGCCAGGTGTATCCAGTAAAGTGGCCTGTATATACTTTTTTTTTGTACAGTATATGTATTACACAAAGTTTTGATTATTTGGATTAAATATGACCTACGTTATCCTTGAGAGGTGTTCGTGAGATTCATTCCAATAGCTGTCTGCGGTTTGGTTGTTGGGTTTCTACCACATAATGAGATAAAGGGAGGTGATTTCAACAATGCCAACTGGTTTTTGATAGGTAAACTTGGGATGAATGTTGGTTCGGCAAATCCAATGTGCTTAAGTAAGTGGATGATAATCGCTCTTTAAAAATCAATGTTGTTTTTAGAGCTTTCAATATCATGAGTGTTCTCACTTGAGTTCCAACACAGTATAACTGTTTAAATAGTGCTTCAGAGCACTATTTAACACAAGAGTCGCATAATCACTAGGCTTACAGATATTTTGTGAGAGATGATTATTTGGCTTAATCCATCAAGCTTGAACTCTTGGATGTTTCTGAGTGATGTACATTGTGTATATGCCATTCAAAAAAACAAACAAAAAAAAACACCAAAATACACCACGTTTATTCTAATGTAAAATGTGAAAGCTATGAAAAAAAGACATTGTCCTTGATTTTTAAAATAAAATATTAGTGCTTCCAGAAGACTTGCTTTTTTGTTATAACAGCTACCCAAAATAAGACATACCATACTGTTTGTATTCATATGAGAACAGTAATGACTGCTATATAAAAGTGTTTTAGTGGTTCCATCAGTTGTTTTTGACTCAATTTTCAAGAAAAACTACCTTTTTTGCTAGTAATTAGACTATTAATAAAGCTTCTTACAATATGATTTATGGAAAGCATAGATACATTATTTCCAGTAAAACTACTCTTTTACACAATCCAGAGATCTTAAGGAGCATTACAACATAAATGTGACTAACATAAAAAAATTAGTCAGCTTCCTGTCAGCAATAAATTGTCGGATGTTCGGTCATGATGTGCATTTGTAGGCGAAACTAGAATGACCATTCGCAATGATTTTAAAGCACACGTCACAGCTATTTAAATTGCATTTGAGGATTCAGTGTAATTTATGATGTAGATTAAAATGAAAAAGTTCCCAAGTAATTTTAACCACAGACCTTATTTTAGTCATAAATCTAAAGCCCCCAATATATAAAACCATTAGACATTCCTGAGGGAATTCCTGGATGTAAAATACTAGCTCTCATCCAGATTTTAGAACTACAAACTGAACAGCTCTATTTAAATAGACCTTTTAATCGCAGAATGGCTGTTACACCTCAGATGTTCAAAATTTTTCAATAATTCAATGGTCAACTGGTGGCGAGCAGGATATTAGGCCGAGGGCCGTAAGAAAACGGCGTAAGGCCGGTGGTGTGATTGATAATGAGCGAAACCTGCGCTATCCACCGGTCTCTGTGTCTCTCACGGAGGAGCGACGACAGTGAAGGTTGAGAGAGGACAGGCCTGGACTTGTGTTTTGTTTGTTTTATCATATGTGACAACAGTCGTCCGTGATTGGCTGCTGTCTTTTACTTTAGTTTAGGTATTTGTTTGTTTTATTTTGAAATTGTCTGTTGAACGTTTGCCGGTTTCCGCCTCCTTCTTCCCATGACATCTGTGTTGGTGTATTTCAAGATGTATTTCAAGGTTTTTAGTCCTTAAAGGGTTAGTTCACAGAAAAATGAAAATTCTCTCAGTATTCACTCACCCTCATGTTGTTCCGAACCCCGTAAGACCTTAGTTCATCTTCGGAACATGAATTAAGATCTTTTGATGAAATCTGAGAGCCGGATCACTCCTGCATATAGTCCAGTAGGCTTCTTGAGGGATTGAAACTTGCTTTTGAAAAGTTATTAAAGACATAGTTAAAATAGTCCAAGAGGCTCCAGTGGGTCAATCTTAAATTTATCAAACGACAAGAATACTTTGTGTGCAAAAAAAATAACAAAAATGCACTTTATGTTAACTATTCATTAACTTCTCTCTCTGCCTCTGAGTCAGGTTACTAGTTTAACAGCGTAAGCTTCTGTTATTGTAATCGTCACACGCATGTAGCTCTACTCTATCACACTACGTTGAACTGACTCGAGGCTCATAGAGAAAGTAATGAACAGTTGAAATAAAGTAGTTATTTTTGTTTGTTTTTGCGCACAAAAATTATTCTTGTCGCTTGATAAATTTAAGATTGAGCCACTGAAGTCACTCACACTATTTTAACGATGTCTTTAATAACTTTTCTGGCCGGCAAGTTTCGATTCCTCAAGAAGCCTATGGACTAGTATGCAGGAGTGATCCAGCTCTCAGATTTCATCAAAAATATCTTAATTTGCGTTCCGAAGATGAATGAAGGTCTTATGGGTTGGAACAACATGAGGGTGAGTGAATACTGACAGAATTTTCATTTTTGAGTGAACTAACCCTTTAAAGCTCTATTGTGTGTATATCTAATTTCTTACGCATCTAATCTTAAACCTCCATTGCGAATTCCAAAACGTAATTTTAGAGCTAGTAACGGTGGCTTAAACCATTGATAGGAGAGACTAGATTAGAGAGAGAGAGAACCGATATCAAGCATGTATGAATTACCTGAGTAATTATGGGTAATTATGGTAAATACCAAAAGCCGACGTGGAAAATGCACATGAACACCCCCTCATGTGGTATTTTCCACTGGGCAACTCGTAGAATATTTTGATGGACGAGTTGCCGAGATGAGAATAAACTTTGATCTTTTCAGAAAATATACAGCATATTATTTACCTTTTGAGTTTTGACAAATCATTTTCTTGCTGTTGCAGATGACTTAAGCAATCTTAAATAGTTTTAGCTAAATAACAGGTCTGGATCTCCATCTTTTTACCATATTACGACAACAAAAGCACTTGAACACAACACATTGGTAAATACCAGTTCACAAGTGGAAAATATCCTATTTTCCATAGCATGTGAAATGCAGCATCTGTCTCTAAGCAGTGTTCAGCACTAGCGTGTCTACTAATAGCGAAACTGTAAGTTTATCTGCTCCAAGAACAGTGCCATTACTTTGCTAGTGAGAAATGTTTTTTAGCTTTTAAGTTGCTAAACTATTTTACTGATAAAATTGTCAAAGCAGCGCTGACAACATGTTTTTGTGCATATGTTTCTGTACTGTATGTGTGTGTGTGCATTTGAGTGGGAGAATGTGTGTGTGTGTCATTTGAGTGGGAGAAAGAGTAAGTGCTGTCTGTTCATAATAAAACGGAATTTTGTGGCAAAAAACATGGGAATTAATTTGTTTGTTTTTAATCCTATCCTATTTATATTTAGTGTATTTATTTGCTTGGTCAGTATCGTTGTGAGTTTTGGTTCTTTTGCAGTTGTATTTGTACAGTGTATTCATGTAAGTCAACCATTGCCTGGATCTAATTTAGCATGCATTTCCATGCAAATAATTGCACACCTTAGAATTTTTGTAAACCAATGAGATTCAAGCATTATACTTTTCCTCATGCCAGCCAGCTATAAGTAAACCATTCATAAGTAAACACTGCTGTATATTTGAACATCTCAACCAACCTAACACAACCACCAATAGTGTGTGTCTAGGGGCGGGGCTAACTGATTTTTAAAATCACACAAGCACACAAACAAACGTGGTAATTTCAACACAGGCGTGCTGCGGATTTTTCAGTCCTGTCCGAACCTGCTTACTGAAAGACTGTTGTAAAAGTGAACATGCATGTCTCTAATCGATCTAGATCACTCCGCTGTTCTCTTGTTCAGTAACACTCCCGAAATCGAGACAGGATGTTAATGCATGTTCAAACAAATTGTACAGCCGTATAGCATAAACTGAACAAAGACACATAAGGAGCGCCTGCAATACTCGTACAAACCCGCCTAAGGTTTTAAAAGGAAATATGTTTTCCCCTCAGTTAAGTGAACAAACCTGAAATTAACTTATATGAGTTATCCTGGCAATTACACATTTTTCTCTGGATTATCATACTCAAATCAGTGGGGTTTAACTTAATACCAATATTGGACCCCATTGATGTTCAAAACATCTGTTTTGTGTTCCACAAAAGTCATACAGGAAAGACATGAGGTTTAGTAAATGACAACAGATTTCTACATTTTAAGGTCAGCTCTTTTTAACATTTTCAATTAAAGTAGTTCACTTTTAAAAAAAACTTTTGTTGATAATTTACTCACCCCTATGTCATCCAAGATGTCCGTAATTCTTTCTTCAGTCGAAAGAAATTAAGGTTTTTGATGAAAACATTCCAGGATTTTCTCCATATAATGGACTTCAATGGGAACCAAACGGTTCAAGGTCCAAATGAGAGTTTCAGTGCAGCTTCAAAGGGCTTTAAAATCGACACCAGACGATGAATAAGGGTCTTATCAAGCGAAACGATCTGTCATTTAAAAAATAAATAAAAAAGTTTAAGTTTTATAAGCACAAATGCTTGTCTTGCTCTGTTCTGTGATGAGCGTTCGTGACTCTCCTGTTCAAAATGAACAAATCTTTTTTCGAGTCATGACTCCAAGGGTCCTAGATAAGACCCTGGTGTCATTTAAAGCCCTTTGAAGCTGCACTGAAACTCTCATTTGGACCATGAACCGTTTGGTTCCCAATGAAGTCCATTATATGGAGAAAATCCTGGAATGTTTTCATCAAAAACCTTACTTTCTTTATAACTAAAGAAAGAAAGACATGGACATCTTGGATGACATGGGGGTGAGTAAATTATCAGCAAAAGTTTTTTTTAAAAGTGAACTACTCCTTTAATAAACTCTAACAGTTCAAAACAAATCTGTCATCTAGCCAACATTATCAAGACTTTGAGTGCTATAGTTTTACTAATTCTGCATTATCAAGTGCTTAATAAAAGAATAAATGGCTAAATCAGAATTCAACAAATAATGTGGTTACTAAGAAAACTAACTTTTGGCATTCACCAAAGGTAATGACAGCCTTTGGGGCTTGCACAAGCAAGTTGGGGAAATGTTTCGACAGCGGAATTCAAAAACACACAACAACAGTGTCATCCACCTCCTCCTCTCTGTTTCTCACACATGCATGCGAAGGAACCACTACAGGTAAATTACTGGTTAGTCCATTCACACAGAGCACAGCAGACAAACAGGTTTGTAACTAAACTGGTAGAAAACCTCCTCCCGTAAGAGCTTGACTCGGATGGCAGGGAGACTGATACCACAGGGACACAATGAGAGCGTGTCAGGGGAGGGGAGCTATTGTAAAAAGCAGAGGACAACAGAGGGGCAAGAAGATAAAACCTGAAAGACTTCATTCTGAGGCCTCAGGCTGTTTACTGAATCAATAGCGAGGATGTTCAAATATGGTGACCAGAAACACACGCAGACCATGCACATGAACCAAAACCCATAGGCATGTCATGCTTTTGATGAGTTAGTCACGCTCCAACATATTTTGTTGATCCTGGAACAACATTCCTGTCTGAAAATGTAGTCTCAGAAATCAAAGGGAAATTAAGGGTGAAAAACACTGATAGAAGCACCTAATCTTGGTCGTGAGTCAACACTTTGACATACACTGTAAACTCGTCCCTCAAATCTGATTGGTTGACTGGCAACAAAGATGTTGATCCAGGAACATGTTGAAATCAGGTTTTGCCTGTACGATCAGGCCTGGGACAGACCCCCGTGGGCAGACTACAGCACACAGGACCTAAGTGAGACCATCTCGTCATTCCTGGTTCCTGACAATACCATGGAATGGGATTTGTGATTTAATTATATTGGATCAGTGAATGCCTCTAAAGTCATTCATGGACATGCAGATACACTTCAAGTGCAGGCAACACCCTTGACGAAAAAAATGTATCGTAGTATTAGTAAGCATGGTAGCATTACACCAAATACCATCACAAATCACTACTGCTAAAATAAAATGCTGGTTTATAATTTACTTTGACAATTTTCACTAAGAGAGTGCTCGTTTTTAGCCTTTGGGGATGATATTTTTTACTGGCAAAGGCAACAGTTTTTGTAGTAACACATCTATGGTTTTATAGAATAAACGATTGTTTTCATGGTCTTTTTACTAGTAAGAATGAAAACAGTCTATCCATGCAATATACTGTACAAACACACTGTCAAACTGGATTATACATCTCAGAAGATGACAAATTGCACTTCATGACCAGTGAGAAACCAGTCATGCATACTTAGGTCGCACCACACATTCAATGAATCAGTCAGGGAGCGCTGGAGAAACACCAAAAGCCTCCACTGTACGCCAGGCGTGGCACTCGAAATTCAGAATGGCCTGTCGTGACAGTGACTAAACACATTTGTTTCCTTTTCTGACAATTACATTTATTGAATGGGTGCACACATTCAAGTCGAGCCTTATGCAGTGAAGGTATTAAGTTCACCCACCAGCTCTTAGGTTTAAGGATCTTTCTGTTGACTCAAAGCCAATGAACCAGCTCATCTGGTCACATGTGAAAGGGGACCTGTGCAATTCAACACAGTTCCTTCACACCTGCCCAAGAATAGAGATATAAACATCCATAAAGCACCGTCTTCAAATAGAAAAAAAGAACTGCTCAAAGATCTGACACTGTGATTAAAGGAGTAGTTCACTTTTTAAAAAAAACTTTAGCTGATAATTTACTCACCCCCATGTCATCCAAGATGTCCATGTCTTTCTTCTTCAGTCGAAAAGAAATGAAGGTTTTTGATGAAAACATTCCAGGATTTTTCTCCATATAATGACTTCAATGGGAACTCAAACGGTTCAAGGTCCAAAAGACAGTTTCAGTGCAAACTGTTCAAAGGGCTCGAAATCGATTCCAGACGATGACTAAGGGTCTTATTCGAATGATCGCTCATTTAAAAAATAAATTAAAAAGTTTAAGTTTTATAAGCTCGCACTGTCCCTTGCTCTGTTCTGTGATGTGCGTTCGTGGCTCTCCTATTCGAACTCGTTTATCAAACTGAAAAAATCTGTTTTCGTGTCATTTGGTTCATTCAACGAACAAAATGAACGAGTCCACTCGGGAAAAGATTTGTTCATTTTGATGAACGAGTTCGAAAAGGAGACTCATGAAACGCGCATCACAGAACAGAGCAAGGTGACGCATTTGAGCTTATAAAACTTAAACTTTTATTTTTTTAAATGAGCAATGGTTTCCCTTCATAAGACCCTTATTCATCGTCTGGGAATCGTTTAAAGCCATTTGAACAGTTTGCAGTTTGCACTGAAACTGTCTTTTGGACCTTGAACTGTTTGGTTCCCATTGAAGTCCATTATATGGAGAAAAATCCTGGAATGTTTTCATCAAAAACCTTAATTTCTTTTCAACTGAACAAAAAATGACATGGATATTTTGGATGACATGGGGGTGAGTAAATTATCAACAAAAGTTTTTTTTTAAAGTGAACTACTCCTTTAACCCCATGGAAGTCAATTTGGATGTACGCTTATAAAATCAACAGTCTTTTTTCCCATTAAAATAGACCATATACACACACAAAATATACAATGAAAAAAAGTTGCTGCTATAAATTAAGTACAATCAACTTGGATGTTTAAGTCATTCATAAAAAAAAATTGAAATTGCTCAACTTATTTTGATTAGTCATAATTTACTGATCATATCATTTTTTTTACAGCGTAGATGACTCGCCCTTTACTACACAGATTTTTGTCCTGCAATCATATGCTCTCAAGAATGTACCTTGCCAAATCTGGAACTGATAATTCATGATTTCCAGTCATTTTATTAATAATTTTCAATAATTTGTTTAATACATATCAAAGAGCACAAGAAAACGTGCAGATAAAATGTGCACAAAACATTTAACACGTTCAGTGAATCATTTATTTCTGGAGGCCTCAAAGAAATCTTACGAAAATGGGTGTAGAAAACATCAAATTTAATTACAATAAGTTTTACAATAATTATTTTTCTATTATTCGGTGAATGGCAAGAAAAAGTGGGGCAGTTCAAACATTCTTTTTTAAAATACATATATAACAGTTACATAAAAGCAAAACATTTGAAAATAAATTATATTCAAAGCAACATTGAAAATACAAAACATGACTGAACTGGTCATTTTGAGAGAATATAAACACCCTGTAAACAAAACCTGAGAATATATTGATTGGAATGCACTACTGTATGTGCACTGTATTTTACTCACAAATATCCAGTGCGTCACCTCCAAAAAAAAAAAAAAAAAAAAAAAAAAAACTTGACTACAGGGCCCAATTTGGTAACTTCAAATAACTTTAAAGCACTGAACAAAAAAGGTTGTGCACAACAACAATATTTGACATTATCCAATTTAATTTTAAATTCTATCTAGTCTATATGAAAACATATCTGTTACAAAGTATGGATAAGACGTTTCCATCTAATCCTGTCTCTACAAAAACGTTAATTCAGTGTATCTGCGGTCAGACTCGTATGATTACCGGTCTCTCCATGCAAACAGCCCAAACCGCTAAAACATACAGTACGCAGGCTGCCGGAGATAAAACTGTCTACAGGTTTGCAAGGAGTTATAAAGCTCAGAATGTTATGATAGTTGTGTTTTAATGCTAAAATGGAGTACAAATATATGTAATAAACGTGTGTTAGTGTATTTTTGCTGTCAACTTGCACATACATATACGTTAAGATTGTTTTGGCTGGCACTTACATACATAAAGGGTATCTGAAAAGTACATACTGTATTTTATAAACTGTAAATTATACACCTATTAACATTCTGGTCAATATTTCTTTCAAATATGTTGTAACCAATGTGGATTAATGAAATATATTTATCAAACTTGTGATAGATTTTTCGAAAATATATCACAAAATGTATTTCCAGGGTCCAAATATATATTTCCTATATATATACTGTAGGGCTGTCAAATGATTAATCTGATTAATTCGCATTCGAAAATAAAAGTTTGTGTTTAATTGAATATATGTGGGTGCACTGTGTATAATTATTTTATATATATAAATACACACACATGCTATATATATATTTAAGAAATATTTTCATGTATATACTATATAGATATTTATATAGTAATTTATATTATATATAAATATAAATATTTTACATATAAATATTTTTTTTCTTAAATATACATGCATGTGTGTGTAATTATATATATACAAAATAATTATACACAGTGCACCCACATATATTATGTAAACACAGACTTTTATTTTGGATGCGTATGATTAATCATTTGACAGCCCTAATATACTGTATAGGATAATATAAATGAAGAGTTCAGATGCAAAAGCCTCTAAATGACATTTGAAATTTTCTCTAAAATGACCATTTTATCAAGCTTGTATATTAAAGTTCAGTATTTTCACTTAAATGGCAATGAAGATTACCTATTAATTGTCATTTAAGTGAAATTACTGAACTTAAATATACAAGCTTGATAAAAATTGTCATTTTAGAAGAAAATTTCAAATGGCATTTAGAGGTTTTTGCATCTGAACTCTTCAAATATATTCAGACTGACAATATACAAAAAATGGGCTCAAAATAAGAGCAAAAATTAACTAATCAAAAATATATTTATTTAATATATAGCCATTTTTTGCATATTTTGAAATACATTTCAAAATATATTTGAATATATCTATGAGCAGAAGCTTTTTTGCACGTCTTAAAATAAAGCAAGGGGATGACCTTAGAAATTTCTATAAATGAATGGGTCATATATCTCTATCTAGATAGATCTGATCAAAATCAAAAAGATCATCAAGATCAGATCACTGCTTTGGTCGAAGAGCAAACACGGTTACAAACGAAACTTTATAAGGATTAGGATCAGATATCGGTTGATAAGAAGAAAAAGATTTCACACATACTGGAACTCACTAAGCAACTTAAACGTATTAACACAAATACTTTTCAGCTTTAAACTTCAGATGTTCCTGTGTCAACGAAAGGTGATTTTTTTAGAAAATGAATCCAGAGGAATCCTGATTACAGCAGGACGAATCTTTGTGGGGACGCCCAAGGACAGAGTAGCAATTTCGCTGCAAAACTGTGGTATGTCGTCCGCAGAAATGCAGTTTTTCTTCCCGCTCCTCATTTCAAGCATGTGGGAGCTTGCCTTACTTTTAAAATAAAACGAGTATGGCTCACTAAGAGACGAGGGTTAAAAAAGGCGTAGCAAAAGGTGTTAAGAAGCTTAAAGCATGTATCTGATCTCCAAGGCATGCTTCGCCACGAATTGCAACTTAACGGTGCCTTCGGCTTCAGGTGAAGTTGGCCCCACATATCTTAACTCCCTTGGGACTTCCGATCATGTTGAACGGGTCTTAAAATCTCAAAGTTTCAGTGCCTTGTGGGTGTTTTGAGATCTCCAACACGTGACTGTCTCGTCACCCCTCAGTGCATTTCAGGGTGGATTTCGTTACCCAAAACAGAGCTCTTTCAAAATGACCTCCGAGACGTCAAGCCAGGGACAACCGACCTGTCGGTTAAGGGTCAGATGAAGGAATGAGAGGGTGATGGAGGCTGTATCATGTTTCTTGAGGAACAAAGGAAGCTGTCCACTTCAGCCAAGGGAAGGAAGAGAAGCAGATAAAGGTAAACAGTCTCACTGTTTAACCGCCGTCCTCTATCGTGTCCTTAAGACTCAGGGTGCGTTTGCACAGGGTAAAAGGATATAAAAAAAAAAACAATGGACATTTTACAACACGTTGAGCTCCTGAAAAGGCCAAACCTGCAGGTGTATGTCAGTTGTGAGGGCAGTTTTTCCAGTTGCCTTGAGAGCTTTTGCAGATTAAAAAAGACTGATACATGGCTGAAGGGTTGGTCTTGAAGTCTAGGGAAGAGATGTACATGGTATCTGATTATCAATGTAATGAGAGTGCAAATATACGCTGGCAGACTGAGAATACGTTCAGCACACCGATGGACATTCAAACGCTTAATATTCAGCATTTGCCATTAAAATAACATGACGCAGAGAGTAAAAGCTTCCCACACCCAGCAAACAGACAGGAAAACTAGTTTTCTTGCAACAGCCACTCCTTTGTTAGTTCTTCAGATTGAAGCATGTCCCACCTTTCATTTCAAGAAAAAGTCAAGCATATCTTTGCGCAAGACAAGCAACGCATGCTGCCAAAACCGACACTGAAATGTGATAAGCAGGCCTTTTGAAAGTCAGCTCAGACGGACGCATCATGCAGGTTACAGAAAAGCTAGTGTCAATAGCCTGAAGTCAATGCAAAGAGCCGGCGTGGAAAACAACAATAAAAAAAGCCAAGTCAATAATGTTAGCATGCTGTACGGAAAACAAAAGATGCTATGCACCACTAGAGGAAGACTTACCGGGTCACCTTACTGCCAGGTCTTGCTTTAATATGGAGATGGAATACTAAAACAAAAGGGAGGGAAAATTAATCATTGATAGAAGGATATAATTACATCACAAGATGAGGTAAGAATGGGGTGTGGTCAGAATAGGTAAACATGGAAACAATGACTCTTAATAATTGAGCGCTGTCACTCACTACTGAGCACATAATATTTTGATATGCCAAGGAGTATAAAGATATATCACAGTCTGGTAGGTGGCTCACAACCAATGTTATTCGCTTACATTAAGCATTAAGATATGTTAGTTATAAACAAATTTAAAGGGATAGTTCACTTGGAAATTCATTTTTGGTATGTTTAGCTTACCTCAAGGGCATCCAAGATATAGGTTTCCACAGTAGTTTCAATTTTGATATTTTTAGGTCAAACCGTTCTTGCTCAGTCAGTCATATAATGGAGGTCTATGGTCACCACCTCAAAGAGCATGCACAGAGAAGTCCAAATTAAACATGATTAAATGACTTATAAATGTAAGTACACAAGCGTTTTTTATATTGTTTTAACTTTTGTTAGCACAGCCACAAAGCGCCCGCGCCCTCAGATCACTTGGACGTGGCTGTGGTTACAAGAGGTAAAAACGATATAAATACTGTTAGTTTTCTCACACAAACCGCTCGTTTCGGTGTCTTAGGCCATCAATGTGTACTTGCATTTACGAGTCATTAAATCATGTTTAATTTGGACTTCTCTTGTGCATGCTCTTTGAGGTGGTGACCATAGACCTCCATTATATGACTGACAGACAAGAACGGTTTGACCTAAAAATATCAAAATTTAAACTACGGCAGAAACAAAGACACCTACATCTTGGATGCCCTTGAGGAAAGCTAAAACACATCAAACATTAATTTCAAAGTGAACTATCCCTTTAATATTATGTTCTTCTCTGGTGATGTAATTACATGATGAACCCTATATTTCTGTTCCAGTGACAAAAAAATCTCAACAATTCACGCTATGACAAATAGGTCAAACGCTCATGGCGTTTGAGAGACTTCATTGACATGCACTGACTGAGCAAAATTAGCAAGCAACAGTCAGACGGTTGTGCAAGGCTGAAACTGCAGCAGAAATATTCACGAGGGGAAGAAGTGAGACAGAGGCAGACATGTGTGGACATGACTAACATTCCAACTATATTCCGAAATTATCTCCTTTTAATTCTCTTTCATCGAGCTACAAGAGACAGATTCGGATTAAACAATAATTATACACTGGGTAAATGTAGGTAATTATGTCATTTCATCATCAGTTTTATTTACCTGAACAGAAAATAAACATTAATAGAGACTGACAGAGTGAAAGGAAAATTAATGGTGAGAAAAGAAAGAGATGTTTTTTTACAAATGTGTGAACTGTATCTATTTTCAAAAACATGCAAACCACTCAAACTAATCTATTAATGAAAATATCTAATGAAGACAAAACATTTCCAGGTGGTCTAAGAGGAAATGAACTACGGTTGAACGTTATCTATGACAGACATCTGAAAACAAATGGAGCAGTCAGGCTTCACTCCCTCCCAGGATGCATTAGTCACAGGTGGAACTTTTATACTTTCATTTTAAGATCTTGATCTGTTTTGCAAGCAAGACTTGAAATTCAAAAACTCTGAATTTCAAACATTTGAAGGTAACGCAGAATTGACAGAAATAATTGCAACGTATGGGGGATAAATGAGATCATTGATGTGACACACCTATACCTGGTAATTTTACATGAAGTGTGTGTGTTTGTATTTCTGTTTGAATTTCTTATCAAAATAAACATCTCTGTTAAACCTATCAGTTGCATTTGCATTTGCATCTCATATCCCTCAAAGCTTTGTTTTGCATTTCCAGTATTTCTTGTCCTTTTCATATGATATGTGTGTTATCAAAATCCATTTAGCTAGGAACATTCAGGCCTTCAATGAACTTATCAGCCTTGAAGCTTTTTTTTACTTCGTTTAGCTATCAGATTTTTGTCTAAACCACACACTTTCTATGTGGTATCATCTATCTGATTAAATCAATGTCAAATGTTTTCCAAACTAAATTTAAAACTCGGCCCTCTTGTTAATTCATCTCTTTTCAGGAAGTAGAATTCCATGTTGTTGTCTGCATTCAGTGACAGATTACAGGCTTGGCAAACACTCACTCCTTTGAGAATTTGGCGGTAAAATAGAAATAGAGAAGAGATAGAAGATGGTCCACATAGGAACAGTTAACCCAAAAATTATGATTATTCCATTATTTAGCCCAACATTATTCCAAACATTCTGAATATGCTGTTTTTGAACACAACAGATTGTTCAAAATTATTAGAACTTTCAGATATGGAATATTTTTTTGGAACGACCAGAATGAGTAATAAATAAATAAATATAACTTTGCTTGTAATATTAATTATTTAAAATTTTCAAGTGAGCTATTACTTTAACAACATACACTATCATTCAAAAGACTTGGTCTTTTAGTAACTTTAAAGACATTTAAAATGTTACAAAAGACTTCCATTTAAAAAATGTTGCACAATACATATTTTTAAATATTTTAAATTGTAATAATATTTCACAATATTACTGTTTTAGAGTATTTAGATCAAATAAATTGGTATTGGTGAGCATAAGAGAATTGTTATTAAAAAAAATGAAACTAAAAGGTTTAACTGACGTGTGTGATTACTTTATCAAATACAAATGCTAAACTAAGTTTTAATTTTCATTCCATGGACAAGACTGAACAATATTGCCACATTTTTAGTGATGTCTCACCACCACACTAACATCACTCTATAAAAAACTGAACTGAAGTTACAAAAGAACGAAAGATGAATTCCTTTCATGTTAAAGTGCCCCTTTGGCGAATCATAGTGAATGGACAGGAATAGGGAATTGACAGAGCGCATCATATCCTCTCTGACAGTCAAGACTTACAACACACTTCGGTTGACTGAAGGTGTACTGATTGACATAGTCATGTCATGTCTCATGTTACTAAAACCACCCCCATTTCCTGTGAGGTCAAAATGTTAAGTGATGAAGTTATTTGCATTGTGCAATCAAGAACTGTCATTACCTAATGATTAGGTTTATGAGGAAACAGAAGTTGAGAAATGTTGATTCAAAAATAATTTTTTTATTACAAAATAATTTTCAAAGCTATATTTATATATTATATACTAATAAAATTCGATTAATTAATTTATTTGCTATGGTTTCATGCTAGAGTATGACATCGTTAGCTTAGCAACATGCTAACTCCAAACTCTAGGCCAGTTTATGTGCATTGTAAACTTGCTACTCTTTACATGTGACTTTTGTAGTATAATTTTAGACTATTATGTTAAAGGATAGATCACCCAAAAATGAAAATTCTGTCATCATTTACTCACCTCAAGTTGTTCCAAACCTATGAGTTTCTTTCTTCTGCTGAACTCAAAAGAAGAACTTTTGAAGAATGTCGGTAACCAAACAGTTGATGGACCCCATTTTTTTGCCCAGCAACTGTTTGATTACCCACATTCTTCAAAAGTTCTTCTTTTGAGAAAGAAACTCATACAGGTTTGGAACAACTTGAAGGTGAGTAAATGATGACAGAATTTTCATTTTTGGGTGAACTAACTCTTTTAATTAAACCCAAAACTTTACTTTAAAAGATGGCCAGATCACACCCATATCCAAAGGACGAGAGGGGAGAGGAATGAATTTTAGACTCACTCTGTGCCAGATTTTCTTTTGCATTTTATAATGCAACCGATGATGATCACAGCCAGAATCACAGCAATTACAATTCCAGCAATGGCTCCTCCAGATAGGCCCTCGTCTACCGCACCGACCTCTGCAAAACATGATGAGAGCGTACCATAATATATATATATATATATATATATATATATATATATATATATATGAGAGAGAGAGAGAGAGAGAGAGAGAGAGAGAGAGAGAGAGACTGCAATTTAGCAGCAAATTGATTGAATACAAAATTTTTGAAATTATTTGAATTTTTTAAATATCAATTTGAAATTGTACTTGATATTTACTACAAATAAAACAGTTCAACAGTTCATAGATTTGGCACTGAAATAATAATAATATTAGTATATATAATATTAATATATTTAGTTATTATATATTATCTATATAATATATAATAATATTAGTATATATAATATTAATATATTTAGTTATAATATATTATCTATATAATATACTGTAGTTAATATAACTGTATTAATAATTCTGTTAATCTGGCACATTATAAGTTATACCATAGATAAGCCTGGCCGAATAATCAGCCTGACTGGTATATGAGTCTAATCCTAAATAGCAGAATGCCAGTAATGTCAAAATTGCAAAAGATTGGATAAATATTACTTGTATAATATTATACATTATATATCATGTTAGATATATAACAATATACAATATAATTAAATTATTACAATATAATATAACCTAATTTAAAAATATGAATATTAACTTATTATTTTAAATAATCATCATGCCAGTGCATGAGTATATAAGAAGTAAGAAGTGCATTGTAAATTACAACTCAAAATTAGCATTAATTGGCTTAATGGCCTATATGCGAGGTGAAAACGGGAATAAATACTTGAATGAAAAATGCTGAGGCTTGTTTACCTGTCACTGCGAGTTTGTGTGTAGTTTTTTCGTTATTCCTGTGATTGGGTTGAGTGCCCTCGCAGGTGTACGTGCCACTGTCCGCAGCTTTGGCCTTCTCAATCACATAGACTGCCCCGGTGAAGTTCATCACTGTATCGTTGAGTTTCCATGCATAAATACTGGGAGGAACAGACTCCGCAGAGCAGGAAATCTCGATAGGATCTTCGAAACTTCACTGCATTCTTTCCTTTCACCTTCACGTCCTCTGGACCGTCCTGAGAGATATCAGAGAGATTGGCTCAGTTAGGCGGGTTACATTTACATTAGAGTAAAGCAAACTGTCAGGACCAATACAAGCGGAAAGGAAAACAACACCATTTGCAAACAAGATAGGCTAATGTTTAGACATGACAACAACAGAGAAGTGATACACAATCACCGTGTCCTGAGTAGACATGACATGTGAAATATTGGACATGCTTGATTTTCAACAATGCATATAACAGGTTGATTTTTTAATCAAGGAGATGAAGTAATGGAAAAATAATATAAAAAAGGATTGAATATAATATTAATTAAATCATGGCCCAGATTCATAGACCAGGCTTTAATTAAAAGTTCAATTCGGATATTTAAGTAACTTTTATAAACATTACTAGTGTGCATCTTTGAGACAAAACAACGGCTCTGACATATTTTAAGATGCATTTTAATCTGGGACTAGGCTAAAATTTTGTCTGTTAAACAGGAATGTAAAACTAAATATAACATTAATTATATAAATATATGAATATAAAATGTAAATAATTTGGTAACTTTGAGCCCTTTTACCGCATTCTTGGGCTTTTCACAGCGCTGAGCGCAGCGAGGCGCTGAACACCCAGTGTATTTTACTGGTCGCCATGAGTTGAAAAATGTTCAACTTTGGATAAAACGCAGCGCTCATCACTCTCACTTTTTACCCAGCCGTCCAATCACAGTGGAGGAGGGGCGGGGCTAATACCACACCAACCAACTGTCACAACTTTCTTTCTGTACGACATCAACCAGCAGAGCTAACCGAACAAAATGGGTGAAAAATAAATTTTTAGTATGAAACAAATTATCTGCGAACAGTTACAAGTAAAACGTTTTTCCACGCGCCTGGCGTATGTCTTTAAAAGTTTTCGAATGGGAGCCCCGTTTCTTAAACGTCATGAGAGTAACGAGGCGCTGAGCTTTTTTTCACGCTGAAGCGCTAGCGCCCGGCGTTTTTTACTGGTCGCCGAAAGTTGAAAAATGTTCAACTTTGGATAAAACGCAGCGCTCATCACTGTCAGTTTTTACCCAGCTGTCCAATCACAGTGGAGGAGGGGCGGGACTAAACCACACTGACCAACTGTCACAACATTCTTTCTGTACGACATCAACCAGCAGAGCTAACCGAACAAAATGGATGAAAATTTTTTTTTGTATGAAACAAATTATCTGCGAAATCAGTTACAAGTAAACTGTTCTGGGGATATTCTGTATCATAGCAACGAAACGTTCTCAACGGAAAAAAACGCTGCACTGACAAAAACGCTCACGAGCGCCCAAAGCTCGACGTCTTCAGCAGGAGCGTTCTAGCTGAAAACGCTTTGGTGGACACACAGCCTTAGGCCGTGTGTCCACCAAAGCATTTTTCCCACGTGCCTGGCGTATGTTTTCAAAAGTTTTCAATGGGAGCCTCGCGTTTTTTAGACGTCATGAGAGTAAGCGAGGCGCTGAGCGTTTTTTTCACGCTGAAGCGCCGTGCGCCCGCCGTTTTTCTGGTCGCCGAGAGTTGAAAAATGTTCGACTTTGGACAAAACGCTGCACACATCACTCTCACTTTTTACCCAGCCGTCCAATTACAGTCAAGGAGGGGCGGGGCTAATACCACACTGACCAACTGTCACAACATTCTTTCTGTACCGACATCAACCAGCAGAGCTAACCGAACAAAATGGGTGAAAAATACGTTTTTAGTATGAAACAAATTATCTGCGAACAGTTACAAGTAAACTGTGCTGGGGATATTCTGAATCATAGCAACGAAACGTCTCAACGGAAAAGTGCCCAAAGCTCGACGTCTTCAGCAGAGTGTCTAGCTAAAATCGCTTTGGTGGACACACAGCCTTAGTGTGAAGAACTAAATCTAAAGAACCTTTTGGGCATTGATTGAGTTCCATGGTTGTTAATCATCGATACAAATAAATAGCCTTTATTTTGAAGAGTTTTATGTTAATTGCTGCACTCAATTCAATTTATGTAAGAATATATTCACTGACCACATAGACAGTATTTCAATGAAACTATCCTCTCTTGGACACTTACAGTTGATCACCATCTTATAGCTGGCTTCATCTTGGTTCACTTTGTTCTTCAGTAGGCACTTGTACACGCCCATGTCCTCTTTAACAACTTGAACAATCGTCAGAGTTTTCTTGTCGCCTGAAAGGGTCACACGGTCACTGGGAGTCAGAGGTTTGCTGTCCTTCAGCCATTCCACGGTATCAGCTTTACCAGCGGCTGCCGAGCAGGTGAGGTTGACTGTGCTGTGGCCAGCGATGAGAGAAGTGATGAGGAGCTGGAGATATTTGTCCCGGATAAGCCCTCTACAAGAACACAGCAAAAGAGAAGACAAATCATGAGCGATGCTTTCAGAATATGGACCAAAATGACAGACATAATGTCAGTTATAAGGTGAGAACAACGTTTAGTAAGATTTCTTTGTGTTGAAATAAGTCTCTTATAAATAATGCTCACCAAGACTGCATTAATTTGAATTAAAATGCAGCAAAAACAGCAATATTGTGAAAATATTTTGTAATATCTTTTTTATAAAAATGTAATTTATTCCTGTGATGCAAAGCTACATTAGTGATCCTTCAGAAATAATTTTAATATGCTGATTTGGTGCTCAATAAATGTTTCTTACTATTATCAATGCTGAAACACAATAATAACAGCACATCAAATAATTTTGAGTAAACTGATACTTTTTTCAGAATTCTTTGATGAATAGAACATTTTTTCAAAAAAGAAAAGAAAACTGAACCTAGACTTTTAATAGGTAGTGTAAATGGTACAAATCAATCTGATTTGCTGATTGGTCAGACAGTAGTTTACCGTCTAAGGGGGCGATTCTTGGCTAGAAAAAAGCTGCAGAGTGGACCAGATATTATGTCAACTATCACAAGTCAATCTAACCACATAAGATAATCTCTCACACCAACTTCATTCAACACAGCACTTTTTCAACCATTCCTTCTTCTCTTGTTTGTGCAGACATCATTACTGTGGAATGCACCAGTCTGAATCAGACTCATTGCATTCACCAAATACCTGACAACAAAGTTTGTTTTCCCCTCACGCTAGTTTCGGGACGCATGTAACATCCGCAAACGCACTCTCTCAATTTCATCTTCGAGTAAACTTTGAGAAATGCATTTGGAAAACGCGAGAGAATTCTTGGCACATCTCATTAAAGCTGTTTGAGCTTTTTTGCATGAACCGTTCAGAATTTAAATCTTATACAAAATAAATGACAAAAATGCATTACAGTTACACCTTTAAGACCAGCCTCCGAGCAGAAGTCGGTATTCTGCGACTGAAACCTTAGCCAAGTGGCGCCTACCCCAAAACCTATGTGACGTCAGACAGTTTGTATTCTGCTTTCTTTAGTGTGCTAGTTTCACACACATGGAAACACCTCAGGGGAAGACATGTAAGCCGTGTACAATCAGTCTGCCCTCAGTCAAAGAAAGCAGAACATGCCTGAAACTTCTACCCACTAACATGAACTGAGACTCCTAAGTAAAGCAGAGGAACAGGTTCATCTTTTTAAAGCACTTGTACGTTAGGAAGCCATTTTGAATAAAGGCAGACAGACATAGAGAAGAGCAGTGGCAATGTGAAATTAAAGGGATGCCTGCCTTTAGTGTGTAAAAAAAAAGGTTAAAAAAAAACTTTTGCCTGATAATTTACTCACCCATGTCATTCAAGATGTCCATGCTCCTTTCTTCAGTCGAAAAGAAATTAAGGTTTTTGATGAAAACATTCTAGGATTTTTTCCATATAATGGACTTCAATGGGAACCAAAATGTTCAAGGTCCAAAAGACAGTTTCAGTGCAGCTGTTCAAAGGGCTTTAAATCGATTCCAGACGATTAATAAGGGTCTTATCATAGCGAAATGATCGCTCACTTAAAAAAATAAAGTTTAAGTTTTATAAGCTCAAATGGTCGCTTGCTCTGTTCTGTGATGCGCGTTCGTGACTCTCATCAAACAGTCATCAAAATGAACAAATCTTTTCACGAGTCAACTCGTTCATTTAGTTTGTTGAATGAACCAAATGACAGGAAAAAAGATTTGTTCATTTTGATAAACACGTTCAAATAGGAGAGTCACGAACGCACATCACAGAACAGAGCAAGGTGACCATTTAAGCTTATAGGACTTAACTTCTATTATTTATTTATTAAATGAGCGATCGTTTCGCTTGATAAGACCCTTATTCACCTTCTGGAATCGTTTAAAGCCCTTTGAACAGTTTGCACTGAAACTCTCTTTTGGACCTTGAACCGTTTGGTTCCATTGAAGTCCATTATATGGAGAAAAATCCTGGAATGTTTTAATCAAAAACCTTAATTTCTTTTCAACTGAAGAAAGAAGGACATATCTTGGATGACATGGGGGTTAGTAAATTATCAGCAAAAGTTTTTTTCAAAGTGAACTACTCCTTTAACCCATAGTTGCTCCAGAGGCGTGCGAACCTCTGACATATAAGCAATTTGAAGTCGCTTTGGATAAAAGCGTCAGCTAAATGAATAATTGTAAATGTAAAAAACGACTGCTCTTTTCCATGCAATTGCAATTAATGGGGACAAAAGATTTCAAGTTTTACTAATATTATATTCTAAGTCTTCTGAAGCCATATAATAGAAGACTGATATGTAAATATCATTCACTGATTCAGTGAATAAAACATTCAAATTGGTTTTGTGAACCAGATCTAATCGATTCATTGAAAATGTCTATTGAACGCACTAAGGAGAGCTAGGAGAGATAACAGCTTAAATTTATATCTGTTTCACCCTTAAAGCTACTGTATCATTCATTTCAGAAGACTTGGAATACAGCGCATGAGTCTTATGGACTATTTTATGACACTTGTTTGCCCTTTCTGAAGTTTGAAAGTCGTTCGTTGGAAAAGTGCAACAAGCAGCAATTCACCTATTTGTGTTCCATGGAAGAAATGTAGTCATACGAGTTTGGAATAACATGAGGGCGAGTAAATGATGTCTTACAGTTCTCAGTTCTGAATAAACTAATCCTTCAACATTAAACACAGAAATCAAGACTCTTTTCAGTTTTCTTTCCATTGTCCTTCTAGGCAAAGGTATTTGCTTCTTTTCTCCAAGAGCAAAACATTTTTTTCAATCCTTATCGCTCTTCTTGGCAATGAAGTCACCATGGCAAAGCATGTCTATCTCTGTTCTGCTCCACTGCTAATCAAAAGATTTAAACGGATGTCTTCACTTTTCAATGGTGTATTTTTCACTAGGCCCTTTTTAAATTTATGCCTAGCCCCCCTAAACTTTTGTGATAATATGCTACACAAATTCGATGTTCAATTCAGTCTTGTTTTAATCAGATTCAGCGCGTTCTTCATCTTAAATCTGCAGAGAGCCCATTGGTTTGTCACCACTCGTCAATGTCAGAATATTTGAGACAATCAAATTAAAGTAGGCGGGCTTTACATTCACAGAAGCTGAGCGCAAATTTTAGCAGCACGACTCGACGCTTGTGCACGGGCAAGTGCGACTGTGCGAGATAATATGTAAGTAGCTAAACTTATAACGTTACATAATTTGACAGTTTTTTGAGGTCATAAATGTTAAACGAATGACAAAAAATAATCAGGAAAACTAATATAGTTTTGTCTAATTTCGCCCTTTTGAACTAAAATTAGGCATGTAACGTCATGGCATCTAATGCAATCATTGGTTTACTGTCATTGTGAGGGGACAAGATCATTAACAAAGCCTTTTTTATCATGTTAGGTACAGGATTAATAATGAATGTGTATATATTGAAAATATAATACAAATTGTAGCCTTTAGTAAATCAAAAAGAAAAGCTCAGCTTTAGGAGGGGAAGAGAAAGAGCACGATGAAGAGACTGAAAAAAAAAGAAAGAAAGGATGATGGTGATGAGGAGAGAGCAGGTATTGACAAATAGTCTACTGACATAGTTTTAAAGCTATATCTTGTCCTTTTTTTGGTCTTCAAATGCAATAAGAGATTAAAAAACTTAACCCCCAAATCTCCACCTCAAATGTAGGACCTCTTTTGATTATAAAGCCCTGTCTATAGCCCAATTGCATGGTAATGAATGTGAGCATTAGACCTTAAATTAAACTTTTACCTTGTTTTTTTTTAATCATACCAATCCTAGAATCGCCCCTGAGTGTACGGATACATATGTTTTTGAATATATTAAAACTGCTGTAATAATAGCAGCACTAGAAATACAACATATACTTGATGGGCTTTAGGCTTTTGACTTACCCAGAACAGTCACCGAAGCGACAGGTGAGACAACGTTGCGGTTGGTCTTCACGTTGTTGGCCACACAGCTATAGTTGCCACTGTGACTTTCCTCTAAATTGCTGATGGTGATGTTGGCCTGCTGAAGCAGATCTTTCCCATTAAACATCCACTTGAGCAGAGCGGGAGGGTCAGAATCGGCAGAGCATGTGAGTGTTAAGTTAGAGTCTTTCTTAAGGAACGAACCAGCTGGAGTCTGAGCCGTGACGATTTTCTCAGGGCCATCTAGACACACAAGGACAAAAAGAGATGATGAAAGGAAGGTTGAGTAAAGGTTTATTAAAGTGCTATAAAGGCAGCTATGCTTTAAGGATTTTTGATACACTTAAGATTGAAGTCTTAAAACCTCCCATTCCATTTTTTTTGGTAAAGTCTAGTTTTTGACATAAAAGGCTCAACATGAAATAACCAAGAATTATGTTTTCACTAGAAGAAAAATATCAAACGGTGTGGCATGTTAGTTGTGCAATGTGCAAAAGGAGGATGTATTTTGAGCTTTAAGATGTGGATATAGACAAAGTCCTTTTAGGCAAGTCGTGCCACTCGGCCGCCATCTTGGCAACGCCTCCGGGCAGCTATTTCGGACTAACAAGACCAGGCTCCTATCTAAATAAATGGGCAGAGAGTCAGAACTGCACTTTCACTGGTCACCGGGACATAAAAACTAGGGATGCACGATATATCGGCCACATTATCGGTATCGGCTGATAAATGATCATTTTCAATGTTATCGTTATCGGCCCAACAAGAACATTCAGCCGATATCTAAAAGCCAATAAATAATGTATTATTTCCTGCAGCTGAGGCACTTTAGATGTGCACTGTTCAACATGATGCTTTTAAATTGCTTGAAATATGATTGAAATCACTTAAAGAATGGAAAATCCAGTTAAAGTGCAAAATGTGCAGCGCAAGTCTGTCATATCGGCTACACAACATTAAAATAAGAATCATCATCATAATAGTGTTTGCATCTTGGCTTTTTGTGAGGAGACTTTTTTATAATCAGGCTCTCAAAAATTGTCTAAAAATTTGGATTTAGATTTATCGGCCAATATATCGGTTATCGGCTTTCAAAAATAAAGAATTATCGGTTATCGGTATCGGCCAAAATTGTCATATCGGTGCATACCTAATAAAAACTGCATGTATAGAAACAGCAGTATAATATGATTAAAATTGCTGAAAAATTTTGATGGCTTTGCCCCAAAATAAGGTTTAAAATGACCTTTTCCCCACAGGTTATACGTTTACTACGCATAACCAAGGGTTCTCGTCTACGCTGTCGCAGACACCAACGTCAGTGGAACTTTGGTCAGTGGAACAACGCCTGGCTTTACTTTTAAAAGCAGATGATTGGCTTTCCAGCGGGAGGGGCGGGGCATGTGCATACAACCACCATATTTGGCGTTACGGGTTTTCCGTATATAGCTGTATTGAGGATTTAGGAAGTGGGATGTCTATATAAATAGTCTCAAATTAAACAAAATATTTTAAAAAAGTGATGATAGAGACTGGGCTACAATGCCAAACCATGCACTCCCAAAGGCTTTAAAAAATATTTGATCAGTTTGGAAAGTAAATGCACACACAAACACTATTTCAAGACATTTACCAACTTCCTGTGGTCACAGGCATATTCATTCACAACTATATATTATCTAATCTCGGTCTGCATTTTTTCCAACACCTGCACCAGAACCTGTCTAAACTAGAAAGCCTCTTCAGATCTCTGCTGTCATGTGTGCTTTCTAGTGCACACCATCTGCAGATTCAAAGAGTAAAAAGAAAGACAATCTAAACTTATCTTCAGTAGATCTCCAGTACGGCTGTTCGTTTTGCTACTTTACTGAGAGTAATTCTATGTGCAGAAATGTGTGAGATTTGTGTTAAAAACACAATTCCATCATACTGTCTAAATAGAACAGTTCAGCCCCCCAAAAATTGACAATTTTTAAGTTTTTGAACAATAAAAGAAAGAAGAAACTTCTGAACTTACACAATATCAGAGTCATAGCTGGGTCTTTACCGCATAAAATGGGTTTTAAAATAAATAATATGGGTTTGGGATAGAGCGAAGGTGAGTAAATCGTGACATTTTTGAGTGAACTGTTACTTTAAGGTAAAGTGTATTTATGTGTCAGACTCTGCATGTGTGGGTGTGATCAGGTACGTACAGCTCACAGTGAGATTGAAGGGAGCGCTCCTCCCGGACTCCAGTGCATTCTCTGCTATGCAGATGATGGGTCCTTTTAGATCAGTACGGCGAACTTCGGTAATAGTTAGCTCATTGCCGCTTGGGTTCAGCTTCATGTGCGTGCCATCCACCATCAAAAGGACCGAATCATTGAACCACTTGTAAGTAAAGGAGCCTTTGGCAGAGCAGGTCAGAACCACGGTGCTGTTGTACTCTACAGCTTCAGGGAGATTGGACGAAATCTTGACGTCAGTTACAGGCTCTGGAGAGAGAGAGGAGAACCATGGATCGTCCATTTAGAAACATATTTTGCTCTTGCTTAGAGTTTCCAAAGTAATGAAACCTTAAAGAAACCTGGGGTTAAGTGTCTTGCTCAAGGCATAATAGTAACAGGTCCTGACTTGCTTCTTGGGAGAGCCAACCAACAACTTTTAGATAACCAACCCTGAGATTTGACAACATACATTTTAACATCTAAATCTTGATTTCCAGTCACTGGATGAATGTCTCTAAAAGTTAGTCATATTACAATCAAAGGTTGACTCAAAATGACTCACTATTCACAAGGGTTGTGTATTTCTAAACCCCAATGCAAACTCCGTATTATCCACCCTATTAATCACTGATTGTGGGATTAGCAGTTTTTTGTGTGTTATTCAGTGCAACGTTGTTGGCAATCGATAATTTTAATTATTCAGTAATGCATTCAACATACTTGTGTAGGACTTACCTACAACCATTCAACCTTTTAGTAAGACCTTCAACCACTTGTCTTCACTACCATTTTTTAAAAATGTTTATTTGAATACATGAGTATTACAGTTGATATTCAATACTTACCAAGAACCTTAAGATAAACCTGTCCTGTCAGTGACGTTCCATCAATAGTGATTAGATTGAGAACATCTTCCCCTTCATCCTTTTTCGTCAACGATCTGAGCTGCATCTCGCATGTAGTTGCATTATAGCTGATTCGGCTGGCGTAAATTCTCATTGACTTTTCCGTTGTTGTTTGATGGTATGTGTGTGATAATTGATGAAATCGTTTGATCATTGCTGAAACTCCATGATATGGTTAGATAATCCACTGTTGAGGTAATTGTTGTTTGGAAGGTTACGTTTTTACCTGGTTCAAAGTGATGAGGAGAAATTCTAGTTTAGATTACATTTTTAGACATGTTTCTGGCATTTCATTCATGGTTTCATACCAAAATAACAAATATTCAGAGTTAAAGACATTTGATTTAATTTAAGAATTATGGTGCAACCATATATTGAAAGCACTAAAAAACTATCATTGCACCTTGAATACTTGTAACACAACATGTTTGTCAAGTCTCAAGAGACAACAAAATGGCTTAGTTATGCCACTGACTTTGATTTGGCAGACTTTTTCTTTCATTAATAACGTTTTTTAAAGTAAAATGGCAAACCTCTAAACTACCAAACAGTACTGATAACATGTAAGCTCTCCAGACAGTTACACTACCCTAGATATGTTTCACTTTATCGAAAAACGTTAGGTTGGCATAAACAGGGGTAAGCTATATCGCAGTACACACACACACACACACACACACACACACACACACACACACACACACACACACACACACACACACGCACGCACGCACCGACTCACCTACAACGCCATTAGTTTTGTCGTTCAGAAGAGGACTGTTTTGGGAACAGCATCCTCCTACAAGAGGGACACAGGTGAAATAAAGGGTTAACCTACACATAATGTTCCGGCGTAGGATACTTCTTTAAAGTAAGACTTAACATGAGATTTACATTCGCAAATTTACTTTTCAGAAATACAAAAATAAAAATAAATAAATAACACGTTTGTGTTTAATTCTTTAACTTACCGAGAGCTACCAAGATGAGCAAAGGAACCCTAAAGTTATAGAAATCCATATGGAAAGATGTGAGTCCCTGAGAAACAGAGAGGAATGTGAGACGATATGACTTCTCTGTAAGAAAGGACTTAAGAAAATTTACGCGGACACACCCAACTAGTTTATCTGAACACACGCCCCCGTTCTCAACCTGTAAGTTACTCTCTTCTGATGTCATACCTACGACTGAAACTTATACCCTCATTTCATGGACATTTTTATTTCTTAAAAATACGCCGCATGTTGCCTGTGTGCATAAAATACTTCATAATAATTCGACTGTTTACGTAAACATTTTGTTTATATCAATTGTTTTATTCTACTAAGTATTTTATGCTCATGCAACATATAGTAAGAAAATAAAAATGTCCATGAAATGACGGTAATGTTGAAATACAGTAAGTTTAGGAGCATGTCTGTTACTTCTCCAATACAAAGGCACGTTTTTTGGCTGTTGTATTAAAGAGAGAGAGAGAGAGAGAGAGAGAGAGAGAGAGAGAGAGAGAGAGAGAGAGAGAGAGAGAGAGAGAGAGAGAGAGAAAGAGAGAGAGAGAGAGAGAGAGAGAGAGAGAGAAAGAGAGAGAGAGAGAGAGAGAGAGAGAGAGAGAGAGAGAGAGAGAGAGAGAGAGAGAGAGAGAGAGAGAGAGAGAGAGAGAGAGAGAGGCTGAGGGTGTACTTCTGGCTTCTACCGACGCCTAGCGTCAAAATGAGGCATTTCATGCTTGCGCATGTGCGTAGGTTACTAGCAAGCAAACAAACAAACAAACAAACAAACAAACAAACAAACAAACAAACAAACAAACCATTAGCCAATATGGAATGGAGTTAGTAATTGGCAATAGTTAGGGAGTTTAACAAAGATAGTGGTTTCTGTAGATCTCTTATATCAGTGTATTTATATTCTCTCTTACTTAGCATCGTGAGAAAGTGCATTTCTCTCCAAGCGACGATTCACCCACGATTGAAAACTTTGCTCATTTAGGCCTACTTACCCTCAAGTTGTTCCAAACCTGTGACTTTCTTTCTTCTGCTGAACACAAACGAAATTTTTTAACATTTCAGGCAAAACTTTAGCCTACTTTAGGGTCCCATTCTCACTAGGCAACTACTAGTTGTTTACAGCATGCATATTACAAGGATATTGGCTGTTTTTAAGTACTTATGAAACACATATTAATGCCTTATTCTGCATGACAATATTGTATCCCTAATCCAAATATCTACATTAAACAACTATAACACATACAATTAATAAGCAGTAATTACGAGAATTATTGAGGCAATATAGTTAAGCTAATAGTGTAAATAGGACCCTAATCTAAAGTGTGACCGAATGTCAGTAACCTTGATTATTGACCTATTACTTCAACCTGGGAAAAATGAAGGTAAATGGGCTCCATCAACTATTTGCGTTACAAACATCGTCAAAATATCTTCTTTTGTGTTCAATAGAAGAAACTCATACAGGTTTTGGAACAACTTGAAGATGCAAATGATGACAGAGTTTTATTAATGGGTAAACTAGCATTTAAAAAAAATTATTAAGTCTTTGTGTAGGAACATTTGAGGATTCATCTAGTGAGTCTCGGCGTCTGCCCACCTGCCATATGCTGTGGTTCTTCCTCCTGCCAGTCAAAGGACAAGGCAGTACTTCTGCAAGAACACCTTACAGAGACAGATTCCTGTGAAATACATGACCATCTATAAAGGTTTACAGGTGTTCATGCTTCTTACAACATTCCCTGGAGAGACTGGATGACAGTGGAACAACACTGCTGGCAGTTGGTCTGCTCAAGCTATGCTTCACTGAAAACAATTACTTTAAGATAGCTAACATTTTTCTACCACTTTCTGATTTATGTGTACCCCCAGCTGACAGCTGCCCAAGGGTGTTGCATATGGCAGCTGAGAGAATTGACTTGCTGTCACATGTTTTCTTATCTAGAAGCAGGGCACCAAATTAGACATTTTTTACCCTTCAGGGTAAAACAAATCAAGTTAATAATACATATTTTGAAATGTGTTACTGTTGAAAGCTGTCAATAGTGGATCATTTTGTCTGGGGTAAAATTCTTGTCTATATTATTTATTTTATTTCATTTTACTGAAGCAGCTGGTTTAAGGGATAGTAATAGGGGTGATGCAATTGCATTATTTTGGGACAATTATGAGAAATGTTTCATCCAGGTCTCAAGAATCATTGTTTTGATTTCGCTTTTTATTCAGGATTATTATTCCGATTTACTATGTTTTCTTTTTCTTTTTGATTAATCAGGATTCTTCAAGTCTGTACCTTCAGTTTCAGACCTATCTAAGATTTGAAGGAATGAACAAAAACCAAAAGTCATGACAGTACCATAGAAGTAGAAACTTTTAACTCCTTCGATTTTTAGAACTCCTCAGTCGCAGTTTTCCTCTTTGTCGCCATCTCTGTTCGAAATCTGCAATTGCACTTATTCACGGAATTATCAACTTTACGTGAGTTGTACTTTGACACCGCACAGTGTGGATGAACACAATGTTTTAAGAGACTGTGAGGCTCAGTCACTGCGCCGATGTGGATACTGGCATTCAAAATCACAGATTATTCTTTTTGGAAGAAGACCAACATAATAATTTTCACCGGAAAATGTAATCTGAACAAGTAAGTAACATCCACTTTTCAATTCGGTTCAATTCAAATTTATTTGTATAGTGCTTTTCACAATAAATATTGTTTCAAAGCAGCTTTATAGAGTAAACTTTTGTTCTGGTTCTGACATTGCAGTAAATCACGCTGATTAAATCTAAAAATTGCTTATCATATCACGTCAAACCGTGCAAATTATACTTTGTTCAAATTGTTAATGTTAACAACGTCAGCATTGCTTGACTACATGTAATGTCCTTCCGATATTATCCTTGTTTTCGCATGGGTCCGTTTGCAGTCTCTTTTTTTCTGTAGCTAATCCGAAGTCCGAAACGAAGACTTTTGCATTTAAAGGAGAAGTTGAAAAAAAAAACATTAAAAACTGGTAATTTACTCACCCCCATGTCATCCAAGATGTCCACGTCTTTCTGTCTTCAGTTGAAAAGAAATTAAGGTTCTTGATGAAAACATTGCAGGATTTTCTCCATATAATGGACTTCATTGGGCACCAAACGCTTACAAGGTCCAAATGAGAGTTTGCAGCTTCAAAGGGCTTTAAACAACACCAGTGGATGAATAAGGGTCTTATCTAGCGAAACGATCGGTCATATAAAACATAAATAAAAAAGTTTAAGTTTTATAAGCACAAATACTCACCATGCTCTGTTCTGTGATAAGCGTTCATGACTCTCCTGTTCAAACTCGTTCATCAAAATGAACAAATCTTTTTTCAGAGTCATGACTACAGAAGGGTCTGAAATAAGACCCTTATTCATCTGTGTGTGCTGGTTTAAAAGCTGCACTGAAACTCTCATTTGGACCTTGAACCGTTTGGTTCCCAACCTGTCTATTTTGGCCCCGCACTGCACTGAGGAGGATGGTTCGAGTCATCAAACAAACTAAAGATGCTAGGTCAGGAAGTCTTCAAAACTATGATCAGACCTTGTAACCACAACTTATTTGGAAAGGTTACAATAAAAAAGCCTTCCTTTTTTTAAAGATCAGATCAGACCAAAATAAAGCTTTTTGGAAAAACACCAGGGGTTGGCATCATCAGAAACATAGCCATGTATAAAAGCACCTTATCCAAACTGCAGTATTGTGGTGGATCTTTAATGCTAAGGGGTTTATGTTCTTTCAAACACCCTGGTTGGGATCAACAGTATCATAAACTCCAAGTACCAGGAGATTTTAAAACAGCAGTTGACTGACCCTGTCAGGGAGCTTAAACTGGGACAACTGGGTTCTTCCAGCATGACAATGATCTAAAACAAACAGAATGTAAGGTTTTGCCAAGACATAGCAGTCCCATGACCCAAACCCCATACAAAACTGTGGGATGAGTTGAAGAAAAGAGCCCATGAGCTTGGAAGAATAGTCTAAGAAATCTTGCCATATGATCGTCTACCTTATTCATACATTAGGAAAAGAGCTGTCATTTTGGCAAAGAAAAAAGGTTGCACCAAAACAAAAACACATTACTTTACGTTTAAGGGTTGTATTAAATAGTTGCTTATTAGCATGCATTTGGCTGCTTATTAGCACTGCTAAAGCACATATTAATGCATTATTCTGCATAACCCATATTCTACATCCCTTAATCCACACCCAATACCTAAGCTTAAACTACCATACTATTAATAAGCAGTAATTAGGAGTCGAGGCAAAAGTTGTAGTTAATAGTGAGAACGAACTTGACCCTAAGTGTGACCAAATTTTCATTTAAAATCTCCTTGACTGAAATGTTAGGGATCTCATTAGGGGCATAACGCATTTTTAAAAGCATGCTCAGCATCTCTCTTAATACTGTTCTAGAAGACTAGAAGACATTTTTAAAAATAGACTCTCGTTTTGATTTCTATATTTTTCTTTAAGTCAGCATTGCTCATTTCACTTGAACTCACAGCCTGTGCTCCTTCCCATGTCCTCTCATTTTGCTGTCCTCATCTGATCTCAGACATCCAGAACATCACGTAAGAGCGCTGCGTTAGCCTGAGAACATCTCAATGAAAGCATTATCAGCGGGGCAATGCTTCTGTCTACCACTGGAAGGCAGTTTTGAACAATTATTACAACCTTTTTCTCTCAGTTGGATATAAAAGCACAAATCAGGACATCTAGCTCCGTTTAGTCATCTTATCATATCCCCTTGGCTGGCCTTATGTAATTCATAAGGGCAGCCAAATGTCAAGTATCCTTTAAAATATGTGGAAATGCTTTAATATCATCTTTCCTTATATGTGGACATCTGAAAATGAGTTGAACAGGTCGGTGACATCTGGCAAGTGTATATATTTGGTTAAATAATGTGTGAAGTGTGACTCACCTTGACTCATGTGCTTGTTCTTCTAAGAATGCATAAACATTTAATTGTTGACATAATGGATACCTTCGATCACAGTGATGCAACAACAATTGTGCCCTAACCAGGCGTGATGCAAGTAATTTGTGAATCACAATGAAAGTGAAAATGCAGCCCTGCGTGACACAAACATGGGCAATCAGAAAATGTCTGATGTTTAAAGGGTAACTAAACCCCTGGTCAGAGCCTGACTCCACCCACTGGCAAAATTTGAAAATGCTGAAAAAGTGGGCAGACCACAGCGGAGATAGAGGGGATGAAATAGATGCTAAAACACTCTATCCTGATCATTTTCAATACTCGCAATTCCAACTCCTGACTCGCTACATTGGTTTTGACGAAACAAGCTGTTTTTTTTATACTGCCAAGGGAGTAGCTCGCGTGGTGAGCTGAAACCTGCGTACGTCACGAAGTGCAGAACATCCAATAGGAAAATTCAACTGCAGTAGCCACCGTTCAACCTGAAGAGGGCAGCACTAAGACGTTTTTTCACCATATATTGTAGAAATAAAACACTTTATAAACAAATGTCAAAAAAGTTACTTGAATCAATGATTGGTATTAATAAAGATCCATTCTTACAGATCATTAACTAAAAAAAGTTGGTTAAGTGTTTAGTTACTCTTTAAGCTGCTTTTACGGCATGTAAAAAAAAAAAAAAAAAACTTACTAGCGACTACCAGGGGCACGAGGCTTGAGCTGTCACGACAGTCGAAAGATAAATCAAATGAAGTCTTTTAAAGTGATTCTTTAGGATTTAGCATTAAGCTTTGTATCACTAGAAAACCTGTAGTATTTTCGAATTACCATGCTTTCCACCTTCATATCCCGGGTGCGAAAGACAAAAGATTTTATGTATTTTTCGTCTAGAAAAAAATCCTCCGCTGACGCAAAAATCGTCATTTTGCGTCAGAGGATTTTTTGGCCAGAGGCTAAAGACTACAGTCAGTAGTAGGGTCTGTCCCGCATGTTCTCAACCCGCCCATAGAGGGTGTGATCTCACTCACAGAATGAACACAATAGTGTCAGCCATCTTTTTTTGGAAGCTAAGCTAGCTTTAGCTTTTAGCTTTCTGCAGTCGCCATTCATTGTTTACATGCACAGCTTTTGTTTCAATCTAACTGAATTCAGTCTGATTGGTGAATCTGAATGTAGTGTTTACATGAACGCTAAACAAGTGATCGGTTGATGTGCGTTTTAACATTGCTAAGAAAATTCCAGCTCCTTCGTGAGAGATACGAGACCGGTGCGTCTCACAGGTGTCTCTTATTGGAAATCACGCCACCAGCCTTGCGCCGTTCTCCCGCGGCCCTCACTCGTCCTGCTCACCACAGTAAACTTGATGAATGGTGACTGTAGAACGCAAAAGCCGAATCCCGGACATTTTGGGCGATCTCGAAACACATTTTCGGGCAGACTCATCACGGAGACTAGTAGCCTAGACTTGTTGTTTAACTACTGAGAGATCCACTCATTTACGACTACACGTTAACGTGATTGGTTACAAAGTTTGTGACATCAGAAACACCAAACGTTCAAATCCGCGCTTCCGAGACGGTCTTTCGTTCACTGCAGTTTTAAGAGCCCGATCTCATGAAAGTTCGTATTTATAGCACGAATGTCATTTCTCGTGGCATTTATACGCCAAAACTGTTTTTGCGTGTATATGATGCGTCGCTTTTCGCGTGCATATGATACGCACTTTTTGGCGTATAATACGCACAAACTCCCCACCCCCCTCCCCCTAAACCTACCCCAGGGTTTTTTAGTGCGTAGCATATGCACGAAAAAAACATGTTTGGCGTATAAATGCCATGAAGAAATGACATTCGTGGTATAGATACGCATTTTCATGAGACTGTGTTGGTTTTAAAGAGAAAATACTCTGAAAATACTCAATGGTGTTGACTTATGCTTTAAGACAAACTATGTGCAAATTCATATTAAACACCATAAAGCCATATAAACAACATTAAAACTTGATTTTAACTTTAAAGTATTCCAAACAGATTATGCATGATAAATAAAACAGTGAGAAAGATTTTTTTCTAAATGATCAAATTACAAGAAACATCCATCAAGGGAAAAAGTCAGTTTCAATCACTCTGTTTTATTCAAAACATGTGTCTATATATTTAACGAAAGAGGGTAACACAGCCCTCCTACATAACCCCACAGTTTTATTGGAATATTAATAACAATATAGTCTGAATCATTTGCCTCATTTTCTTAATTGTGGGTGTGATTCTTCAAAGCACTGGTATAGAAATCGTTGAAAATGAATGAGAAATAAAAAAGAATCAGCTTTGAATTAAAAAATGACGATTACAATTTCATCTCTCTTTGACGGACGCGCACACACACGCGCACACGTCACACGAACGCTGCCGTTCTAAACAGGGCTGCTATGTTTACACTTTGGATATAAATGGATATTGGCATTCTCACAAGCACCCAGACAGCAACTTCTAGTGCACTTCAACAAACCATTCATGACAGAGGCTCATTTAGTTCTATAATGAAAAACATCATTAATTGTCCTCTCACATAATCAGATAAATGCCCCTTCAGGTTCACAAAGGGGTTTTTGTCTCATCTTGTTGTTGCTGTTGTCATTGTTCCGGGGATAAAGTATTCTCCTCTGTGTGTACTTCGAGTTGCAAATATTGATGGACAGCTTGTTAAAATCTACATTAAATCAAAACTAACCTTAGTTTAGTTTTCTAACACACATTCTTGGTCTTATTGTGAACGATTCACCAGTGCACGTTACTCCAAAGGGGGCGAAAAGTGCTTGAATATAATAATGTTTCATAAAAATGTAACTTTCTCACTTCTAAAACGACTTTCTTGATTGGCTGACAGCATCTGTGCATGTTATTAGTTCATGTTAACTAATAGCCAACTTGGCATTATTGTAGACTACTTTATTAGGTACAATAATGCAGCCTTTCTAAAATCTTGCCAATAGGTAACGCAGTAAATTAAACCGGGTTATGTTAATGCAATAAAGGTTATGGCAAACATCTTAAATAACAATCGATTTGAAAAGACCGGGGTTTGAGATGGTCTCAAGGATGAACACGAACCTTGACATTCCACTGACATTCAAGTCTAGAACGCTCACTTTACAGCGATCCGATCAATTCCTGATGAATAAAATCAAGTCCCACTCAACATTTTCATTCTTGAATATCCTAGCAAACCTTTTTAAATTGCGTTTCATGTTGATTTTAACCTTTAACAGCTGGTGTTTTAATTAAATAAAACAGAAGATGAGAGATTGAAACCAGGTGAGTAATCTTAGAGGTTGAAGAACCATAAAACTTACAAAAATCTATATACTTTGTCCTCAGGGTAATTAACAAGAGGGGAAAAACAGGTATTTTTTTTTTAAAAAAGAAGACATTAAAAGAATGAAACCAAAGAAAAAGCTAGAAAGGAAAACAACCAAGTGACCAAGCGAAGAATTTGCACCAAAGTCCGTTCAGTTCAACGTGCACACATTCTTAAGTACAGACTCCATCGTCCTTCTCACAGGAGTGTAGACAGTCCCCCAACACAAACATGATTTTTCAAAGATTCGATACTTCAACGCAAAACTGATAGTCGCCTTATAGTTTCCTTCGCGTTTCCCTTTATGACATGTTGCATAGCATACTTCCACGGGATATGCATCTATGTAGTCTCAACAGTCGAGCCAAACCTCCCAGGCTCTCCGAGTGCCACTGAATGACGTGGTGTTAAACCAAACACTTGGACAGGAAGCGGTTGGCTGAATCATCTCTCACTCAGTGTCCATTAATGTAATTTTGCATCCAAAAATTGCCTTTATTTGCAGTATCCCAGAGGTCACTTTGACTGGAGATGTGGACAGAGTCATTCCATCTGTCCTCCAGCACTCATTTACATTAATTTACTGTCCAGATCCTCAGTCCTGCTTGCAGAGGAGATCCGTGGAGGGGGTTTTAGTGGGCGGGATTGGTCTCGGAGGGGGTGTGGGTTTGGCCCTGCGTGGGCTGCCTGACCCCCCACCCTCACTGTCGGTGTTTGTATTGGAGGAGGGCGGTGGCGGTGGCAAACGCGGAGAGATGATGTGGCGGAGGCCAGTGGCGAGATGCGCGAACAAGAGGACGTGGAGCGAAGGCTCTGGATCCGCCGGCACTCCTGGCACACCCGTACGTGTGTGCAGCCGCGGGGCGCCGCTGTGGGGAGCAGAGCCGGTGTGCTGCTCGGGACACTGGCACTGAGAGGGTCCTCCAGCAGTCGCTGAGGGCCCGGGCCCATTTCCGCAGCACCCCACCGGGTCCTGCCTGCCGCAGCACCGGTCAACGGCCCTGTCCCACTGTAGAGCTTGCCGTTGCTAAGCCGCATCTCGCGCACAAGGCGTACGGGCCGGGGAACTCCTAAAGGGAGAACGTGCTGGGTGCCGAAGAACGCCCTGGGACGAGAGGGGTCGGCGCCGCCGCGAACGAGAGTTCTTTTTACAGGAAATAACGTTCCTGAATTCGGTCATCATTTCCTGACATACTGACACCTTAGTGAGGAGGAAGAGTGAAAAGAGAGTCAGGAAGGAAATATATAAAAGTGTAAAAAGTGAATGAAAGTGAAGTGATGGAAAGGAAATGAAAGGGTGAAAGTGAAAAAAAGAACAATTTTCTAATTTACCTAAAGAGGGCATCACTATTACTGCACATCTGTCAGTGAGAGTTATGCCTGGTTTTTTGTCTGTTACGATAGTCACTGAGTCAGATTACGCGATTTTGACTCATAAAATCTTGTCGTGTCGATGGACAAGACACATGTCAGAATACACGTTGCTTCCTGACCAGTCATCGCATGTAGGGATGCACCGATATGACAATTTTGGCCGATACCGATAACTGATAATTCTTTATATTTGAAAGCCGATAACCGATATTTTGGCCAATAAATCTAAACCCACATTTTTGATAGTGGACAATTTTTGATTTTCCTCATTAAAAGCCAAGATACAAACACAATTAAAATGTTCTTATTTTAATGTTGTGTAGCCGATATGACGAGACTTGCGCTGCACATTTTACACTTTAACTGGATTTTCCTTTTTTTAAGTGATTTCAATCGTATTTCAAGCAATTTAAAAGCATCATGTTGAACAGGGCACATCTAAAGTGCCTAAGCTTAAGAAAATAATACATTATTTATTGGCTTTTAGATATCGGCTGAATGTTCTTGTTGGGCCGATAACGATAACATTAAAAATGATCATATATCAGCCGATACCGATAATGTGGCCCGATATATCGTGAGTCCCTAATCGTATGCTGTCTTTAACGTCTCATCAATAAGGCGAAACTAGTAGCGAGTGTTTTCCGAAACGAACGTATACAAACAATGGATGAAGCGGTGAGTGTTGTATTGGCTGTCCTGTGTTCAGAAAAAAGTCAAACAAGAAAGAAAACCCGACAATGGACACGTTCCTGGATTGCTCAAAGAGGACAGTATGGGCTGTCAATCCTCCAAAGAGAACTTGAGGTAAAATATTGTTTTCTTATATATTTTTACTGTTAGTTTTAAAGGAGCTGTATGTAAGAAATGTATTTCAAATAATCATAATATGGCCCTGATATGTCACTAGACATTAAGAAATCATGTTCATTTCAAATACTTGTATCACTGACAACAGTAGTCTGGCCAGGATATTGTCATTTAAAAAGTAAAGTTGCAGCCCTCAACTGTCATGTTGTGTTTTGGTCTGATGCTCCACCCTCCACCGATCTACCAATCACAAAGTCAGTAGTGTTTCAGCATTCGGGTTGCCAGCTCTGCTCTAGTTACTGCAGCTACAAACGTGTCAGGGATAAAACAAAATGTTGGATCCTGCAGCCTATCTGGCAACCTTGAGTCAGGGGGAGGGGGATACTCTACAGTAATTTGAAACTAATTGCAGTACCAGTTTTGGCCACAATCTTACATACAGCTCCTTTAACGTTTAGCACCATTCGTCTCTCTTTCGCTTCGCCATTTTTGAAAGTTGTGTACGGAAAAGCTTCTGTGCTGCGATTGGTCAACCTCATACATGTGACAGAACCGTTAAAAAAAATTAAACACGCTAGTCTTTTTGTCGTAAAGCATCGCAGATGCGACGTCAGGTTGTTGCCCACTATGACACACTATACGAGATGATGCGAATTCGAATCTTGCGTCCGACAGAATCCCCACGACACCCTGACGTCAAAAAGATCGTGCAAAATTCGGGCTAAAATCGTGTAATCTGAACCAGGCATTAGGGCAGAGGTTCTTAACCTCAAACCAATTCCTCCCATTGTCCACAACGTTATTTAAAGGCCCATTTTTTTCTAATGCCGTTTTTTCTTATTTTAATAATTTTAAGTCATCTCGAGGCCCCTTTGGAAATTTCCTGAGGCATCATAGTGGGCATAGTGAGAAACACTGAGTTAGGGGTTTCTCTAACAGGTGGACTAATAAATAAGTGTAAAAAAAAATAAATAAATAAAAAATCCCAAAAATATAATATATGCATTTGGAAGATGATTTTATTTAAAGCAACGAAACTGCATATATATATATATGTATATATATATATAATATATATATATATATATATATATATATATATATATATATATATATATATATATATATATAAAATTGATGTCAGTAAATGTTCTAATAGGGAACCATAACCTATGACCTTGGCGTTACTAGTGACATGCTTTGCCACTTGACCTACAGAAATATCCTGCATTGAATAATGTATGCAAAGTAAAGTTTTCAGAACAAGAACAACCATGTTTTTACTTTCCCATTAGTCTAAAACGAAATGAATATAATATGTTTTCAAATATTGTGAAACTCAAAGGCTGTGATTGACTATGAATTATGCTGGTAAGTGTTGCATGGGCAAGCATTTTCTACTGAAAACTGAACATGCTAAAATGGTCTACAGTAGCATTCATTCATACTCAAGCAACCTGTCCCTAAATTTAAATACATGAATCTGGAATATGCTTTTATCCAAAGCAAATTGCACACACTGCACTTAAGGTACATATTTTTTAAGATGCATATCCTGGGAATCGAACCAATGACCTTGTTTTGCTAGCACTACGCTCACCGTTTGAGCAACGGTAAATAGAAAGCTATAAAACAGTTACATTACGAACACAGACGGTGTGACTGGTTGGCGTTGTGACCTACTCGTGCATGTCTGTGGTTTCGGGCAGGGCAGTACCCAGTACGGGAGTGAGGGCGTACCTCATCTGTCTCGGCTGACCGGCGCGTGGACCACACAAACTCCATAATGGCTACAAAAACAGCTATTATGAGCCCACATATCAGCACCACGAATATCCCGCCGATATTCTCCATACCTAGACCTGGAGGAAAAACATGGCAATGTGAGCAACACACAGAATTGTCCTTCTACAAACACACTGTGGATCTGATTAGAGATCTGTCATTCCCGTAAGATTCCAGAGGGATCCTATTAAACGACATTTCTGAGATGTAGGTGGGTGTGGCGGCATTCCTAAGAGTTATCAGCGGAAAAAATTAAGACTGAACGGATTTGTTTTAATGAATTGGTAAAAAACAAAACAATGCAGTGGTCCTTTTGCATTACTCAAGTTTCATTTGAGCAGTGGAAGTAACATCTGTATTCTGTGGTTTGAGATTTATGCTTTTTATGATATTAGGAAGAATAATGTGCATTATGACACCTAAAAAAAACTGGGAACGGAGCCTAAAATGAGTCAGGAGCCATTGGGAGTTTAAAAAGAGGAGAAATATCTCCTTAATTATATGAAAATAAAATGTATGTATGATAATCAATGTCTGTTCTATGTTGGGTGACCATTACAAGTTTAATCTTGAAGCAAAAACAGTTTAGAACAAACAGGAACATACCAGGAAGTACCAGATCACAAAAACACTCATATTATTTTGAAGCTCATATTATTTGACATTTTCTTGTAGACCTGTAAATAACCTTGAGAGACTGTAAATGTCACTATCTGGTAAAAATACAAGCTTTGCGAACCACTCTAGAGGAGTTACACTCATAGGCACACACATGTGCATGCCTTTCGCAACAAATAGCTACCATATTCACTCCATTCCCCCTGGGCCAGTGTGAGTCTACAACACACACAATGCAAATATCACCAGACCACATCAATAAACAGTCACAGAGTTGGCAGAACTGTGAAGCATCTGTCATTTGAAACCGGATGAAGTACATCCTATATCCAATATTACAACAATATAAAGAACGACATGAAATCAAATATCCACTCTGCCAATTTGTGTGATTTGAGTAAAAGTGTAAATTTTTTAGATTGAACACAAACAGGTGTTTGTTAAAGAGCAAAATATATACTTGAGAAGGCAAAGTACCTTTTTCACCCTCTTATGACCAATGGATTTCCATGATTTTTACCAATATTTATGATTATAAAACTCCTTTTTTTACACTTATTTGACATCACACTCACAAAAAGTAATTTATAGACAAATACATACTTTATAAATTAGAAAAAAATATATATATTGACTTTATATATGAAGAGTTCAGATGCAAAAGCCTCTAAATGCCATTTGAAATTTTCTTCTAAAATGACCATTTTTATCAAGCTTGTATATTTAAGTTCAGTAATTTCACTTAAATGATAATAGGTAATCATTATTGCCATTTAAGTGAAATTACTGAACTTAAATATACAAACTTGATAAAAATGAGCATTTTAGAAGAAAATTTCAAATGGCACTTAGAGGCTTTTGCATCTGAACTCTTCATATATATATATATATATATATATATATATATATATATATATATATATATGTGTGTGTGTGTGTGTGTGTGTATATATATAAACTTGGCTATCTATGCATTCATATATATCCATCCCTGATCCAAAAATACATCTATTGGTATTCTTAGACATAACATATGATATAATTGAATCTCTTTTTGTAGGTTAAAAGGATAAAACATGTTTTATAGACAACAATTTTGTCCTTGTGAGAATAGAGGGAATGTGCGTAACGTCACCGTCTGCAGGAGTGCCTGCAGTTACTCAAAGTGAGTGGCAAAAAGACTGAGCGGCTGTATTTGTTTTCAGCGTGAATGCTGCGAAAAACAAACAAAACACATATAAAGTGGGAAAGAGCTTTGCGATTGACTTTACAACTAGATTTGACAAAAAATATCAGCAGGTATATTTTTACAGACTGCAGAAAGAGGAGCAAATGGATCGCTGCAATTCACAGAAACAACTGGACTCCAGTCAGCGAAAGGTGGATTTGCAGTTATCATTTTGTGTCAATATGCTGAATTTAGCTGTAAAACCATACCCATATATTTTGTATTGTTATATACTGTATATATATTATAAATTATCAACTCATCAATTAAATATTTATCATTGCATACTCTGCATTATTGGATGTTTCTTAATAAACACTGACCAAAAAAAAAAAAAAAACTATAAAGTTTTATGGCTGGACGATATGATGATATATATAGGCTATATATAACACTGATATAAGTGATTACTTGATTTAGACCTACCTATATTGTATTTATATAAAGCGTTCACAGGCAAATTTGCTTTATGTTTAGCGTCTATATTGCTTTTATTTCCCCTGGTGTTGAAATCAGGCAAACATAAATGTCAGGCAACACGATTCCTGGCTGCATGTCAATATCCATGGATCACTGGATCTTTAGTAAGTTGTAAGGAACACTATATTGAGTCCAACATTTAGTTTAAATTGATAAAATTGTTCGTTTTAGTCGCATTTTCGCAGTTTCCCATATTAAATCTAGTCACGCAGCAGATCTTTTGCCACTTAGGCCCCGTCCACACTATTGCGTTTTCGTTTAAAAATTGAGACCATTTGCTACGTTTGCACCTCCCGTCCAGACTAAAACGAAAAAAAAGAAGACCTAAAACGGAGAAGTTTAGAAACGATGCAGCTCCGTTTTGCGTTTTGAATCTCCAAAGGGCGTTTTAGTGCAGACAGAACAAAACGGAGGAGTTCAGAAACGCTGATGCAGAGGCTGACGCTCGACTCTATGATTGGGTGTTATCAGTCATGACGTATCCTTCCCTGATTCGCCCATCACCGTTTACACCGCCACGCGCATGCCCAGTGTTGGTGAATGGTCACGTGATCCGCGTTTTCAGTCGTTTTAATGTGGACGGAGATCAATTCTAATACGCAGATAAAACGCTGGTGTGGACGAGAGATCGTATTCGTTTTAATTCTCTGTTTTTAAACGAAAACGCAGTAGTGTGGACGGGGCCTCAGTCAGGCTGAGGGGGGTTGTACCGGCGGGAAAGTGACATCAATGCATTCCCTCAATAGCTCAATAAATACACGACACGTACTTAAGATTATAAACATCCAAGGTTGTACTAGACTCTATATATTAAAGTGCCAGTACTGTCGGCATTAAGACGTACAGTAACAGAACAGTACATTATGGTGAAGTGCTAATGAGTATAATAACAGTGCTCACCTTTGGCTCGATGGTCTTCTTCTTTAAGACACTTTCCTCCCTCCCACCAACGACGCTTTAGGATTTCTAATCTGTTGTTTTCTTGGAGCTGCAGCACACCTAACGTGATCTCATCTCTGAATGGTGAACCTGCAAGAGAGAGAGAGAGAAATTTAGCTAGTTTAGCTAGTTGGCCAACTGGACTCCCAGAGATACCAGCTGACAAACTAGATAACTACTGTACTGTACCTTAAGATAAGAGTTTCAGACGTGAACAAAAGCTAAGGCTAGCAATGATACAAGCACGTTAAGACCAGCAATGCTACACAGTAAACAATTGTTGGCCTTTTAGACAGTTCTACTGACAGGGACAGTGATAGGAAATGACCCAAACTGGTGCTGCCCTCATTAGCACTAAGGTTCAACGTGCCAAAACACATAAGCTAACTGCTAAGACATCACTCTGAATGTCTTAAGTCAACTTATGTTGTGCAAATGAGTTAGATTAGCTAGTGTGTCAGAATGAAAATTAATGTTATGATAGGTTAATTCCAAATTATTTGACTTGTTAGAATAACGTCATCCTTCATTAGACATTATTGTATCACAGCTAATCATGTCCCACTAATAACAATGTGACGTGAAAGGATGTGTTCATCAAATTAATAGATGTTAATGTAAATGAGACACTGCAGATCTGCACTGGAATAGATCAGCTGCCACCGGATGTCATTTTATTATTCATTCAAACGCTGTGAAAGCCAAGTATCATACAGCCACAATATGCAAACCATGCTTTTCTAACCAACCTAGAAAAAAACATGCCTGTGGCCATATTTCTACAAATTAATAGTTAATAGTACAAATTAAATGGCTTCCTGGACCTTTCACAATACTTTTTCAAAGTGAAATGTCAAGTGAGTGGGACTAAAGCACATTGTTTTATCAGAAACAGATAAAAGTGAATCATGTTTTATTACATGGGTTGTTATACGTACTGCAGAAGGAAATTAAACAGCATATGAGTGGCGCTTATAGATTAAATGCTCTAACGCATTTTAAAATTAATGTACCAACAATGTACTAAACCTGATAGCAAAAAGCATATAGCATTTGCTGAAGCCATCACAATTAATTGTATGTATAAGTACGTTTTTGGAGTTTTACAAGATTGTAGGTAGAGGCATGTTTTTCCAAAGACGAGCATATGTTTCTAACATTATTGTTTTATATCTTATAAAATTGTTTGAAAATGGCCTTCCTATATTTAGAGAGAATAATTCTGGTTTTCAAACAGAAGAGATTTGAAAGCTCACCAACTACATATTGCATTGCTTGGATTTTAATGACATTCTAAGCTTGTCTCAGGTTATGAAAAATGATTTTTCACCTTCCAACACTGAAATATTCTGAGAAGTTTAAATATTTGTGGTTTTATTAGCAAAATGACTTGATTGAACCTGAATATTTACCACAAACATCTAAATACATTAAACATGAAAAGATATTCACAAACATTTTACTACTGTAAAGTGATGTACTTTTTGATTGAAATATTTATAGAATATAAATAAATTCTGATAAATCATGCACACAAGAAAAGGATTGTGTGTGAACTTTGCAATGAGGTTTTATTTGTTAATTGCATTAGTTATCTTGAACTAAGTATGAACTAACATTATTTATATTTTTCAACTTTATTTAATATGAACTAACATGAGTTAAAGGTGCAGGATTTCTGAGAAACTCTGTTGAAAGAGGATCGAGAACCGAGCACAAAAACATGCGTAGCCAATCAGCAGTAAGGGGCGTGTCCACTTATGATGGGGGAAGGTGTCTGTGTTGCATACATAGACTGTAAAAAAGATGGACGACGCCCCTTCGCTCTTTTCCATCAGAGAGAATGTCTCAATATGGCGCTGACATGTTTGGACTTGAGTCTTGGGACCAGACATGCACAGTCTTGAGCATGACGTGAGTATGTCACTCTCGCAGAATCAATTCGCTAGCACACGCCCCACACTTTCCTTAAGTGGCCTCTGTCTACTCCAATTGCAATACCTCGTTAAAATAAGGCAAAACAACTGCTAACCACATAGTCAACATTATGAAAAAAAGTCAGTCGGTGTTTCAGTGACGACTTCTGCACAGAGAACCTGTCAATCACAGATGTCAATCATGATGTCAAAGCAACGTTTTTATAGCATTAAATAACTAACTAAAAACAAACTTATTTTAAAAACAAACTCTTGACATTACATCAACGTGATAGAAACTACAGTAAATGACAGAAACAGAAAATGATGTGAAGATGTGTAGATGTGAAGTGTAATTTAATTGTTTAGTTGGTCTCACGTCTTGTTGAATAAAATGGGGAGGCGGGGTTTATAACCGATACTAGGACCAGCCACTGGGGGCGATTTCGAGACGTTTTGGCTTCACTTTTGAATGCTTGTGCAGCACGCTTGGTTGCAAAGCATGTTCTTAAGTTTGGGGACGGGGGTATAAAGACAGGGATGTGATCCTTTTTGGTAGGGCCGTGTTTGGGTGATTGATAAAATCAACAGCATTTCTCAGAAATCGCTTACTGCACCTTTAAGTGAAGAATATATTCGAAAATAATTGTATGCTAGATCAATAAATGTGTATTGATGTTAGAGTAGGAAGAAAAGTATTTGAATACTAGTTGCTCAAAACAAAGGTCATTTCATGTTTTACAGTCTAAGGGCCTGGACACTAGCCTGGATGCCAGCCCGAACTCCGCCCACAACATTTTTTGGACGAGAAGTTCGGTCTGGAACTGATCCATTGAGGAGTAATTATGAACTGTTAAAAACTGATCGGGCCAATCAAATTGCCAGGGCGGACTTTATACGATGATGGACAGGTGATCTGCAGGGATGTAATCATCATGTTATCAAAGATCGCTAACTGTCTTCCCTCAAGTCGCGTCTGTTGTGAAATAAATCGACAGCACATTAATTTTAATAGACAAACAGAAAACTGCAATCAAGGCATTTGTTGATCGGAAAGATATTTTTGCCGTCCCACATGATTCGGGAAAAGTGTAACTTATCAGCTGGCTCTGACGGTCGCTAAGAAGATGGGACGTAATGAAAAGCCTGTGGTCGTTGTGGTTTCTCCTTTGGTCGCACTCATGAAGGAGCAACACTCGTTATTTAACTTCTAAAATAAGTAAAGTTAGGCTGCGTTCTGTAGTTGACAACTGTATGCAAAGTAGCTCACTTACTGCGTTGCTCTGATTGGTTGTAGGTTTACCGACTATCCAATTGAGTGCAGAGTTGTTGTTTTTTCCTGTTTCGGTTAAGACACACCTCATAATCAAATCTCAACGGAGCGATATCAGACTCATATTCCGATAGGTCAAGCTACCGGGACACACCAAGCCGATGGGTGGCTGTCGACCAACGTAGGCCAGTCGGTGAGCATTGGTCGGGCTAGTTTTTGCAAATTAGGCGCTTATAAATGTACCAACATCTTTATCTTTTTTGGAGCATTTCAAAACGTGAATAACAAGATGGCCGTATGTAGCTTAATCAATATAACTGTGAAGATAAACTCATTAGCATGATTCATTTTCAAAATGATTTGTTTATTCACCTTGCTAGTTCACGTTCCCTTTTTGACGAATGACAAATATAGACTATTGTCATCTGCTGTTGTGGACCGTTATCTCTCATGCATGCGCAGAACATACATGCTGAGCCATAGGCTGTAGTTTTTGTGGTGTTCAAGTGCAACTTTTTTGTCCAGACAAAGTCGACATGAGCCTACTAGTTCCACTAGTTTTTTGATGTTGGTGTGTGTACCGGCCTAAACCCAGTCTAAGGACGCTGTGATGACATCATCTGCACTCCAGGTAGCTATGGAAGCAGATGGAGGGTGTCCATGGTGACCAACCTCTTCATGAATGAGAGGATTTTATCACTTGCCACCAGAACTTTGGAAGGTGACCTGAAGAGATGTGTTAGAACTGGGAGGGGGGAATGAATGTTTGAACTCCTGGAAGACATTCTATGACCTGGAGATAGACTTTGAAGACGGATGCTGATCCGGCAGGTTCTCATTTCAAATCTAGTTACGGGTTCATGCGATTATGAGTGATACTTTGGAGGACAGTTTAGCCTAGTGGTCATAAGGTTGTTGGACTGATCTTCCTGGAAGACAGATGATCAAAAACAGCAAGCAGCACTGGGTAATTCCCTCACCGCATCCAAGTTACCCACCTATGTTTGTGAGTATTCATAATTCATATGTCATCTCTCTTATTTTCATAATCTTATTTACCAAAACAAAACTATCCTCATTATTTTTTAAATTTTTGGAGCCAACATATCTTTTAACGGGACCAAAAACAAAAGGCTTTAATTATTCTTCATGCATCATTAGAGTCTACAGCAGACCATAATGGCACACAGATTGGGCCCCTCAAACCCTCTAGTGCCACCAACCTCTTTCAGATGGGGCGATTCTTCCGTCCCAAAAATGACACAAGAAAATAATAAAAATTACAAAAATAAAACCCACAAATATTACAAAATGTGACAATAAAAATTGTATAAATCACTTGTTTTTCTAAAGTTACCAGGTGATAACATTAAGTGTAACTGGGACAATTTATATTATATACACTACCGTTCAAAAGTTTAAGGTTCGATTAAGATTTTTTATGTTTTTAAAAGAAGTCTCTTCTGCTCACCAAGGCTGCAATTTTTTGATAAAAAATACACAAAAAACACAGTAATATTGTGAAATATTATGACAATTTAAAATGACTTTTTTATGTTAATATATATTAAAATGTAATTTATTCCTCTGGAAAAAAGCTGAATTTTCAGCATCATTACTCCAGTCTTCAGTGTCACATGATCCTTCACAAATCACTCTAATATGATGATTTTATGCTCCAAAAACATGTATGATTATTATCCATGTTGAAAACAGTTTTTTTACATTTTTATTTCAGGATTCTTTGATGAATAGAAAGTTCAAAAGAACAGCATTTATTTAATTAGAATCTTTTCTAACATTATAAATGTCTTTACTGTAACTTTTGATCAATGTAACTCATCCTTGATGAATAGAAGTATTGATTTCTTATTTCTCCCCAAAAATAAAATACAAATTCTTACTGACCCCAAACTTTTTAAAGGGTAGTGTTTAATGTAACAAAAGCTTTCCATTTCAGATAAAAGCTGTTCTTTTGAACTTTCTATTCATCAAATAATCCTGAAATAAAAATATAAAAAACTGTTTTCAACATGGATAATAATCATACATGTTTTTGGAGCATAAAATCATCATATTAGAGTGATTTGTGAAGGATCATGTGACACTGAAGACTGGAGTAATGATGCTGAAAATTCAGCTTTTTCAGGAATAAATGACATTTAATATATTAATTAATATAAAAAAGTCATTTTAAATTGTCATAATATTTCACAATATTACTGTGTTTTTTGTGTATTCTTTTATCAAAAAATTTCAGCTTTAGTGAGCAGAAGAGACTTCTTTTAAAAACATAAAAAATCTTACCGAACCTTAAACTTTTGACCGGTAGTGTATATATACCTAAAAAAACAGAGAGGACTTTGCCTCCACATTTCAGAACACACTGTCCACCACTGATTTTGAGCTAGAATGATTTGGACAGTGTTGTTGTTAACTTAAACTATTAAAAGTGTAAATAAAATAAAGCTGAAACAAAAAATAAAATATAAATATAAGAATATAAATATACTGAATAAAAATATTAAATATATAAAAACAAAAATAAATTAAAGCTAAATGAAATATATATATATATATATATATATATATATATATATATATATATATATATATATATATATATATATAAGAAAAAAGCTCATAACAAAATTACTAACTGAATTTAAAGTAAAATTGCTATAATATAAATAATACAAAAAAAATAACAGGACATGTCATTCCCATGTATTTTATTGCTTCCAGTGTTTTCAATTCCTGTCCCATTAGATTTACTAAATTGTTAATCCTCCCTGAGGTTTCACAAAATCCTCCCCAAATTTCATCAGAAATCTCACAGACCATGTTAGTAAAGAGCTATTAAAAGGTTTCTGATATACTACACTGTTCAAAGCAACACATCAAAGACACTAAACAGGAAGTAAGGTCATATCTTTGCAATTCTTTGAGATATTGACATGAAACTTGCCATGTATTGTTGCCAAGAGCATTTGGTGACAGTTCAAACCAAGACAAGACTTCATAAAATAGATTTTTTTTTGCTCTATTCCCCCTCATAAATATAGCCGACACTAAACACACTATAGTGAAATTGCTCGAAAAGATGCCACACATGAGGTGAGGTTGTTATTAGGCAAAACTTTAGAAATGTATAAATAGTGGAAAATCTATACTATATTTTGTATATCTATACTATATTACTATTAGAGTCCAGAGCATTCACATTTTAAGCTCTAGTCTCCGTTCTAAAAAGTAGGGATCAAAATTCCAGGAAAAAAATCAATACAATTGCTAGATATTTGCAGCCTTCTGATGAATTGTTGAACAACACTGGAGCTGAACTAACGACATTTTGCATTTCAGCCATCTGCTGACCAGCTTCAAAAGTAAATAACAAAAAAGAAAGAAAAAACAGAACTAACAGAACTATTAGCTTGCTTTGAAGTCTTTGGGAATTGGAGTTGTAGGCCTACTGTGCCAAATCACCACATGACGCCAATAACACTTTTACGGCCTATTTCACTTTCACAGCTGGATGTAAGCTTCTTAAATTTTGACTTGACAAGCCCCTTTGCACTCAAGTCCAGAAAACCCTTCTACATTAGTTCAGTGAATACAGTGGCTCAGTGGTGGCCATTATCTCACCCAGCCCAATCCTTTAAGACCCCATGTTTCCTCTTTTCCTGCCTTCATCATTGTAACACCCAATATAGTGAGTATTAAAGCCCTCAAAGCAAAACACATATTCCATAAATTGTTTCGTTTACCTCCCTCATATCTCTGTCTGTCAATGAATAATTGCTGGAAATGCCAAATGTCAAAGTCAAAGTCAGAAATGCTATTTATCAAGCTTTACGGAAAGTGCAGAGCCATCTATCCAGGAGAAAAATTAGATAGAAATGTGCAATATCAGAGCGTGAAGAGATGCTATCATTGTGACATCTTGTCTGTCTGATGTTCTGTCAGAACTAAAATGGTTTTTATTTTACTTGCAGATTTTTTTTTTCAGAGGGATAATGGAGCGAACAAAAAAAATGTTTTGATACTTTTGCAACTTTACGCCGTTCACTTGAACAACATGTCAGAGTTTGGGTGCTAAAAGTCACGTCTCACAGAATTAAAACAGAAATTTTGCATAATAAATAAACGAATAAATGCTAATGTATATTATTTGTATATTTACTAGGCACATTGATTATACTCTTGTGAAGAAACAAAACATTTTTTAATTGTCTTTGCACATTAAACTGGGATGGCTGTCACTAAACGATTATTTTGGTAATCAGAGTAATAAGTCAATTATTTGACAATTGATCGAGTAATCTGATTTTCGTGTGGCACTAAAAAATAGACCAAAGTGAACAATAACCATTAAAATGACTTTAAATACATAGGTATGATAGCAATGAGGCATTAATAATTGGTTCAAATAAAGCAAGGATGAGGAACGCCAATCACAGGAGGGCCGCTGTGCTGTAGAGTTTAGCTCCAACCCTGAAAAATAAACTCACCTGCTTTAGTAGCTCAGCCTTAGAGATCCTGAAGACATTGATTAGCTTGGTATGTTTGATTAGGGTTGGAGCTAAACTCTGCAGGACAGCGGCCCTTTAGGACCGATGTTCCCCATCCCTGAAATGAAGTATCAAAAGCAAGTAATCACTTATTTTTATTGAACAACACTGTTAAAAAATAACATAATGTAATATACATAATATAAACTTAAGCAACTTATGTACATTATACTGTATGTATTGGTTTCAACAGCGGCCAGTCAATTGAGACTACCCTGCTCTCGATTATTGAAGCTGGCAAGAGCAGCTTCCAAATCATCAGTACTCATCTTGCTGGATCTGTTTGCTGCTTTTGACACAGGCAGCCATCAAACCGTATTCACTTTATAGCCCTTAATTCTATAACTGTGGACAAATGTGTGAACAGAGGACTCAGGTGTGATCCTAATTTTTATTTAATAGAAATGTTATATCACTGTCTTCAAAAAGTTTTGTCTATCCATTTATGGTGTTTTTGTTTTATTTTGAGTTTTTTTAAATTTATTTACTTCAAAAAGTACCATATTTTCTATGTAAATGAATTATGTAGTTTTATTTTTTTTAACTACATTAAATGTCATTCCAATAAGTTCTTAGAGCTAAAACCTAAAGATGAAGTGACTTTGCTGTCACCTGGTGTCTTATTTTGGCTTATTTTAGGATGCTCTAAATTACAGTTTTTCCCATTCATTTCTATGGGTGCCCATTTTTGACCCAAATTAAGGAGGTTTTTTTCACCCACTTAACATTGTAGAATTGAGTAAAAAAATTGTGTGTTCAGGAGGCAAACTTAGGAAAAGTAGCCAAGTCTTGTACCACTCAGATCAAGGGAAGTATTTTTTAAAAAATAAATCAAAACTATTTTGCCCACATTTGTCCAGAATACGGTTTTGGGTTAACCAAGAGGTCCTCCATTTAACCTTCATGATGAAGGTTATCTCAAAAACCACACTCCACAGTCTTGGAGGGGTGAGGTGTCTAAGTTTCAACATCTAGTTAGCTACTGGGGTGCCTCAGGGCTCAGCGCTTGGACCACTTCTCTTCTCCATATACATATCACATCACTAGGATCATGTGCCATTCAAAAACATGTTTTTTCCTATCACTGCTATGCATGATGACACACACCACAGTACCTCTCAGACAGATGTTCCGACAGTAGCTGCTCACATCTTTGCCTGACAGACAAAAGGACCACCACCGTCAACTGAACATTGCAAAGACTGAACTGCTTATGGTCTTAGCCAACCCAACACTTTACCACAACTTCTCTTTCAGCTAGTTTCGTCAACCGTAACTCCATCCAGGACAGCCAGGAAACTCAAAGTTTCCATCCAGGAAACTTGAATAGTGAGTGATGATCAGTTAAACTTCCCAGAACATATTGCTGAAAGTGCCCAGTCCTGCAGATTTGGCTTATACAACAGCGGGCTACACAACTCCTTGTCCAAGCTCTTGTTCTAACCAAACTGGACTATTATAATCCTGTCTTGGCAGGCATTCTAGCATGCACTGTCAAACCTCTGCAACTGATTCAGAATGCTGCACCAAGATTGGTCTTTAAAAAGCTGAAGAAAGCGAACGGCACACCTCTCTTCATAAACTTGGACTGGTTGCCAAATGCTGCTCGCATTAAATTCAGCGCGCTGATGTTTGCCTAGAGAGCAACCACTGGCTCTGCAGCCCTATACAACGTCAGACTTACTGGCACGCTGAAGCGTTTTAGACTTTATGCGTTCCCAATTGCACGTTATTGGAAACCCAGACTGGATCATTTACTGTCAACGCAGCCGCACTGCAAAAAACGCATGCAAAAAATTAAAGTGTTACGCTTTCCCCTGAAATAACTGAATCGCATCATATGTGGAATCATGTTGCCACCTCGAGAGTAAAAATTAAAGCAAGCAGTTGTTTGTGAGATGAAGTTCAAAATAAGAAATAAAGTCAGACAGTGTGAAAAAGGTAAAAATGATTAAACTTTTCCCAAGTTTGCTGCTTGTACCACTTAACGTCTGGCTGTCTTCAGATATTGTATAATAGACCTCCGACCTAGACACTCAAAAGTATTTCTAGTCTACTTGTATAACAAGGTTAAAATCAGACTTTGGTTTCTCATAAACCTTTAAATCCCACCTGAAGCCATTCTCTATATTCTTCTGACACTTCCACTTCCGTTCTACTCACCCAGAGGCATGCCGATGCCGTAGCCCTTGGTGTCCAACAGGCCTCCTATCTGTGTGAGGTTGCAGTTGAGGCGTCAGTAGTCTCGTTCATAGTGCTCTCCAGAAGAAAGGCGTATTTGGAGTTTAAAACCCGTGCTATGCCCTCCTCCGTGCTCTTCACGAGACACGCTAGGCTGCTTGGAGTACATGTAATTCCACATGCGCTGGTCACGTCTGATAGCGCAGAGTTCTGAGAGCGAGAGTGGGTTTGTCATCACAGATGAAAGTCATTGGAAAAGACAGAGAGAGAAAAGAGAGGTGAAACAGACATACTGTACTATTAAAAGGCGGAGGAAATCAAAGACGAAATTATATTTGCGGTGACATAAGGACAGGTGAATGAATCAAGAGACATTTATTGGCAGACATTGAAAGTGAACTAGATTAAGGTAACATATTGAAGGAAAGTGAAAATGTAAGGGAAAGAAAGATGGATAATACATTATTAATGTAATAGGGGAAGTAAACTTGGCCTCCAGTGTGAATATAAATATAGCAGTGAGTCACTAAGCCAACTGTTTGCTGCCATTAACAGGACATGATGCATTATAACGTCATTTAAACCACATGCACAAACTAGTCGATTGGCTCTACTGCTATTTAAATCATTGGATCCATTTTGATGAATCGTGTATCACATGATTTCAGCTTCACTTGTTTTGTTTTTTTCATCCAGTATTGTAGCCCTCAAACCGTATTCACTTTATAGCCCTTAATCATGTAATTGTGGACACATCTGGGCACAGAGGACTGAGGTGTGATCCTAATTTTTATTTATTATAAATGTTATATCACTGTGTTCGATAAAGTTTTGTCTATCCATTTATGGTGTTTTTTTTTATTTTGGGGGTATTTTAGAATTTATTTACTTCAAAAAGTACCATATTTTCTATGTAAATTATTTCTATGTAAAGTAATTACTATGTAGTTTTATATTTTTTATTTTTTTTAACTACATTAAAATATCATTCCAATAAGTTCTTAGAGCTAAAAACTAAAGATGAAGTGACTTTGCTGTCACCTGGTGTCTTATTTTGGCTTATTTTAGATTGCTCTAAATTACAGTTTTTCCCATTCATTTCTATGGGTGCCCATTTTTGACCCAAATACAAGATTAAGGAGGTTTTTTTCACCCACTTAACATTGTAGAATTAAGTCAAAACAAAATTGTGTGTGTTCAGGAGCCACACTTCTTGAACCGCTCAGATCAAGGAAGTATATATTTTTTAAATAAATCAAAACTATTTTGCCCACATTTATCCAGAATACAGTTTTAGGGTTCAATTATTTACACAAGCTAAACACTGACACGCACACTGGTCGACTACTTTTAAGAGCATTAAGTCATGTTAGCAATACTGGAGCATTAAATCAGCATATTGGAATGATTTCTGAAGGATCATGTGACTAAGAAGATTGGGGTAATAATGCTGAACATTCAGCTATGCGATCACAGAAATAAATTACATTTGAAAGACTTCTTTCAAAAACATTAAAACACTTTGCTGACCCAAAACTTTGTCACAGTACTGCATAAATATTGTCAGTATTATTACAAATTATGTTAATTAATAATTTCACAGTACATGCAAAAGATGGGTCTTGTATAGAACTTTGTGAATGAAGGGCATTTTAATTTGTGGAAATCTGAAGCTTTCTGTGAAGTTCTGTCAGCACAGATTACGCGTGGGCCTGTATGTGTCACTAGACCAGTTACCACCATAAACAGGAAGTGATGCACACATGGAAGCCAAGTGAAACAAATCACTCACACAAATTTCACACAAACACATGTTTGCACAAACAAGGACCTACGTACCATGAAGAAGGTCATAGTACTTCCTCCTTGAATAGTCCCGTACTGGATGTTGGTCTGATCTGCCAAGTCATCAGCAGATTCGATTGGCACCTCCATTCTCTGGACCGTCAGAAAAGCTGCAAGGTTTGCCGTGTAGGAGGAAATGATGATCAGCGTGAATGCCCACCTGTCCCGTACACACAAGAACACAGCGTTATTTCCACCAGAAATATAAATGCATGTACAGTATATCAGAGACAGATGTTTGCATACAAACATCACTCAATGAAGTATTGAAAGACACCCACAGCTGCAATGTCAAACAGATGAACCTGGTTTGATCAAATGCAAAAAAGCAAGCTTAACAAAAAGATCAATGAATAGTGTTTGCCAACTGTGTGGAATTATCTGTAACGTGAATGATGACAGATTCAAATAACTCAATGGTAACACCCATTTAACTAACACTCTTATTCATGCCAGGTGTTCTTATAACCAACAAAAGTTGTTGTTTTTTGGCAAGTTCTTCTTCCACTGTAGAAAAAACAAGTTGGTTGCCAGGTTGACCTCCGCACCACTAATTGGTAGTCCAGTTGGTCAGACACCTAACTAGCTTTAACCAGGTGAAAAACAAGCCATGTTCTTGCACACAAATAAATCAACATAATCTTCCAAAGAAAAAAAGTATTTATGCTTCGTTGAATCTGAATGTTTAAAGGGATAGTTCACTTTGAAATGAATTTTTGATATGTTTTAGCTTACCTCAAGGGCATCCAAGATGTAGGTGTCTTTGTTTCCGCTGTAGTTTCAATTTTGATATTTTTAGGTCAACCCGTTCTTGTCTATCAGTCATATAATGGAGGTTTATGGGGTTCACCTCAAAGCTGCACAGAGAAGTCCAAATTAAACATGCTTTAAATGTAAAGTACACATTGATGGCCTAAGACAGGAAACGAGCGGTTTGTGTGAGAAAATGAACAGCATTTATATCGTTTTTACCTCTTGTAATCACAGCCACATCCAAGTACTCTGAGGGCGAGGGCGCTTCGTTCTACGCAAGCACGCCGGAAAGCCCCGGAAGTGATCTCTCGCACGTGTGTACGTCACTCATTGTTTACACAGAGATTTCAGAAGTGTTACCTTTCACTGTGAAGATCTAAACATATTTAGATATACAGGAAATTGCAATAGAAGATGATTTCGATATATCAACAGACAACGTTGATTATTTTTCCGCAACCGCGCAAGAGATCACTTCCGGCGCTTATGCAGAATGAAGCGCCCATGCCTTCAGATCACTTGGACGTGGTTACAAGAGGTAAAAACGATACAAATACTGTTCATTTTCTCACACAAACAGCTCGTTTTGTGTCTTAGGCCATCAATGTGTACTTACATTTACAGGACATTAAATCATGTTTAATTTGGACTTCTCTGTACATGCTCTTTGAGGTGGACCCCATAAATCTCCATTATATGACTGACAGTCAAGAACGGTTTGACCTAAAAATATCAAAATCGAAAATTGAAACATCTTGGAGGAAAGCTAAAACATATCAAAAATTAATTTCAAAGTGAACTATCCCTTTAAGTAAAAAATCCATAACATTATGAAAGAACAGCTACGGTCAAAAGTTTGGGGTAATTTTTATTTTATTTAAATATTTATTTATTTATTTAAATATGCTCACCACGGCTGCATTTATTTGATTAAAAATGCAGTGAAAATGTTTAAAATAACTTTTTTTTATTTTAATTATACTAAAAAACTTTTTTTTAACTTTAACTATTTTAATATATTTCAAAATGACCTTTATTCCTATAGTGGCAAAGCTGAATTTTCAGCATTAATCCTCTAGTATTCAGGGTCACATTACCCTTCAGAAATCATTCAAATATGCTGATTTATTATTATCAATGCTGAAAACAGTTGTTTTGTTTAATATTTTTGTGGAAACCACAATACTTTTTAGGATACTTCTTAAATTCAAAAGAACAGCATTTATTTTAAATAGAAATCTTCTGTAACATGTTTACTGTCATTTTATGATCAATTTAAAGTGTCTCTAGACTCTAGCTGAATAAAAGTATTGATTTTTTTAAAAAACTCTTACTGACCAAAAACTTTTGAGCAGTAGTTTGTTTGTTTGTATGACAGGAAATTGTAGTAGGAAGTTTGAGAGCCCTTCCAAAACACATGGATTGTGCTCTTTAGTAAATCATGCTCAGATGAAAGGAAACTTCTCAATTCCTCAGAGAAAGAGCTTTCATGAGACCGGTGAAGCATTTAAAACTTTTCTAAAGAGACTGGCCTCTGAGTCTGAAAATGCACAAACAGGCAGATTAGTAACTAGTTATTTAGTAAAAGCTCTTTATCAAAAATTAAAGTGCACCAATTGCAGACACACGTGTCCCCGAGAGCATCACAGAGTTTAGCGTTGTGCTGAGGGACACAGTGGAGATAGACGGGAGCTCTCTGGTTTCTGGGTCACCCCTGTGTGGGATTAAAGTTGCATCTATTGTGTTTATTCACACCACAGATGATTAAACATTTGGCTTCCACTGCATGCACAGATCAAATCATTTCAACTCCGTTGTTAGTTTTCCTGAAAGTGGTTGTTCGACTTAAAATGACCTCAACAGCAAGGCGCAAGACTGAAATTGAAGAGATGGAACACAAGACAGCTTGACTTGATCTAGCAAAATGAACAGAGGTGGGAGACTAATCTGGAAATAGACTACAGTACAAAAGAGCGAAGCGCACAATACATGTCTGCACACAAAACAAACATCCCCATACAAACTTCGATACACTTTACACTTTCAATAAAAGAAAAATACACACTCTTAATGGTCTCTTCACACAGAGAACAGATTTTCAGTGCATGTTAAATTGAAATGTGTGAAAATCTGTTTACACCAAGTAGGTCGTTTTTTTGTTTACTTGGCCAGAAAAAAAAAAGAAAACAAGACCTACCAACAAATTTGATATGAGTGATTATTCAGCTAGCATTTCTACTCATGAAATCTTAAAAATTCTTTCAACTATTTAATTTATGTTTAAACATGCCCTGGAATAAAAAGATGATCTTGGTGTTGATAAACCTTCAAGTAGATTTAGGTAATCTAATGCAAGTGTGGATTTTTGTACTTGCTCACACCACCAAGTTAGGCAGCAGTCAATGAAAATATGAATATTTATATAAATTCAATTATTAATTTACATTTAAATATGAACAGATATGAAAATAAAAAGAACTGTTTTATTATGAAATATAGGCTTTTTGGGGGAGAAATGTTTCTCAAAAACATTTGGTGCAATGGTAATACTGATGACAGTAATTCTTTACCAAAAACTAATCGTTTTAAAAAAAATACAAAGTAATGGACTGGAAATATGTTTTAGGTTCATTATAATTATGCAGTATAATTAACTCTTTTTACTGCCTTTATTATAAACGGGGAGTTATAAAGTCTGAGTTGGGACAAAAGCATAAATAGAGAAATTCTGGAAGATCTAACCATTTAACAATCCAATTAAAACACTAGAAAAACTAATTAAAGAGAAACAATACACAGTTTAAAGCTATTATAATCTATCTAGAATTGCATTAATAAAAATCTTTAAAATCCTCATTGGGTACAGAAAAGTTCCAAAAACTAAAGATTTGTTTAAACAAATAAATAGTTTATAAATATACATGCATTTTTTTTTCAGTTTTAGTTTTAAAGGGGTGATGAACTGAGAAATCAAGCTTTTAACATCTAAGAGGTCATCATATTATAAGAATATCCTGTAAGTTTCAGAACTGAAAACGTCCTTGTTAGTCCAATAAAAGCTTTTATTGACACCAGCCTCAGCAAACGACTCGTTTTTCAAAGTGTGGAACTGATGACGACAAAGAGGATAAAACACCACCCCCGCAGAAGATCAACGCCTACTTTAACACGGCCGGTTTAGCCCCGCCCACCGATTCGCGTATTACATGCATAGCTAAATAACATAGGCCTTGGATTTAGGATTGGAACATAGGACTGTTTTCAAAAACAAGACCGATTAAGATTAAAGAACAGTGCTGTGCCGTCTATATTGGATCTGACAGGAATTGTGCAACACACAGACTCTGGGTCGAACATGTATGGGCGAATCATTTCCGGTTGCCGTTTTACAACATTGGGCGTTTTCCAAACAATTTCCCCCACAGGCACCGACGGGTGAGTTGAAACTCATTATAATATGCAAAACTGTTATCCACTCACAGCAGTGGCTGTTTACTTCCAAGTCTTCAGTGTGAGACGCCCATAAAAACAGAGCGTTTCTGAGCCAAACTAGGGTAGAAATTGCCTATTACTTATTAATTTTGATGTTTTTGAATGCAAAAACCAAGCGAACGTTATAAGTTGACCTCAGACAACAATATAATAAAATTTAAAAAGCCAGTTCATGACCCCTTTAATACTTTTAGATCTTAAACATATTTATTTCAGGTAGCTCACAAGGCAACATTTCTCATTTTTGTTATTTTAGGTTTAGGTTTTTCATTTAATATTTATAGCTCATTTCATTTCAGCTTTATTTCAATTACCAAATACAGTTATATAGTGTTAATTTTAGTGAACAATAACAACACTGTACCACAAGTACTGTAAGCGTTCGGGTCATGTGTGCTGTGTCTTTAATACTCACAGATGCACATTCACACTTACTGCATGGTCTCTTACACCTCAAAGGAAGTGTGAATCATCCCCACTTACCAAACACCACTGACACAGCGTGTGGACAGGCCCGGGGCATGATCTCTGAGCCCTGCTGCATGAAACCACCTGATCGGAAACCACAGGCTGTTCCCTAGCGTGTACTGATTCTCCAGGAGGTCCTTGCGGTCCCGCCAACACGGGAAGGGGTTGTACCACTCATATGGACTCAGCCTGATGGAGGAGAGAGACACAAACAAACAAACAATGAAACCGGGAAAGACTACCGTTACCTCAAGAAGAATGCTGGACTGTGAATATAATGATATTCAAAATAGATGTGTGTGTTTTGAGTGGCAGTGTGGCACCTGGCAGCCAGGAAGAGTACACAGCTCACAGCCAGATAGGCTAAAAGCATAAAGAGCCAGACAGCTGGCGAAAACGGATCCAAGAAGGAGAAATAACCTGGCTTCCTGCCCTGTAGAAAGCACATAAACAATACAAACAATGCTTTCACCACTCCTACAGAATCTCAAAACAGCTGAAAGCTTTTTCTGATACAATTGCTGTTTGGTATTGTTTGGTTTAGTTCACTTTTCATATGCAGAGATTCGCTAAAAGTTTGTTATTGATGCAGACAAATCATTACACGCAATTTTTTATTTATGCATTATGCATCAGGCAGGTGCTTTCATCCGAAGCAACGCACAATGCATTAAAGATATGTATTTGATCAATTCATGTCTTCGAAAGCAACCGAACCGCCTTACACTTTAGCACCATGCTTTGATGTTTAAGCTATACGAATGCAAGATTGTTAAATGTGACAGAATCCACCTAAACAAAATCTAAGCGCTGCCTGAATAATATAACAACTAGGGGTGTAACGATACCCTCATGTCACGATTCGATACACATCACGATACTGAACTCACGATACGATATTATTGCGATACTCCAAGACATATGGTAAACGGTGTTGGGGTAACAAGTTACAAAGTAACGAATTACAGTAACAATATTACTTTTTGTGGTAACAAAGTAAAGTAACGCATTACACTAAAAATATTAGTAACTACACTACTTTACTATACTAAAGGAAGCGCGCTTTCCTGTGTTAGTTCCGTCTAGTGGTGCGTGCGCACCGTTGCCATAGAGACCGATTTGAGTGAAGGAGAGAGGGAAGTGAGAGACAGAGACGGGTTTCAGCAAATGGTAATATTCACATTACTTTCAGTTTATTGCACGAAAGGACAAAAATATTTGTGTGAAATGTAGGCTTATAGTAAACCCTAAGATTATTATTTGTGACATTAGAACAAAATATGTGGATATAAAAACATGTATATAGGCTAAAGAACTAAATGAACGATCTATATTTTCTAATATTCACTAAACATTTCATTAAGTTTCATGGACATTTTATAAAACATGGATCTTAGGCTCATTTTGTAAACATAAATAACTGATTTAGATGTGCAAACTGGGTGCCGTTGCGGAGATGTAGGCTACATGCTCGGTGCAGATCGCGTGCGGCGTGCGCTGTTTGCCGCGCGCACATTTACGCTCGTGCGGACGCGTCGAGTAAAAACAAGGCTCGAAAGTCTTGGATAACACAAAACGAAATGAACAGGATTGTTGCAGGGTTCATTGTAGAAGACATGCTTCCCCTGTCGACCATTAATCCCCCAGGTTTAGAAAAATGCATTTTAAATTAAGATTAAGAATTTTATGGGATAAAGTGACCTTTATTTTATTATTTTTCATTGACATCTTAATTTTTTTTTTTTATTGCCATGAGTCGAATAAAAAGCTGGTTTTGTTCTCAGGAGAAGAGTTTTATTCTCCCAGCCTGTGTTTTGAAACTTCTGTGTTTGAAACCCCATTTTAAAATTTCTGAATTTTGAACCTCCTTTATTTTGTTTGTGAATTTTACAGTGCGGCATATTTATTTGTGCAGACAGGGATATTGTTTTTCATGCCATTTTGTATACATTTTTACAATAAAGTGATGATAGGGCAAAAACTGATGATAGGCTATGATGTTTGTCCATGTATCTACATGGTAAATTAAGAAACGGGAAAGTAAAGTAATCAGTAGTGAAGTTACTTTTCCAATGCAGTAACTAGTAAAGTAATCTCATTACAATTTACAGAAGTAACTACAGTAGTAATTCTTTTTTTGAGTTACTACCCCAACACTGATAGTAAAAGGTTAACAAAAAATGTACTGTTGATTTAAAATGCTAACTTTGATATTACATTGTAGGTTTACATGAATAGGCTCGGACTTGGTGCTTATAACCCAATACGAGCACAATAGAGATACCAGAATAACAATACTCATGATTGTGAAGCTGAAATTACTGTTATTGTAGATGCTTGGACGCTTTCACTGACTCAGATATATTTAAAATAATGTCGGACACTTTTTACTGGTAACATCAGATATTTGCAATTTATCCGGACCCACAAATATTCCCCCATTGCATTAGTATACATTATAATCAACATTAGATATAGTAGTTCAATGTGAGTACTTGCATTAAAACTCTGAAAACATAAATTTTTCCTCACACAATAATATTTATTTTCAGGAACCATCCACGATACGTATTGTTGCATTTTTGTATTGCGGCACGATATATTGTTACACCCCTACTAACAACAATAATTAATAATACTAATGTATTATTATTCATTAATGCATATTTTTGAAAGGTTTTGTAGAGACTCACGCAAGAATATTACAGTCAATGATAGTAGCAACATTTCTGATATAAAAATACCAATGTAATATACAATCTCAATTCAGTGCATTATAAACGCGTCTTACTATGTGGAACGCGTACAGGATACTGATTCCAAGGTTCATGAAAGGTTTGGAGAAATCTATGACCTTTTCCCTCTCTGATGTAATTGTAAATCCAGCCACTGCCAGATCTGCTTTCTGCAACAAACAGAGAGAAAGAGAAAGATTTAGCAATGCTAGTTTGATATTGTACTTTCTGACTGACGCAACAAAATTACATTCAAGAGGTATTTGTCACTCATGATTTCCAATAACAGGGAGTTTATTGAGACAACGTCACAACAGCAAATACAGTGTAGATGATCTCAAACAGACAAGTTCAGTCACTGCTGAAATTTTTGAAGAGCTATAATCGTCTTGATTGGCTTCTGGTATAGCTACAGGGTTTCTATAACATACTGTAACTTGTAGGAGTTTTACAGACAGATACTAACTACCATCCCCCTCGGTTGTGGTGATAATTCAGTGATGTTTCTAAGTGCTCATTAGCATACCGCTGTGTCAGTTGTACAGTGTTTGACTCGCACCAGGCATGCCATTTCGTTGCATGTTGTTTGTGCTCCACGCGTGGTTCCCTGCTAAACATTGACCTTGGTTTCAAGAAGCACTCGAGAAGAAAAGAGTTTGACATTATCTGAGGTTCACTGATAAAGACGAAGAGAGTGGCAGAGGAAATAAAAAGGATATTTAGCACAAGGAGAATACAGCACAGAATTGAAAAAGGGAAAGTCAAGGCTGGACAGCTGGATGGATGAATGGACAGATAATAAAGGGATGTAAGTGCACTGGGTTGATGGAAGAATTTGATATGAGAGTCCTTGGGTAAAAGGAAAGAGATTTATTTATTACAGGGATGGAGAGAGAGATAGAAAAACAGGGCTAAAGGGTGGAAAACAAGAAAAAGAGAGAGGGAGAAATAGAGTGACGGTCCTTGAGAGAAAAAAAAACAGATACTTGTAGGGGAAGGGGTGATGAGGAATGGTTAAGAACAGAGAGTTGGTAAAGAGAAGGCTTCCAGCGAGGACACAGGGAATATTGTGCCCTTGTGAGATGAAGGGAATGAGGGATACGGAATGAAAAATGAGAAAGAGAATATAAAATTTTAAGAGTGAAAGTTCCTGAGGAAGGAAATGAGCGATAATGAATTAAAAACCTCAGTGTGGCTGTGGCATTATTTTGGCCTTTCTATTTTCCTTCCCTCTCGAGGCAGTGCAAGGGAGTAACTATTGTAACAGTAGTGACTAAACTTAACTACATTTTTCATAAGTGCGACAGCTCAGCATATTATATATTCAGAGCCCGACCGATAAAGGATTTAAAGGCCGATACCTGATACAAATATTTGTTGGTTTTAAAATCCGATATTCCGATATATCGGCCGATATTTTTTATTTATTTTTTTTATTATGCGCAACAAAACATTAACAGATTTCCCTAACATTAGTTATTTGTAGTTATTTATGAGTTTTAACTAAAATATTAATATGATTTGCATTTAATATGATAATGCATTTTAAAAAGAAACTTGTTTCTTTTATTATCACAACAAAACAGACTGATGATAGTGACATTAGCTAGCTTTGTGGTTACCTAGTCTATGATGAGCCATAATTTAAATAGTAAAACATACATTTTCAATATAACAGGCCAAGGAGAGATGATACGTCTCATTGCTATAACTGTCATGCGCTATTAAAGAAATACTTCAGTCACATTGTCAAAAGTTAAAAGGACAGTCAGTCAACTACTGTAACAATGTAACGTAACTATTACTAGCTAATTCCGCTTCACTCTCGGCTTATTTAACAGCAGCAAAACTGGACATGATAGTCATAAATTTTGTCATGCTCATTTGAGTTAAGAGAACTGATGCGGATTTTCTTTTAATTGTTATTCAAGCAATGTATGTTTCGTGACCAACTCAACGAGTGTTGCCAACAGGCACGGTGTAGAGTGCCCTCTGGTGGACAAACTACACAACTCCAAGACCCATGACATGGTTGAAGCGTGTTTCGTCCGTTTTTATTATATTTTTGAAATATTCAATTATCGGCCATTATAACTGCGGATATCGATAGTTTGGAAAATGCCTAATATCGGCCGATAATATCAACCTGCCGATATATCGGTTCTGGCTCTATTATATATACAATTAATATATTATTTGATGCTATATATATATATATATATATATATATATATATATATATATATATATATATATATATATATATATATATATATATATGTATATGTATATATATATATATATATATATAACAGTAGGATGGGGGTGCAACCACAAAAACGGGCCAGCAGCATGTGTCCAAATTTGAATCTTAACCGTTCTATTTCATCAGAAACAACCTTAAAACAGGGCTTTAAGTGTAAAATAACGAACTTGTCCTTTAAAGGCTGACATTTGCCTACACTGGATGTGAGTGTTGCGTCAAAAGTTAATAGAGCCCATATGTGGCAAGCAGGGCGAGTGACGTGATTAATGAGCGACGACAGTGAAGGATGAGAGAGGACTAGGCCTGGACTATTTATGTTACATTTTGTGTTTATTTATTAAAGTGTTAAATGTTCCACGTCTCCTCCTTATTAACATACGTGTGATATGTTACACCATTATAATCACTTATGCTGTCTACACTGGCTACAGTATTCAGATGCAAATTCAGTTTCTGACGTACTCCACGCACTTGAGTCTGTCAACAACAGGACAAATGGAAGAGTGAAAGAACGTATCTGTACAGACTCAAGAATCCTAGCGTTGGATACAAGTGGATTTTATGTTGTAAATAAGGCACAATGTAATGGAGAGTTTGCAAAGGAACTTTTGTTGAAAGATGAAGAAGCCAACTCTATTGTATCCAAAACTAAGTAAATTATTTCATAATGCATTGTCTGTAAATTATGGCTTCATATAGTCTATGTTTTCAAAATGTGCAATAGCAAGTGGGCGTTGACACTTTTTCCTATGCAATGACGTTAGCCAATCATAACGGTGGCCTTTTACTGACAAGCCTTAAAGGAGCCACCCCTTAAAAACTGATCTTTTTTTACAGAGATAAATGACTGATACATTTTTTGACAAATGCTATATATATTTATGTTTGTGTGTGTGTTTGCAACAAAAACTTAATAAACATTATAAGTGAACCTCAAGGAACATATCAAAATAATATATATAATTTAAAAAAATCCATGTAATGCCCCCATAAAAAACATTGTTATTGACCAAAAAAGCTTTAATGTAATTAGCTACATTGTACTAAAAGATAATAGTCAACCTGAACGATTGAAAATCACGAGTAGCTTGTCACTAGGGGTGATCAATAGCAGTTCATTCTTCTTAAAAAAACCCAAGTGTACCCCTGAAATCTCTCAATCTGCTTAATTACTCCCTAATTGATTACTGAGAGATAGCTTTCTAAACCACATTCAAAGGGCGTCATCAAACGCTGGTGTCAAGGAAGAGCTATATTGTGGGTCCATGGAGAGAAAGATGTGTGTGCAAACACAGTTTACATACACAATACGCCAACATGTGACTGGCTTCAGCAGCCGTAATGGTATAGTGTCACGGAATAATTAGACAGAAAGAACTGATTAGTATGTGTGTGTGTGTGTTCAAAAGGACTTTGCCGAGACCTGCCCACACTGGGGTTAATAGAATGACATTACCGTTCTTATTACCGCCGCCATTATTTTTAGCATTAGTGTGAATAGTGCTAATATCAGTAATCGTTACTCTAATGGAAACATCAGCTGGCAATGGTCCAGTGTTGAAATCCTGCTCCATACAAACATGCGAGCATATAAAAGCTCTTACAATTTTTAACAAAAGCACATTTTCAAAGACAATGCTTTTATCAGGTGTACAAAATTATTAAACATGATTAAATGTTATATTGAACATTAATAATGTTTGGAGGTTATTTCCAATGTTCTGATGAATAAACAAACAATTACACTACTATAAAAGCCCAATTGTTTCATTGAGGTTTAGTGAGACTAGAAAGCATCTCTGAATTTACACAACGCATTCACAGAGCTTAATTATGAACGTGTGTGCAGGCATGCATACCCTGTTGATTAATTCCCCCACCATGCCAGTCCATGACCCATTTGGTTCTGGAGCTCCATACAGGCCGTCATCCACCAGCTTGATCCGGAACGAAAACTTCAGTATGTCCGCCAGCTCCCGTAGCATATCCACACAGAATCCCTCATACTGATCATTACCATGAAAGTTCTGGTAGTTTGCCTTGCGCATCACGTATGGATTCTCCTATAAAACAGGATGAAGGTAACATTTAACGCTATAATATTCCACTCTAAATTTCCATACAGTGAAGCACCATAAACTCAATGAAAGTCAATAGCCTTACAGTGGAAGTGGCATTTTGATTGGTGCTTAGCCATGAAATGGCAGTAAAATCCTGTGAAACGGTGATTCCTTAGCCTTGACATGTGAAAGTACTTTTTGGCTGCTGCTTCTAGGTTTGAATGTATTATATATTTTGAATGTATTATATCAGTAAAATGTGGCCTGTGGATAGCAAACCTATTTCCTTCTTTTTGCAAGCACATGATGCAAATAAGATGGTTAATAATGAAGGGATGACTTGTGGTTGTTTTGAATTTTCTTTTTTTAACAGAACAAATACAAACAGTAAGTTATTTTAGAACAATTAGAGTGAGATACATTTTTATGTTATAAGAAATTGCTTAAACGTGTTTGTTGCCTGGAAGCAAAATTGTATGAAATTGGAATAAATAATGATGCAAACATGCTCCCGAATGGTCCCATGAGGTTATTTTTGGGAACCAAACAAGAACGTTATAGGAACGTTCCGTGTAGGCTATTTTTAGGTTTATTTTTATCTACGTAAGGAGAATGTTCCGGTAATGTTCCCTTAACCTTAAGGGAAAGTTCTAGGAACGTTCTGGGAACCAAAAACTAACGTTCCCAGAACCTAAATTTGTTTGCTGGGAATGAAGGTGCTATCTAAAATATTGCAACTAATATATATTTTTTATACACTATACTTTTATAATGGGACCGTGTAAAACAGGACATTCAATGAAAAAGAAAAATGTAGCACTGTTCTTTATGTTATCCATCTAAAATGGACTGAATAGTGAGAAATAGGGATTCTATACCAGAATGGAAACTAGTGTAGAAATTGTTGCTAAAAACTATGCTTTTTAACATCATCTTGGGTAAAATCATCCAATAGTATGAGCTACAACAATGTGCATTGATGATTTTTCCACAGTAAGAGCGGGAAATTGCATTAAGAAAATAAATAAAATCAATTTTGATTTGATGTTGACTTTAAAATTACATTCATAATTGCATTCAACAGAGGAAAGTAGTTTTGCTTAAACTGTTAGGCCAATTTCTGAAGGCAAAAATGAGTCTAGTCTGAATCAATTTACGTTTTGTGATTGTCAATTACTCTTCTTACAATTACAAACTCAATAAAACAACATTATTATACTGTATAAGCTCTGTAAGCAAGCAAGGCTTTGGAATTCCCTCATATTTTCTCTACTTTAAATCTTACAAATATTTGTATCATTCATAATAACATTTAAGACACACTGGGTTTGGAGAAGTGCTGTTTGAACAGACTTGTGTAACCTTTGAATCTGCAATGCTTTTACCAGTGAGTGCCAAATCTGTAAAAGCCCTATTATTTCATACTGGTCTTAAAGGAACACTCAGACTTTTTTGGACTTTAGCTTATTCACTGTATCCCCCAGAGTTAGATAAGTCCATACATACTTTACCGGTCATAAGTTTAAGATCGGTAAGATTTTTTATGTTTTTAAAAGAAGTCTTTTCTGCTCAGCAAGGCTGCAATTTTTTGATAAAAAATACACAAAAAACACAGTACTATTGTGAAATATTATGCCAATTTAAAATGACTTTTTTTATGTTAATATATATTAAAATGTAATTTATTCCTCTGAAAAAAGCTGAATTTTCAGCATCATTACTCCAGTCTTCAGTGTCACATGATCCTTCACAAATCACTCTAATATGATGATTTTATGCTACAAAAACATGTATGATTATTATCCATGTTGAAAACAGTTTTTCACATTTTATTTCAGGATTCTTTGATGAATAGAAAGTTCAAAAGAACAGCTTTTATCTGAAATGGAAAGCTTTTGTTACATTAAACACTACCCTTTAAAAAGTTTGGGGTCAGTAAGAATTTGTATTTTATTTTGGGGGGAAATAAATAAGAAATCAATACTTCTATTCATCAAGGATGAGTTACATTGATCAAAAGTTACAGTAAAGACATTTATAATGTTAGAAAAGATTCTAATTAAATAAATGCTGTTCTTTTGAACTTTCTATTCATCAAAGAATCCTGAAATAAAAATGTAAAAAACTGTTTTCAACATGGATAATAATCATACATGTTTTTGGAGCATAAAATCATCATATTAGAGTGATTTGTGAAGGATCATGTGACACTGAAGACTGGAGTAATGATGCTGAAAATTCAGCTTTTTTCAGAGGAATAAATTACATTTTAATATATATTAACATAAAAAAGTCATTTTAAATTGTCATAATATTTCACAATATTACTGTGTTTTTTGTGTATTTTTTATCAAAAAAATTGCAGCCTTAGTGAGCAGAAGAGACTTCTTTTAAAAACATAAAAAATCTTACCGATCTTAAACTTTGACCGGTAGTGTACCTTTCTCATCTATGTGCATGCTGTAACTATGTTTGACGTACCCACCACTAGCCTAGCTTAGCACAAAGACTGGATGTAAATGGCTACAGCTAGCATACTAATCCTAATAAGTGACAAAATAACACAAAAATTTTCCTATTTACATGTTGTGATTTGTATAGTGTACAAATAACAAGGTAATATGAGACACGGATATCCTTATAACCATATTAAATATGGGGAACTATATTCTCAGAAGGCAGCACTGCTACTTGATTGGAGGTGATAAGCCGCAGCACCTGAGATGCACCGTAGCAGTGCTTCGTCTTCTGAGAATATAGTTCCCAATGTTTATACGGTTAAAGGATATCCGTGTCTCATATTACCTTGTTATTTGTACACTCTGCGACTATACAAATCACATGTACATAGGAATTTTTTGTGTTATTTTGTCTCTTACTGGGATTATGCTAGCTGTAGCCATTTACATACAGTCTTTATGCTAAGCTAGGCTAGCGGTGGGTGCGTCAGATAGAGTTACAGCACGCACAGAGATGAAAAAAGGTTAGTATGGACTTATATAACTACACTGGGATATACACTGAATAAGCTAAAGTCCCAAAAAGTCTGAGTGTTCCTTTAAATGCTCAAAAGTTCTTTATTCAAGTGCTGCCAATCCCACAAAGCCCTGAGTATCATGGAGTCATGACTGGAGAAATTCTTACCAGTATTGTGGTGACTGTGAGCGTCTTATTGGCTAACGTCACAGATGCGTTGATGTCTAAAGACGTGGAGTTCATAGCCAACGTGTTATTGGAGTACCAGACACCAATCTGCATATGTAAAGTAAAAAGGTTTTTTAGAAGATGCTTTACTACATATATTATGCTCAGTTAGAACTAATCTGTGTTAAATGAACTAAATAATATAAAATCATTTGTGACCATTTTAAAAACATGTTTGAGTCTCGCAAGGGGGAAACAGGCAGGAATAAACAAGTTCAGTGAATAAGACGGGGGGATGAAGGAGAGATAAAAGAGCATGAAGCGAGGGATCAATACTATGATCAATAAGAGAGGAGTGAAGTGGTGATTACTCCAGCTACCACCCATTCATTAGACCTCACAACCTCTCTCATGATTCCGGATAAAATCCAGAGTTAGTGTTCGTGAGAGTGTGTTTGTGTGTGTGTGCATTACCTCTTTGTGACCCCCCTTGAATTTCTCAAGAATACGCAGTGTGTAATTGGTCCTCTGGCCTTTGCTGTTAAACTCCACGCGGCCTGTTAGGCCATCAGTACTCGACCTAAAATGATAAAGAGAGAAGGAAAATTGTAACAAACAAGAATGACGAATAGCATTCATTTTGACCTACAATAGAAATTATAGCACAGGCGGAGAAAAACATAGAGACAGCCAGAGGACAAGTGAGAGGGAAAACTTTGAGATGATTAAGAAAGTTAAAGTGAAGTGTCATTTCTGCTCCACCGGCATCACCAATTGCAATTGCAAAAATAATGACTGTTTTCATTATTATTGGCAAGTAAGGTAAACACTTGGAGTTATGGAGACAAACCGATACACGGAGGACGAGAGGAGGAGTGGAGATGGTGCCAAATGGAGTGGTGTAATGATGGAGCGATGGGCAAACTGCAAAACAGATGGAGGGACACAATGAATGAAAGAACGCACTTGTGCCTAGACAACACAAACATAATCTAGGATCTCACAGTTTCTAATAGCTGCATTAAAATGATCAAATACAAACAGGCCTTCAGACAGGTTGTAATAAACAATGGACATCTGGTGTTAAGGGCACAGTTATAATTGCTCTGAAACTAATGGCAGTTGTAAAATTACTATGGCTGAGTATAATCATAACAGAGGACGTAAAAGTCAAACTGCGTTGGTCACCTGATGCCCGCGATGGAGGGGACAACAAGGAATATTGTCCCAGTCACTGTGACAAGGGCGGCACATTACTCAAGTTAGGCATCAAGCTACTTGTGCATGGGGAAAAAAGACATTTATTTGAAAATTGACATTTATTTTTGGCATAAATTAAATTATGTTTTGGAGTTTCCTATAAAAAAGTCCAAGGGTAAAATAATACCATTATTTAAAGAGATTTTTTTATAATAATTATATTAGCATTTTGTCTCATCTAGCATTTTTTATTTCGTTAATTTATTATAACTATATATATATATACAGCTATGGAAAAAATTAAAACCATGCCAAATCAGCAGTTGCTCTGGATTTATATTTATAATATATAATAAATCCAGAGCAACTGTGATTGGCAGTTAATTTTTTCATAGTGTATATATATATATATATATATATATATATATATATATATATATATATATATACATCTAGGTCAAAAGTTTAAGATCGGTAAGATTTTTTATGTTTTTAAGAGAAGTCTCTTCTGCTCACCAAGGCTGCAATTTTTTGATAAAAAATACACAAAAAACACAGTAATATTGTGAAATATTATGACAATTTAAAATGACTTTTTTATGTTAATATATATTAAAATGTAATTTATTCCTCTGAAAAAAAGCTGAATTTTCAGCATCATTACTCCAGTCTTCAGTGTCACATGATCCTTCACAAATCACTCTAATATGATGATTTTATGCTCCAAAAACATGTATGATTATTATGCATGTTGAAAACAGTTTTTTACATTTTTATTTCAGGATTTTTTGATGAATAGAACGTTCAAAAGAACAGCTTTTATCTGAAATGGAAAGCTTTTGTTAGATTAAACACTACCCTTTAAAAAGTTTGGGGTCAGTAAGAATTTGTATTTTATTTTTGGGGGAAATAAATAAGAAATCAATACTTCTATTCATCAAGGATGAGTTACATTAATCAAAAGTTACAGTAAAGACATTTATAATGTTAGAAAAGATTTAATTAAATACTGTTCTTTTGAACTTACTATTATTTAAACTTTCTATTCATCAAAGAATCCTGAAATAAAAATGTAAAAAACTGTTTTCAACATGGATAATAATCATACATGTTTTTGGAGCATAAAATCATCATATTAGAGTGATTTGTGAAGGATCATGTGACACTGAAGACTGGAGTAATGATGCTGAAAATTCAGCTTTTTTTCAGAGGAATAAATTACATTTTAATATATATTAACATAAAAAAGTCATTTTAAATTGTCATAATATTTCACAATATTACTGTGTTTTTTGTGTATTTTTTATCAAAAAATTGCAGCCTTAGTGAGCAGAAGACTTCTTTAAAAACATATAAAATCTTACCGATCTTAAACTTTGACCGTAGTATATATATATATATATATATATATATATATATATATATATATATATATACATATAGTATATATATTTAGATTTTAGCATTTAATTTGGTTCATTTACTGTTATTGCTGTTTTCTGCATAGTTTCACGGTGCTAAAACAGTGGTGAATGTTTCTTGATGGTGTTAAATGATGCACAGCGATACTCAATGCACAACAATGCATTAGTCAAGGTTTAAATTCATTGCGGAGTAAATTGAAAAGCATCCATCATAAACTGTCTGTGTCTTGTATATCGACGGCGCCAAGGGGAAAGATTACAAATTGCGTTGTTCCATGGAATAACATGCACTGATGAATTGTGCACAACGTGACCAGAACATATGTTGAGAAAGTATGCTCAATTTAAATTTCATGTTGACTTAAACAGAGCCTATAAAAGCCAATAAGCAGTTGCATGCAGATTCCCATCAACATCAACCAGATTAACACGGGCTTCCACAGCTCATCAGAGAAGACAGTAGCAACAGCCGTAAAGACTAATCACTAAGGTCATCAAATGCATCAGAAAATGGCTGCCAATGGGGTGACGAGTACCATGCGCAGGTAGTTCATGAGACTGGTGCCGTGCTGCCAGATGAGCGAGGAAGTGCAACTCAGAGGCTTCACTCCGATCTCCTGACTGCGGTTCAGCTCTCGCACTGCTCCAACCACCACATGAACTGCATCGAACATCAGCGCAGATGACAACTGTAGATGGAGAGAGAACATGAATGAAACGAGACAAGAGATATGCCAAAGCCATAAAGACAGAAAGATGCTGGAGAAAGAAGAAGAAAACGAGAATAAAGGAATGTAGAATTGAGAAAGACAGCAAATGAGGTCATTAGGGGGACAAGGAGACTTCACGTCTGTTAGGGGGCCTACAGCAACTGTCTCCCTCCTAAATTATGTTGTGTGGCGCACATCCTATTTGGACGCATTTGAAAAAACCTTCTGGCAGAAATAACATCTCATTATTCCATTGAGTTAAGTATTACTACGGTTTACTTTTCTTTTTCCATTTAAGCAAATCTCAGCAAAATCGGGTTTAAATAATGCAGTGAAATGTCAATCAACTTATTGAAATAAGCTCTTGGAATCTAAAAAGCATTTTTTAGATGCTAACACAACCAAAGAGATGATCTCCTGACAGATGTGGTTTTAATTGTTTGATTTAAAATTTGTTAATGAAATAATAACCTCTCACACAACAGGTAAGTCTGCACCCTTTACCCGGATAGGTTGAATTGAATTGTGAGAGTTATATTGTTTCTCATGTATTGGCAATGGCAAGAAAGTATTGTAAGCTCACCGCTGGACCAGGGTAGGGACTGATGTCACAACCTTCCCTCCATGACAGGTTTAGACTTCTAATGAACTCCAGGTAAAACGGATGGCTGCTGTTCAACATGGAGAAGCCAACGATATTTGATTGATCATCTACCACGTCATCCAACCTCAACAGAGGGAAATCCTGAAAGAGAGAGAGTCGGTAGAGAGCTATTTACCTAAAAAGTACCACAGACTTATACACTATTGTGGTTTTGGTGCTAAGAAACACTTTAATTACTATGAATGCCATCTAGGGAAAATGCCAATTCTTGGTATTTAACTGAACAGCGCTGCCGTTGCATTGAGAGTCAGTACACGCGAAGGCATTTGAACTCGTGGCCTCAAGATACTAATTTGTGGCCTCAAGATAGTAAGGCCATGAGTTACTATGTTGAGGCCACAAGTTACTATGTTGAGGCCACGAGATAGTATCTTGAGGCCACGAGTTAGTATTTTGAGGCCACAAGTTACTTTCTTGTGGCCACGAGTTAGTATCTTGAGGCCACGAGTTAGTATCTTGAGGCCACGAGTTACTTTCTTGAGGCCACGAGTTACTTCTTGAGGCCACGAGTTACTATCTTGAGGCCACGAGTTACTTTCTTGAGGCCACGAGTTAGTATCTTGAGGCCACGAGTTACTTATCTTGAGGCCACGAGTTTCTATCTTGAGGCCACGAGTTACTTTCTTGAGGCCACGAGTTACTATCTTGAGGCCACGAGTTAGTATCTTGAGGCCACGAGATACTTATCTTGAGGCCACGAGTTAGTATCTTGAGGCCACGAGTTCCTATCTTGAGGCCACGAGTTACTATCTTGAGGCCACGAGTTACTATCTTGAGGCCACGAGTTAGTATCTTGAGGCCACGAGTTACTATCTTGAGGCCACGAGTTACTATCTTGAGGCCACGAGTTACTATCTTGAGGCCACGAGTTAGTATCTTGAGGCCACGAGTTACTATCTTGAGGCCACGAGTTACTATCTTGAGGCCACGAGTTACTATCTTGAGGCCACGAGTTACTATCTTAAGGCCACGAGTTACTATCTTGAGGCAACGAGTTACTATCTTGAGGCCACGAGTTAGTATCTTGAGGCCACGAGTTAGTATCTTGAGGCCACGAGTTACCATCTTGAGGCCACGAGATAGTATCTTGAGGCCATGAGTTACTATCTTGAGGCCACAAGTTACTATCTTGAGGCCACGAGTTACTATCTTGAGGCCACAAATTACTATCTTGAGGCCACAAATTACTATCTTTAGGCCACGAGATAGTATCTTGAGGCCACGAGTTACTATCTTGAGGCCACGAGTTTCTATCTTGAGGCCACGAATTCCTATCTTGAGTCCATGAATTACTATCTTGAGGCCACGAGTTAGTATCTTGAGGCCACGAATTACTATCTTGAGGCCACGAGTTACTACACAGTTAAAATGTAACAGTTAAAATGTACTGCAAGGCAGCCCAGTTTGCCCGCTGTACCGTGAGCTAAGGTGAGTCTGACAGAATTTACTCTAGCACCTTGTTGTCAGCACTGCTTTAAGGGTATAAATGTTTTAACAGGACAATAAAAAAGTATATTATTTAAATATTATTTATCAGTATTATTAATGTAGTTAAGGTGCTGTAATAGTTATTCATAAGCATATAATTTATTTTATATTTAGGCCTAACTTTACTGACGTGCATATCAGTAATCTAACCTTACTGGTAAAAAAATATAAAAACGAAATCATTGAATATTAACCATTTATGGATTCAGAATGTTAAAACTACAGCACATTAAATCTGGGTAAGTAGTTAGTTCATAAAAGTAAAATGTAAATGGATGTTTGATTTATTTATAATGCCATCATTCACTGCATTTTCCCAGGGTTTTGTTTTGATCTTGGCTTATAATGATGTAGTAGTGGGACCTCTACTATATAGTGGCCATACAGAATTTCAATCCTATGAGATTGCAGACTTAAAGATAGGTTTAATACATTTTAAGTAAAATCAAACCACTTTATTTAACAGCAGTAATTTAAATACTAATGAACTCATTTGAAAGTTTTGAAAATCATATAGAAAGGACCATGAATGAAATCATTTGTACAGTATAAAACTATATTACAATGGAGGAACCATACACAACATCACACGTTTATCTTGATTTGATAAATTTGTGCTTAACTCTAATGCAATATTTACATATTATCCAGAAAAGGTCTATTTTTTTTAATAGCTACATTTTCTTGGCCAGTTTTTTGCAAATAAATGCTGCTCCCTTTGGGTTTGGTAAAACCCTCATCCATAAATAAATAGTAATTTACTGAAGGCAATATTCAACCCAGCTAGAATTCCTCTCGACAGAAGTGGTGCCCATTGGGAACGTTCAAGGAAAACATAAAAAATTGGCTCAAATATCATGGCTTTCACTTTGTCTACCAAATCAATCAGCCCTTGTGCTTTCTCACCTACGGGCAAGTGGATAATCCCAAGAGGTACAGTACGTCTGTCAATGGTACAGTCAACAAATAATTTTTCTATAGCTGTGTGGAAGCAGTGGGAAAGCTCTTGATGGATCCATCAATTGGTTTTAGATTATTTATCACAAAACATTTGCTTTCTATATGGCAGCTGAAGGAGGATCTAACTCCGCCTATGAAGACACCCATTCAGTTTTCATAAAAAGCTTCTTCTGCAAGACTCTTAAAACCTCCTGAAGTCAGGTGCATTTCAAGTGAAGCCGTAAAACGTACTTCTGTCATTGACTCATTGAGCAGCATTACATCCTTTTAATTCCTTTTGAGGATGCTCTTCGTACAGTTTATAAATAAAGGTATGACAGATACCGTGACGTTTGAAGGGCTTGATAATGGCAAGTGTCTTTCATCTTTTGTTTGCTCTCAATTAGATTGCCGACAATGTGAATCTGACAAGATGATGACCTTATTCAAGATGCAGACTTAATTTTAGTTACTGAAAGCCATCATTCAGAATCAACAGCCACCAATGAATCTAGCATACAACTGCAATATTGCCTTGTGGTTGTCTGTATTTGTAACTGATCTTGGGGAAAAGCTTGCAAAAGTCAGATTAATAAAAGGCTAAGCTTAAACTTGGATGTTCAAATGAGCTGTTTTATAAAGAGAAGAAAAAAGACTGAATTTAATTGAATTACACTTTATAAAATATGTACATCAAAAATTATTTATAATGCCAATGACAACACTAAAAATTGTGCATTACTAAATTGAAAAAATCACACTAAAAAATAATTTAACTCATCTTCTTTCACACTCCTATTCATGTATCTTTAGACCTTTTTCAGTTGGCTTGCTCTTAGCAAAATTGCTGCCCTACTGCAGAGTGAGCTCTGGCTTCCTCCCAAATACAAAAATAAATAAAAATTCCATAAAAAATGCATGTTAAGAAATGTAATCTCTAAACGCTTTACATATTAAATATTTGCCATTTACTGAGGCCATGTTTGGACAGTCTCAAATTTTACCTTCCACGATTCAATTTGCCGCTCAAGGTCAAATGATTTAGCCTTCCTCACTTTCCTTAGGCCTAGTCCCAGACTAAAATGCATGTTTGAGCTGTCTTAACTGAAAGCAACTTGTACTGACATATCTTAACCTCTTAACGGTCACTCCCCTTGTTTTGAATAGACACAGAAATGCACATTTCGAACTTAAATGGTTGTAATTCAAGAATGCTTTGGAATATAGACGTAAGATTGGTCTCGTTTTAAAGAAGACATTTGGCAGATTTTTGTCGAAGTGCAATAAATTAAGAAAGTGAAACAGAAAAAAGTTATAGAAGTGTGAGTTTATGGAAATGTACAATGTAAAAAAATTAATTATTCATATTTTATATAAAATATATATTTTCAAAACCTGGGCTACTCTAAAACTGCAGAAAAATCAAAGCCAAAAATCTAAACAAGTTATGTTTAAAATGTTAGGTTGATATCTCAAAAAATGAGCTTTCTGTGAGATTTTGTTTGGCGCAGTACCACACAACCAGACTCCATTACTGCCCATATAAGGGCGCCTGCATTTCCATATATGTTTTGAGTGATATGAACCATTATTTTCACAATTTTCATATAGTTTATGAAGTAGAGATCATATTCAGAAGTTGAATGGGAAGTTTGGCAGATTTTGATATGAATTCAACCTCTAAGAAATGCATAAAAAACCACACATGCGCGTTATAGGTTATTGCTACATCACAAATGGTGAATTTATTATTTTTTTCGTAATATTTAAAACATTTTCAGACCTTTTTTTCTAAAATAATTGAATGGATGCAATCTTTTGAACTCTTGGCATGAAAACAAACTGAGGCTTCTACCTTTTTTTCATGATTTTTCATGCTCATTGCTATTTCAAAATAAAGGTCTGAACACGCTTTATATTTCTTGTTGCAAATTGATATTACGGCTCCTGTGTAATTTATTTTGAAAATCAGTCACCAAATATGGAAACTAGAGATTGTAAGCTTTCAAATGATATATAGTTTAAGGTCTTTTCTAAGATATTATTGCTTTAAAAATATAATGGCAAGCATCCCACCTGTGGGACGGTGACAGTTAATGTCAGTGCCATTGTTTGGTCTCAAGATGCACATGAGTACGTTTTGTTTTTTCTTAAGGCACGTTTATAAAAGCTACTCAAATGCCCTAATTGAACTAACGCCTAATCCTGGCTTAATCTAAGCCCTGTCTGTGAAAACAGGCCTTTAACTTGTAACAGTGGTATTCAAATCGTAAGCTCACAACAGAAGCATATGCAACCTCAAAACAAGGACATAATCCACGTCATCCACGAAGATATGATAAACGGCATTGATGCGCTTTGAATCTGCGATGAGCTGGTCAATGGCCAGGCCTGCCATCGCTGTTAGTGAATGAAAGTGGGTTAAGGGAAGAAAGGGTAGTGTGTCATTGCTCAAAGTGAAAAAAGGGGGTTGTTTACCATTGTGGTGAGAATATACTTGTAGAAGGCTGATGTCATGCCTAATTCTGAGGCCTAGAGAAAGGGAGAAACAGCAAGAGATATGTTGTATGTCAGAAATCTAATCATAATCATTCTACATTTGAGTCATGTCAGGTTTTTATCTCTGTTTCAGTTGTGTTGAACACAATAGTCTGAAAATGTGAATTAAAATCCCATTTAAAAGTATTTAAAAAAATGTAAAACAAAGATAAAAATTATGACCTGAGATAGTAAAAAAATATATATACTGTATATTATACTGTAAATATGAAATCAAAATTTTCAATGCAACTCATCAAATTGTAAATTTAAAAAAAGTACCGGAAAAAGTGAAATGCAGTCATTTGCATTTATGGACCCCCTAAATAAGCACACATACCTTCTTTAATATTAGTATAGACACTGATGCATTAGCATCAATGATAATAGTCGCAACTTTGTCATCACGGATTTCCTTTAGCAGGGGGTGGGGTCCAAGTTTTCATTGAGCATTCGGACTGAGAGTGTTTCCCGGGATATGAGGAAGTGACGCACAAGCTCCTCCAATCGCAGCAGGCCTGAGGATATAGCACAAACCCCGAAAAATACTTTATACTACTCCTTTAAGCATTTTATGAAAACATTCTCAACATATATTCACAATATATAACAATACATATATTTGTGAAAATTTAGCAAAGCACTCACAAATTTTATAATTCTTAGTATATCAGAATGGCCATTCATAAATGTTACGTCGACACATTAAAATAAATGTCATGTAACCATCTAAAACCTTTTAACAACTTTCATAAACTGTCAGTTGCAGTAATCCTCACCTTACTTCCCACCCTACTCCTCCATATTAAAGTCAGTGACTATCGAATTAAGTGACTTTGAGAGCCAATAAAGTTAATTCTGTATGTACATAAATTTGTGCTCTAAGCCACCACAAAATCTATAAGGTGAATTCATTGATTTTGGACTGCAGTCAACAAGATGCACAGCTAACGATAACAGCAGGGTGAAGTGATGAAACAGTGCTTTCTCACAAAAACAAGCAAATTACCTCACCACTGTGTGGTGATATCCATGCGCTCTCAAACATCCACAAGTAAGAAACCAATGTGTAGATGAGCACATCCATGCATGCTAATGTGCACAGAGAACTCAAACATGCCTGCACAAACACAACTGCCTGCATCTTAAACAGATAAACACAGTTACACTTGAACAGGAGCACAGGCTGCAGTAATTATATGGATAAGCGCAGATATGCAAACAGCAGTAAACAGTGGTGCGTTAAACTGTAGCACCATTACCCAGACCATACCCAATCAAGTGAGAGCTGCTCACATCAGCAAGTTACGAGAGATCAACTTGCTGTCGGCGTCAGTAACAGCTCACATGCGTTTCACTCTAGTGCACCAACTACTACTCATTAAGCTTAGTCAACAAAGTAACAAATAGAATTAAGATTGCTGCTTCTTTGTCTGCATGATTACTCAATTCTCAATGCGAATATCCTTCACATCAGAGTGAATGTGGACAGCACTACTCATGCAAAAAACATTGGTGCAGAAAAAAGTCCTTCAAGTGCCTTCAATTGTGCCTATATTAAAGGGATACTCCACTTTTTTGGAAATAGGCTTATTTTATAGCTCCCCCAGAGTTAAACAGTTGGGTTTTACCATTTTTGAATCCATTCAGACAATTTTCTGATATTTAGAAGAATATCAGTAACCAGACAGTTTCTGGTCTCATTGATACGGTGGCGGTATTTGCATTCACTTGAAGAAAAAAAAATCTACTCTGTTTTTCTGAATTAAGAGTTAATTTTTCATGAGAAAATTTTTTTGCTCTGTTTTTCTGAATTAACGAGTTAATTTTTCATTAGAAAAAAAGTTTTTGCTCTGTTTTTCTGAATTAATCGACTTAATTTTTCATGAGAAAAAAAGTTTTTGCTCTGTTTTTCTGAATTAATGACTTAATTTTTCATGAGAAAAAAGTTTTTGCTCTGTTTTTCTGAATTAACGACTTAATTTTTCATAAGAAAATTTTTTCATTCAGAAAAACAGAGCAAAAAAAAATTCCATGAAAAATTAACTCATTAATTCAGAAAAACAGAGCAAAAAAAATTTTCTCATGAAAAATTAACTCGTTAATTCAGAAAAACAGAGCAAAAAAAAACAATTTCTCATGAAAAATTAACTCGTTAATTCAAGAAAAACAGAGCAAAAAAAAAATTTCTCAAGAAAAGTTAACTAGTTAATTCAGAAAACAGAGTAGATTTTTTTTTCTTCAAGTGAATGCAAATTAGCCACTGTACATTGACTTACATTGTAGGAAAAAATATTTTACTATGTAAAGTCAATGGGACCAGAAACTGTCTGGTTACTGATATTCTTCTAAATATCAGAAAATCGGCTGAATAGATTGTAAAATGGTAAAACCCAACTGTTTAACCAACTAAGTCAAATTTGTAGTCAATAACTTTTTCCCTTTAAAATTCTCCTTTTATGATCACCATTTTTTATTCATGCATTAAACTAGCTTGAATGTAAGGCTCAATCCCAATTCACCCTTGCCCCTCAGTTTTGTGCGTTCACGTCTAGGGTGTTCCGATTCTTGTTGCGACAGAGGGGTACGGCTACATAACCCTCGAAACTGAGATTTTACAGAGGCACACTCTGAACGGAGGGATACGAGAAGTTCCCAGAATGCATCACGAATCACTTGTGAGATGGCTTCGCAAATTTAGCCCCAGATGACACCACCATGCACTTTATTTACATTATAATGATAATATAGTCATTTAAATTAAGAAATTGTATAATAAATTACCTTTCCGAAACAGAAAAGGCATATATTTCGAGGAAGGAACGCTACAATCATGTTTCCCAAAGTTAAGAGCAGTAGCACTCATTAGCTGCGTTTACATCATAGACTGTAAAAAATATGGACAAAGCGTCTGTGACGTCACCCATACGACTCTCTGAAGAACGTGTTTGAGGCTGTTTATGGGGGTATGGGCAGCGCCATATTGGAAAATCTTGGGAAATACAAAATACAAATGTTCAGAAAGGATACAGAGGTGGTATGATGTGTTGTGTCAGATCATGGTCGAGACGTCAAATTCACTCGGCGCAGCCCGTTATCAGCTGTCAATCAAAGTTAACCGCCCTTATTTGTCATACGTTTTATATCTAAATACGATCTAAACTAACGAGTTAGAAAAAAATTCACCCCCTCACAGTTGTCAGGCACGCAGAACATTTTGAACATTACGATAAAAGTCCATGGGACCAAACTGTAAACATATGAATTTATGCTGTGAAAACGGAGATTTTAACATGACGTCTATGGATAATTGCTCCCTTTTGGGACCGGCCTCTAGCGGATTTGAGATGTATTGCAGTTTTTCGCACTTCCGGGTAGGCTTCATCTTTCAGATTAGAATGTTGCCACTTGGTTTACATGGACCCTTATAATTGGATTGACGGCTCAATCGGACTAAAATACTGTCATATAAACACCTAAAATCGGGTACGATTGAGCTTTGTTCCGGGATTGAAAGGGGTGGTTTCTGTAATCCGATCGAGAGAACATGTTAACGCTTAAATCAGATTGAAAACCGAAACTAAAAGGACTGCGCATGTGCAATGACGTTGAAATAGCGTAATGACATATGACGGACGGAACGAGCGGAATTATGTCATAAAAATGAGTGTTCCGTAATTAAAAAATTCTCATTTTACTCAGTGTCTGTGAAGTGAATCAGGACAACGTCCCACCAGTGCTTGTTTTAGATTCTCACCCACACACGACTTTTAGGCGCTGGGATTTTACTACGTGATATATTTAAGCAGCACGGCAAAACGGTTCATGTTCATCGTCTCCAAATCATGACCAGATACGGATAAATATTAAGTCTGTTGTTTAAAACACATAAAGAACCAATAGAGGAGAATAGTTATGCGCGACCAGTGGCATATTCGTGCAGTGTGCGCGCATGTCAAAAAATCTATTCCGATTTGAATCTTGTGACATTTAAACGCGCACATCAACTCGATTATTTTATTTATCATTCACGTAAACACCATGTTCAGATTCATCAATCGGATTAATTTCAGTCCGATTGAACCATGTAAATGCAGCTATTGTCAGTTGTTGTCATGGAGAAATCCTGTAAAAACTCTGTCGCTTCCGTAGCAGTCAGAGCCATCGTCGACGACTAATGACGTATCAGGTTCATGAAGTTTTTTGAAAAACGGTTGCTTTAATAACCTTGAACAAAACTGAAAATCATTAACAAGTCCTTTGTCTCAATATATAGAAAATTTTTTCCCAGTTCTCATTGGCTACATAAATCTACAACATTAAATGTTAGATCAAATTAGCGCAGAATCAGCTTTGTGTTGCTGTCGCCGACTTTGATCAGGGATCAGCCAAATTTCTACGTGCGTCATCAAAAATGCGGTTGTTTAGAAAAGTGCTGAGGTGAATTTCTTTGCCATCTGGTTTATAAGAGAATAAAGTAAAATGCTTTAGCCCCATTGTACCGTACAGTTTTAGAATGTTACTTTGGCCTTAATGCTACTTTTTAGGGAAAGTGGGATATAGAATGAGATCAGAAAATATAAATTGTTAATGTTAAAATGTTAAATGCAGATTTGAACTTGTATGAACAAATGCATGTGTGCTAACTGCTAGGCCACAGCGACCAACATTTTTACTGAATATAATGTCATTATCATCATCATCATGCAGGAAAAATAATCCATAAGAGTAAAGCTAATAAAAGGTTTAATCATTTAAAAATAAGTAATTTTCTGAAGCATTATCATTAATGACTTAATATAATAGGCACCAAGCCTAAGGATAATGCACTTATGTTAAAAATAAAATGAATTGCATTGTGTATCGGCTACTGTGAAATGAATTGAAAAATGTGCTGTGAACAATGAACATTTCAGCTTGATCTACATTATGACAGCTGAATGAAAGAATGTGCCGTTCAAAGTTGATAGTGCCAACACTTTCCCTGCAGACTCACACTCTGCTTTGGCACAGATCAGGCTGGCCGTCGGGTAACTGAAAGAGTGCAGAATGGCACCAATCGCCAAGCTTAAGTCCTCGTTGCTAGGATTACAGCGTCACTGAGGCAAAGCGCAGATATGGCAAGCGTGGAGTCTCCTCTGGACCGATCTTGATGTGAGGGATCTGGGAGGAACAGACAAAAATAAAGCGGACAATTTAGAAGAGAATAGATTGTGTGATTGACCCACATGGGTTTTTCATTGGCTGATGCCAATATCTAAAGCAGCGGTTTTCAATCTTGCTCCTGGGTACGCACAGCACTATTTTATGTCTCCCTTATTTATCACACCCGATTCAAATCAGTAGCTCGTTAGAAAGAAGCTCCATGAGGTAAAGGAGCATTCATGCCTTGTTGTTGGAATTACCGTAATTATGAGATTCCTGATCCTCGTAGAACTTATAATTACAGACTTTTCTGAGCGCTCAGGGTAGTATCATGTGACCTTTGTACCACCTGACCGCTGCAGATTTATTCTGCCGTTGGTAGTGTTGCTATTGAAACGCATAATTCTGAGGACAAGTAGAAAGTCACAGATTTTTAATTACGGTAATTACGACATGCCGTGAATGCAGCATAAACTGAGCATGTCAGATAAGAGAGAGATAAAATATGCAGAACTTTTTATTCATCAAAGAAATTAAGATAATAATAACACATGAATCTTGCGCACCAAATAAGCCAGTGCAGTCTCATCTCAAGACATATAACTGAGGTCTTGGGACGTCTTTTGACCATACGTCAATATCCGCCTTTTAAACGTTGGTTAAATGACGTTATCAGATCCTAACTCTACCCCAGACCTAAACCTAAAAATCTGTAGAAACTACAGTAAATTACAGTAAACCTGGCAGCTAGTTGCCAGTAACTTACTGTAGATTTAAATTGATGTTATTTACTGGCAACAGATTGTTCAAAGTTAAATGAACATTAAACATTAACAAGTCTTTATCTTTACAGAATAAAACTAAAATAACAGCATCATGCAAAGCATTCTGGGAACCAAAATCTAAAGGAAATAAACTGAAAAAGATTGATGAAGATTTCTGGTTCCCAGAATGTTTGCATTAGATTATTTTTAAGTTTTATTAAGTAAAGACAAAGACTTGTTAATGTTAAATGTTCATTTAACTTTTAACAAACTGTTGCCAGTAAATATACATTAATTTAAATCTACAGTAAGTTACTGGCAAACTGCTGCATAATTACAGCAATTTTTTTACAGTGTACCCTAAACCTGACGTTAAAGGTAAAGCGTTAGTTGTATGACGTCCCAGGATATGTCAGTTATATGACTTCTTGGGATGCGACTGTGTTAAATAAGCATATTAGAACGATTTCTAAAGGTAGTAATGACTGAGTAATGGCTGCTGAAAATTCTACTTTGCATTAAATTACATTTTATAAATATAATAAAATAGAAAATGGGTATTTTAAATGATGTTTGCCACTATATGTTTAAAACAATAATATCTTCAGTAAATACCTTTAGTAATATTGACAAACTATATATCATTTGAAAGCTTACAACCTCTAGTTTCCATATTTGGTGCCTGATTTTCAAAATATATTACAGAGAAACCATAATTTATCAATATGCAACAACATTATTTTCATACTCATAAAGCGAGTTCAGACCTTTATTTTAAAATAGCAATGAACATGAAAAATCATGAAAAAATGGTAGATACCTCAGTTTGTTTTCATGCCAAAAGTTCAAAAGAAAGCATCCATTCAATTATTTTTGAAAAAAAGGTCTGAAAAGTTTGAAATATCAAGAAAAAGAATAAATTCCCCATTTGTGACATGGCAGCAAGCTATGACATGAAGGTTCTTTGTAGGCTATGTGTTTCTTAGAGGTTGAATTCATATCAGAATCTGCCAAACTTCCCATACTACTTCTGAAAAGGATGTCTACTTCATAAATTGTATGAAAATTGTGGAAATAATGGTTCATATCACTCAAAACACATATGGAAATGGAGGTGGCCTTATATGGGCAGTAATGGAGTCTGGTTGTGTGGTACTGCGCTCAAAACAAAATCTTACTGAAAGCTCATTTTTTGAGATATCAAACTAAAATTTGAAACACAACTTGTTCAGATTTTTGGCTTTGATTTTTCTGCAGTTTTAGAGTAGCCCAGGTTTTGAAAATATATATTTTATGTAAAATATAATAATTAATATTTTTACATTGTACATTTCCATTAACTCAAACTTCTATAACTTTTTTTTCTGTTTCACTTTCTTAATTTATTTCACTTCTACAAACATCTGCCAAATGTCTTCTTTAAAACAAGACCAATCTTACGTCTATATTCCAAAGCATTCTTGAATTACAACCATTGAAGTTTGAAATGTGCATTTCTGTGTCTATTCAAAAGGGGGGGTGACAGTTAAGAGGTTAAAAAGCCGACAGATAAACTATTGGATGATCGTCTCCTTTTCTTTAAAGCGCCAATCTAAAAAGCCAGCATTGTTTAATTTATTTGTTATTTAGTAATTTCCAGGTTTAAATTTATATTAAAAATCTGATGTGAAAATGCAGACCTCACTGTGTATAAATATAACACAATTTAATGATAGTAAATTAGGTGTTCACAAAATAACTGAAATGAAAAGCACGTTCATTTTACGTAAGAATTAAATTGTTAATTGGCTGAGTGGGCACCAAAACGGCCAGATATTGGCCAATTAATCATCCCGGCTGATATATCATTCTCTCTAACCGTAAGGAAGGAAGAAGACAGAGAAAAAAGTATGGGAAATTAGGTCAGAGGGAAAGATGCTTTTCAAGCAGCAAAGCAAAGGCACACAGGAAATAATGGCCTGTGGCTGAGGAGCAGTGTAGATTTATCATCTCAGGAAATGCTCTCACAGACACATACACAAATGCACTTCCTTTCATTCTCACCTCTTTTTCCCCACATATATGACTGACAGTGGATCCAGAAGCAGGACTAGAGGCAGGACCAATGACCCAGACCACTCCCTTTGGCAAGATCTGACACACTTGGAGGGGTAAAGATATATTATTAGAAAGAGACAGATAAATAGATCTACCATGAGAGAGCTAGAGAACAGGGTGATAGAGCAAGACAGTGACTGAATGAGAGAGGGACTGGATTGAGAGAGAGAGAGACAGACATTGCAGTGAGCAGAGAAAAAGCCAACATCTTGGATGCTGTCCAGTTCTGTGTCCTGTTCCTAGATGATATATCAAATTAGGAGTCAATGTAAAGCTCTTTTTGATTAATTACATCAATAAGCACAACACAGATTTATGCTCTGCCTACAGAAGATTGCTGCTCTAATTCTACAGAAGAACGAGGAGAGAGAGCACAGGGTGTATATTTAGATGAAAAGATTTTTTTCTTGCTTGCTTTTGAACTGTTGCATTGAAATGTTCAGGGCACTGTGCATGTGTGACAAGGGTATGTAATTCATTTTGCGACAGATGAAAATCTTTTATCCTCCTGTTATATTCACATGCGGTGAGCGTGTGTTATCAGTCCATTTCAGTCCAATGGTTAAAGTGAACCTTTTTTTTCTTTTCCTTTTATTCTTGTGCACATTATTCTAAAGAGAGAGAGAAAAAACTGTCTTTCATCAACTGTCTCCACTGAAAATAGTTAACCAGCAGTCAAATGACTTATAAAAATTGACTACTTGATTAAAGACTACTTGCCAGAAGTTCAATTTTGGCTAACAATAATGGTTTAATTTAATATAATATAGCAAAACATTAAAAAAAGAAATCACTCAAACTCTCCATTCAAAAAGCATCCTGTAAACTCCATTCTGTTATTATAATCCAATACATTTCTAATGAAGATTAAAAAAAGAAAATTAGACTACTGCTCTTGTTAATTCACCACTAGGGATGGGACGGTATGAAAATTTCACATCACGATTATAGTGTCCAAAATTATCGCGATTATCAATATTATCACGGTTTTCTTAAAATTAGATGAAAGTGTTCAAAAAGAACTGATGCTCACACTGAAAACATTTCAACAAGTTTTATAAATGAAAATCAACAAACAACTAATAAACAAGCAGCTCTATGCACTTTTTTTAAAGCAAGATTCTATTCTATGGCATTTCCTTCTTTATAATGCCCGTCGTCATTAGCAACGCATTATTACACACACTGTGCACGTCAATATCACAACGAACACGCGCTCGTTTCATTCAAATACAACTTTGCCGGCCGTCTTGCGTCTCCAGTTTTTGATTGTTTTGAAAATGAAATCAGTTGATTTATTGTTTACAGAGTTTGATAATATTGGTGTGATCCTCTTGTCTGGACGATTGTTTTACTAAATGAATTTATAAACGGGAAATATTTAAAACATTAGCTAAACTCATTATCAATTCAGATATAATTATTGTGGTAAAAATAAAATCGGTGTAATACGTGATGTATATACATTACTTTCCCTTAAAACGTCACTCTTAATAATAATCTTATTTGAAGATATTCGTTCGTCGGCTCAAAGACACTTGCTGCAAAATTTTCTTCACGGAAGCTTCACTTCTATTTCAAGTGAGTGACATAAAATGTTTAAACTCAAAACAAAATTTCATGCCCAATTGTTTCCCAGACGTAGTTTTGGTATTGAGGTCAAAGTTAACTTGCCTTGCTTTCGCTATACAACAGCGGGTGATGGTTACACAAGAAGAAGATGACTTGGCAGATTTTATGTGTTTCTTTTGGACAGTGACTTTTTGTTCTGCAGACAGGGTGACTATCCTCGATCAAGTTTCCCTCAGGACTTTTGTAAAAGCCTAACTATGACCACACCCCAGATTTGGTCCTCTTAAAAGGCTGAATCTCCCAATGGTCATTGCCTTCCGCCATTCCTTCTCGAATAGTAAACATTGTGTGCAGCGCGGCTGCATCAGACTGGCCAACAGGAATTTCAGTGAGTTATTGAAATCAAATCAAACACGGTTTTAATGATAATTACATTTTAAACGATAATACTAATCGTATGTTTATTTTATCGTGGTTTATCGCGAAACCGGTTGTCGTCCCATCCCTATTCACCACTAAACCTTGTCAATAGTTAGTTTAATTCTCATGATAGAACTACACGATTAAGGCCATGTGTCCACCAAAGCATTTTCCCATGCATTTGGCGTAAGTTTTCAATTGTTTTCAATGGGAGCGCCATGTTTTTTAAACGGCATGAGCGTAACGAGGCGCTGAGCGTTTTTTGGGGGCTGAGCGCCCAGTGGTTTTTACTGGTCACCGAGAGTTGAAAAATGTTCAACTTTGGATAAAACGCAGCGCTCATCACCGTCACTTTTTAAGGCCATTGCACATTGAGTACGAAATTTTCGTATGCATTTTTTCGTGTTCGTCAGCCTAAAATTCGTCACGCAAAGAAACCTTGCACACTGAGTCCGATGTGTATTTATTAAACCTTTGCGGGAAAAACGCAAAAATACAAAATGAATTCGCAAAGCAGTGAGAATGATTTTGTTGCCCTCTCTCGTATCTGAAAAGAGAAAGAAAGAGAAAATATTGCGTTTGCGTCCATCGAATCCTGTAATTGCGCCGAGAGGAAGCACCTCCTTATTTTGTGATTGCGATTCAAAATTTACTTCAGAATGTCAGTGGAAAAGTTTGATGCTGGATCCACATTTTTAAAAACAAGACCACCAATTTCCGTGAAACAATCGATTCTGAACAGAAACTGGCAGTATGTCGGTATGGAGACACACACACAGCCCGGTGGAAGCGCTGGGCAGACAGAACAGCTGTATATAGGCTGTTATATATTGTACCCAAATAATACATTAGTTATCGAATTGGCTGCTCAATCACACATTAATCAATCCGAAACTTCAATCGAATTAAAAGGGGAGGTTTATTCCTTTCATAATCCAATCGAGAGAAGAGAACATACTTGATCGAATTGAAAGCCGAAACTGAAAGCACTGCGCATATGTGCAATGATGTGCAGAAGCAGAACGAGCTCCAGCTGGCCCTGAATTGTCAAAAAAAACTCTCAAAATGCTGGCTGTGGATGCGAAAAACACAGAAAATCGAACCCGAATCTAAATTTTTTATGACTGACAAAAGTTTTGGATGCGGTGTGCAAGCGTGATTGACATAACGTGAGGTCGAATTTTTTTTTTTAACGTGCGAAAATTTCGGATGCAAATTTCGGACTTGGTGTGCAATGGCCTTTACCCACCCGTCCAATCACAGTGGAGGAGAGGCGGGACTAAACCACACTGACCAACTGTCACAACAATTTTTCTGTATAACGACATCAGACCAACAGAGCTAACCGAACAAAATGGGTGAAAAATAAATTTTTAGTATGAAACAAATTAACTGCGAACAGTTACAAGTAAACTGTGCAGCAGATATTCTGTATCATAGCAACGGAATCGTCTCAATGGAAAAAACGCTGCGGCCAAAACACGGCGTCTTCAGCAACGCTTTGGTGGACACACGACCTATTCGTTGAAAGGTCGCAATCTCTATTCAACACCCACGCAATCCTTTCCCAAATGACAAATGATTTGGCCATGTCTATTAAATCTTCGACAAATACAGTCGCAGCAAACATTCAAACATCTCATCGCTGACCCAGAGAGAGCAGTTGTTATGTATAGGTATAAGAAACAGCTTCACAAACAGTCTTTTCATCCACAGAATATCAATATTTCTGTTACAAAAGTGCATTTTGAAAAGTGGAAAAACCAAAAGTGTGATTCTCAATTTATCCAGAATTGTGTAGCTCTATCTGATAACATAATATAAATGTCAATCCATTTGAAAGAGATAAAATATCTGGTGACTTTCTATTCAAAACGTCCATTTTTCATAATCCAATCAAATTCTAATAAAAACATTCCCGACCCTATAATTTGTTCTTGTTGAATTTTCATTCAAGATTTTGAAGTTTCAGTCAAAACACTTCACATTACAGAAGTAAATTGTAGTCATTTAGTTAAACTCACTTGTGTCTGTAGTCTCGTATCTGAGAGTCTCTCTGCAGCTCAAAGATGTCGACCTCCACGCGGGCTCGTGACGAACCCTCCATCGCACTGTTGATGTTCTCTCGGGCCAGAGCCAATGCCAACCGCTCTCCACGTCCACACGCTGACTGATCATCTAAAATAGCAGCTGAAGAGGAACAAAATACCCTCTGTTTTGTTTTCTGCTCTGGAATTTAATTGAGTTTTTGATGTTGAGGATTGACGTTTCATTTGTTATTGCGAGAAGATGGAGTTACTCATCTAGATTGAACACAAGTTTGCAACGAATGTCGCATGTTGTGATGTTAACTGATTAGATTGTTCTATTGAGCGCATTTCATTTGGAGGCTTTCCAGAGATTAATTGATGCTTTATTGTTCACAATAATCAAGATGAACATGCTGATGCTTGAAGCAATCACTCACATGCTGTGAAGTAACAGCCTAGTGTAAGTGACTTTGAAAAAAGCTCCGGTTTGAATCCGATAATATTGCTTAATTTCGCCTGAACTTTGCTCTAAAGTCGGGGGTTTAATATTAATGGTTTAATTTGAGTTTTTATAAATCAACCAAAAAAAAACACTAAACATAACAGTCCTAGCATATCTAAGATTATCGATTCACACTAAAAAATGTATTTTTCACAAAGCCTCTATAGATAAAGCTGGAAGAACTGAGGCAGAATTAGAACTCTTGATGGGTAGAAAGTGGACTAGTAGCGTAGGCCAGCAGCACTATTACCCCTGACACGAAGTACTAAACTTTTCTCACACTATTTGTGCCACAGACGATGATAACGCCAATTATGTGACTTTTTTTGTGGAGACTTTCTCAGCAATGTAATATTTTGCCTTGGTGCATGATAAAACAGGCTAGTGTTTTGACTTGGACCATAAGCAATCACCAACACCCTAGTGACCCTAGTACCCGGGAGATAATGTGAAGATGCACTTTTGTGTGTCGTCTAACAGGAAGTGGTCCATGGCGTCTCACCCATCCTGACAGCTGCGAGAGCGGGCGCCTGGCTGTGAGAGGACGGGGCCATGGTCAGCAGCAACAACAGCAGGAGGAGGAAGAGGAGGTGAATCGACAGCAGCAGCGCTGGCAGAGCCGGCATCTTCCACTGCTCCTCATGGAGAAAGGTCGTCTGGCTGCCTGCACCGCCACCTAGAGGACAGGTACAAAAGTACACATAAGAACTTTGTTTTTGTAGAATGTATACTGTGCACAATACAGTATGTCCATTTCTTTATGTATGCGTTAAATAATCGGATCACCTATGCATTTTTACACAAAAGTGGATTAAAAAAAAAAAATAACAACCAAGATAACTAGATGCTTGAAGTTGAATTAAACGTGCAACATTTTAACATTATTCAATGTAAAAATGCAACATAATGAGGTCATGTGAAAACAACGATGCAAGGTACTGTTTTTGAAAAGTTTAGCATTAAATAAGTTTAAGTCTTTAAGTCCCTGTAAATTCAAAATTAAGTGTGTTCTGAGTTTGTCACCACAGAAAAATGTGTTATTAGCCACCCAGCCAAATTTGAATGACAAAAAAGGCGGCAAGTACATAAAATAAGCTATCAAAATCTTGAAAAATTAAACGCTCTCGAACGCTGGGGGCGTGTCCGCTGGCTGCACTGAAACCACGCCCACTCGTGGGAAAGCTGTCGACGGTGATATTAGGTGATACTGCTTTCGGGACGATGAACGCTGAGGTGGGAGATAGTTCGGATTCGGCCAGTTCGCCAGTAACAGCGGATTATCAGTGAATCCCAGTTGTCTCTGACGGAAATTTTATAAAACGATCCTGTGTAAAATTAGCACTACAGAGGCGGGTGTTGGCGGTGATCCTCAGCTCTTCATCAAGGTGGCTCTCCACAAAATTAATTGTTTTTAGGAAACTTAAATAAAGACACCGATCTGTTTTGTACATGATCGCATCCAGGTAGTAGCCTACGCTAGCCTGAATGCCAGCCCGAACTCCGCCCACAACATTTTTTGGATGAGAAGTTCGGTCTGGACTCGAATCCATTAAGGAGTAATTAGGATCCGTTCAGAAATCATCGGGCCAATCAAATTGCCAGGGCGGGCTTTATACGATGATGGACAGGTGATCTGAAAGGACGTAATCATCATGTTATCAAAGAGCGCTAACTGTCTTCCCTCAGAGATGACTGCAGCTGGAGAATTGAGATGTATAGATAGGATAGTCGCGTCTGTTGTGAAATAAATGACAGCGCATTAATATTAATAGACAAACAGAAAACTGCAATCAAGGTATTTGTCGATCGGAAAGATATTTTTGCCGTCCCACATGATTCGGGAAAAGTGTAACTTATCAGCTGGCTCTGACGGTCGCTAAGAAGATGGGACGCAATGAAAAGCCTGTGTTCGTTGTGGTTTCTCCTTTGGTCGCACTCATGAAGGAGCAACACTCGTTATTTAACTTTTAAAATAAGTAAAGTTAGGCTACGTTCTGTAGTTGACAACTGTATGCAAAGTAGCTGACTTACTGCTTTGCTCTGATTGGTTGTAGGTTTACCGACTATCCAATTGAGTGCAGAGTTGTTGTTTTTCCTGGTTTGGTTAAGACCCGCCTCATAATCAAAGCCAGACAGAGGGGTTTCAGACTCAACTTCCGATAGGAAAATGAGTATGACGAAGTCAGGCTAAGCCTACGCATTTCCGTGTCGAACCTAGCTAGCAAACTGTAGGCTGTAGTAACTACTGACAGTAACTTGCGATTGAGTGCCGAACTGATGCGAATGTGTTTTATTGTGGGGTGGGGCCTCAGTGTGACATCAAATAGGGGCGTGTCTTACGAGCTCAGAGGCTCCAGTGCATCATTGAGCCCTGTTTTAGCCCCGCCAAAAAAATCCGGAAAATAGCAATGGTGAAAAACTGTTTAAAAGTCTAACTCCACAATTCAGTACTTCACAGTTCACAGCCTTTGTAATATGTTGTAGCAATGCATTTGTAACATTTATAATGTGTTTAGAATTTTTTTGTAGAATTGCCTTTACAGGGACTTTAAAGAAATTAAAAATGCATTTCGTACACAGTAATACAGTATATAATGCACAATGTGCAGTAAGCAGCATGCTATTATTCTATTCCAAACATAGCCTTTAGATTCAGTTTAACTTCGCTGTTGTCCACACCACTCTGTCCATGTGTTGCATCATCCACTTAAGCTATTAAACGGTTCAACGTTGAACATTTTGGTTTGCAAGCAGCACAAATATGCCACTTTTAAACATGATATGCCTGTTTATTCACCAATGCTTTTCACTTACACACACACACAAGCACAGGCATATATTCCCATCCACACATTGAGAAAGAGGATACCCACACACATAAGATGGCTTGTTTTGTCCCAGTGGTATAATGTGAGCCATACACAAGATGCTTTGGCTATGATGTAATGTGAAAAAATATTCAGGACCATTGCTTATCAGCACCTAAAAACATATTTGCAATCAATTGACTTATTGAGGTTGAAATATTAAGTAATCTGATCCATTGTGTTTCTGCACTAGAAACATTGATTAACATAGTAATTATGGCATACTATATAGTTTACTAAACAATAACATGAGCTTATGGGTGGTTTTCCAAAACTTTTCAGGCAAGGAGGAAAGTTTAGACTTATGCAAGCAGAAAAAATGACCAGATCTTTCAAGTTAAATGTGTTCATGTCATTATAGGACTGAACAAGACTGATATAAGCCAGAATTATTGCCGCTATATCACATGAATAGCATAATGTGTGATGGGTTAATTCACATGTGCAACTTGCAGATAAAGCTATCCCAGAAGAGGTGAATGTGTGGAAAAATGGGCATGTACACAAATAGAACAATAAATGAATTACCAGGGGAATCAAAAATGTACAAAAATAGACCATGACAGAAATTTGAATACCCAGTCTGTCAAAATGACGTATAATGATTATTTGTAGCGCAACCACTGGACGTGCCGCATGCGGCATTATAAAACAATTCACCACAAGAAAACCCACAACATAATACAGAGAAGCAGAGAGAATTGAATGCAGCCAGAAGAAACAGACTCAGAAATGGCTTTGGGAGACAAAGAAGAGAGCGAGAAAGATTGAACGCTTGACAAATGCAGCATAATAGAGCTGAAAAGACTCCGGTGTGTGTGTGTGTGTGTGTGTACATGGGCCGCACAAAACAGAGACACAAGTCAAGCTAAAGATCAAGAGCCTCATCCCTAAAGCTGCCGTCAATCCTGGACTGCCTGTGTTTGAGTTTGTCAACAGCTTGATTTGTATTGGCCTTCCCCAGCTCCGTGAAGTAAATGTTTATCTTTCCTGCCAATAAGGCCCTTTGAATGCATTCAAATTGAAGTCTGAATGGAACCAAAATGAAGTGAGCGAACCAGAGAAGGGAGGAGAGGACAGAAGAAAGACAGCTGGGATGAGATGGCATGCGAGAGAAAGCAGAAATAGCATGGAGAGAAAGATGAAAGTAAACCGAGAAAGATGGTGAGGGGAGAGAGTAGAAAAAGAAAGTATTAACACACACACAAGTAAACACCACATAAGGTGACAGCATGCTGAATGGGCAGAAATTCAAGCTTGGCTGTTTCAGTTATTTAACTGTTAGCTTTCCTGTACGCCAGCATTGAATTTAACAGTCAATGGAACCAGCCCGCAGGCTTGCTTAATCAATGGACTTCTGCTTTCTCTCTCTAATAACAATATATAATGCGTTTAACACATCCTAAGACTGATGATGAGCATTAACAACCTGTTAACCTCTCTCAGTGGCCTGGGTTCCAGAAGTTGCTTTTCTTTTCTTTTTTTTTATCACACAAGCTGTTGTGCAGAATATCAATGCAGCTGTGAATGCAGGACTTTAAACATAGTATAAACATCCGTTTAGAAGCACATTAAAGTCCCCGTGAACCGGAAGTTGCAAACGATTTTTCTCCAGTGCTGTGACATATTTTCAAGTGAAACGGAATATTGAACAGAGGGCAGGGTTTTACTCTAGCGCTCCTCCTCTCCATCTCTCGCTCATAGCAAACTAACGGTTTCAGGGGGAGTGGTTAAGCATTTCCCAACCCAAGCTGTGAAACCTACAGTCATCAGAAAAAGAAACCATTCCAGACCGGAAGTAACTTTTCAGATTTTCAATTTTTTTAATATATATTTACTTGCACAGATTAATTGTTCACCACAAGACTAGTAATATGCGCTAACAAAGTAAATAGGTTCAATTTTGATTTCACAGGGACTTTAAAAAGCACTTAAAGGAGAACTCCGGTCAATTTTAACATTGAGCTCATTTTTTGTACATTTGGAGTGCTGTCAGTACAGACAAAAACGACAAAAATCAATATCGCCTACACCGTGTTGTGATCGTCTTTTAAAATCCGCACCCTGTTGACTTCAATGGGGCATGCTCTAAACCTGCTTTTAGCCTCTTAACATACTTTATTTGTCATTACGAGTGCACAGCTTATGATATTCAATGATCGCATACGCGAGATTCGACAATCGACTACTGTGGGCTTCGACCGAAAACAGGAAGCAAATAGAGGTATGTGAGCTGGCTGAATTAACATCATTTTTATTAATATCTTTCACATCTACTGCAGTCAGATTGAACATAGTCACTCTTAATAACACCACTCACATGGCTGTGCACTCGTAATGACAAATCAAGGATGTTAAAGAGCCCCTATCATAGCATTTGAAATGTTCCTATTTTTGTTTTAGGAGTTCCCAAAAACAGTTTAACATGCATGCAAGGATAAAAAACACTTTATTTGTCTTATAATATGCATTTATTTTTAACTGATTTGCTCACTCAACTCCCAAATGAATCGTACAACGACTCATTTTTCCAAACCACTCCTTTGCGTGACGCTAATCGGCGGTGATTGGTCAGATGACCCTGTCAGTTATTGTTTGTTAGCATAACGCATAAACATATTGATAAAGCACTGCAGTAATACAAGACGCTCTATTCTTTATGACAACTCCAATAACAGCGACAAACATTTCACATATTTTAAATAAAATTGACATTGGAGACCTAGAAGCTGCGCTGCAGCGTAACTTACACACAAACACACACGCGCACACACATACTTATTGCGCATACTTCCCTCCTTCGCGCCCAGACGCTACAAAACCGCTCAAAACCCACAAAAGCAACAATTGTTAATAATACTTACAGGTTGTGATTCATAGGAGGAAGCTGATCCATATACTCTGGGTAAGTGAAGTTACTGAGCCCTCCTTCAGGAACAACCGCTTGCGAATCCACATTTGAATTCATTTATGTTTTTGAACGATACGTCATTAAAATGATGAGAACAGAATCGGGCTATACTGTTATACGGTCTCGATTGCAAATATGAACTCTAACAACCGATTCTTCACATGCTCGTCCCTGGACAATGAAAACAAGTGGCTGAACTGTCTTTGCAATGTAGAACACAGCGTCTTCTCGACAGGATGCTATGATGAAGTATTTGAAGACTTCAAGTTTACACTTCCATTTGCGCGCGCAGTAACTGGGCGCGGCCAATATGCATCTACGTCAGCGACGGAACAGCTAATGACTCGTTTCAAAAACAATTCATTTCATAGACTCAGAGTCGACTCTCACTTTTGAAGACAATAACTTTATAAACGGTGCACTTTCAGATATAAATCTTTGCAGGATGTTTTCATTCCCTTAGAGCTATATTCCACACCATATGAACAGTCATTTTCAAAAATCCATGATAGGGGCTCTTTAAGAGGCTAAAAGCAGGTTTAGAACATGCCCCACTGAAGTCAACAGGGTGCCGAATTTTAAAAAGACTACAACACTGTGTAGGCAACACGGATTTTTGTCGTTTTTTGTCTGCACTGACAGCACTCCAAATGTAGAAAAAAATTAGCTCAATGTTAAGATTGACCGGAGTTCTCCTTTTACCCTAATTTCAACTATACAATGGCATTTAATTACATAATGGTGTGTGTGTGTGTGTGTGTGTGTGTGTGTGTATACAGTAAGACCGCTATACTGACTGTCATTCATCCTTCAACACTACAACATCCCATATTAACTAATAAAAACTCAACCCCGTTCACATTTCCATGTTAGTAGCAGCGTCTTACATTGGTGGATCTCACAATAGCATTGCTATTGTAGACATAAGCTTCAATTCTGCCATTGAACACGCTCGCTATTAAAGCATGTATCATTTTTTTATAACCTTATAGCTCATATTAAATCTCCATGTCATTTGAATCACATTTTTACTTCAGTAACCCATCTAGTACAGTGCGCACATGCCTAGAAACAAATCCCGTTCTTAACTGGGTGTGTGACAAATGCTAAGCATCAGGCCAGTGATAAAGCATAATCTATTCCATACATCCACAATAATTGACCTTAAAGAAAGTCGTTTTAGTGCCGCCTCTAGATGCTTTTTTGAAAATTAAGAAGAATGAAAGGCTCTGACCTTGCTGAGCTTTTGATCGAAAGCAAAGATAGCACTTAAGGCCATGCTTTTAGGCTTTTGGGAGTCTTCAGTACCAAATAAAATAAAACTACAAACATTGTCAGGTATTGAAGAAGATAGTTTTTGACTAAACCACAGAAAATATTCCAGCCAGACACTGCTCCCATGCTGTCAAATCCAATATCCTAATTCTCACATCACACCGCAAACGCTGTCCTGCGGTTTCATTCGGATTTACTATGGAATAGGCACTCTGAGCCAACTGGCTATGATCCTTCTCCACAGGCTGTTAGAAGAAGAAGAAGAAGAAGATGGGGACAAAAAAGGTAAAACAGTGTTCCTAATATGCCTGTCACTCTGACTGTAATGCGTCTCTGTGTTTGGGACATTAGTGCGGCTCATCCTGTGAGGTTGAGGAAAGTAAAAAGGTTTGTTTGCCTCAGAGGCAGCTGTGGCATGGCATCTCTGCTGCCTCAGATACTATAATGAAGGGATAATCCTCTCATTTAGCACAGACGGGATTTATTTTGCTCTGTTTTTGTGATGGGTTAGGTGTGCGTGTATAACAGTGCATTACACAGCAGCAGAATAAACATTAAACACCATCAGGATGAAGGAGTAACTGGGATGAGCAGCTTGGGATGTTTTTGGACGCGTGACAGAAAAGAGAAACTCACAGCGTCATCTGGACGGAGGGTGGATGGCGTGTAGAGCGAAAGGGGTGATGTAAATAAAGTCTGACGCTTTCAAGCTTAAAAAGGATGGACTATTAAAGCAGTCCATATACTGTAATTGTGCACTTCATGCCAAGTCTTCTGAAGCTCTGTATGAGGAACAGCCTGAAATGTATATTAATGGTGACAGAAATTCTGGATTAGCTATTTCAGTAACACTTAACAATAAAGTTTAATTAGTTAACACCTTTAGTTAACATGAACAAAAATGAACATTAATTCTACAGCATTAATTAATCTCACTGCAGCTGCAGACTCATGCGAGTATTCACACGGGAAGCGTTTGTACAGCGTCACAGGAGTGGCTCCACGGCTTCATGTAAGCCTAAGCAAGCATTTCTTTACAAAGACAACTATAAATTTGTTTTTAGAAGTTGGTCATTAATAAACTTGATAGTCTTGAAGTTTAAGATGGAGAGGTGTGCAATTGCATGTAAATGGTAAACAACAAAAACATCAAAGAAAACAGCTCTGATCTTGTAATTCATACTGAACTTTGTACAAGACAGCAAACAGCTATATATCATATCATATTTTCTGTCTAGTTTATTAGTGCTTTTTTAAATTTATAATACACTTGTAAAGGCCATTGCACACAGTGGGCCCTATCTTGCACCCGGCGCAAATGACTTTATACACAAACACAATTATCCCTATTTTGCACCAGCGCAAGCGGGATTTTCCCTCCACAGACGCACGTCGGTAAACTAGGAAATGAACATTTTGCTCCCTGGGCGGGTCGGCACAAAAAGGCGTGTTTCGGCGTGTCTATTTTGCAGTTCCAGTAAACAATTGCACCACTGACCAGAAAAAAATTTGTCTAAAGTCAGTAGACTTAGTAAATAGACCCGGCTGAGGTTTCATTTCCTATATCTTTGCAAGAAATTAATTTCATCATTCAGTATTCCAGGTATTCCTCAATTAACTTGTTTTTGATCATCACAAATCCTTATTTTTATTTTTACTTTCTTACTTTTGGAATAAAAATAGTTTTTGTATAGCAACCCTTGTAATGTGCAACATGGGTCTAAAAAGACCTGTATTCATTTCCTATGTTATTTCAGTGATGGCTAAGTGTTTTCTTTGCTGAATCTTTAAAATATATGTATTTTATCATTTGTTATTCCAGGTATTCATTAAATATCTTGTTCTTGATTTCCACAAATCATTGTGTTTATGTTTCCTTTCTAACTTTATAAACAAACACAGTTTTTGTATTTCTACATCAGTTTTACATACATGGGTCTAAAAAGACCCGTATTTCATTTCCTATGTAGTAACCGATGTAGAAACATGCATCCGAAATTTACGCACGTTAAAAAATAAATACGTCCTCACGTAATGTCAATCATGCTTGCACAGTCTCTGAATATTTTCGTTCATCATAAAAAAAAACAAATCGACTAGAAAATTAGATTATCTGCGTTTTTTGCATCCGTAGCAAGCAGCTTGAATGGAGTTGTTTTTCAGAGCCACCGAATAATCCGAATAGACAATTCAGAGCCACCGAATCACGAATACGAAAAAACGCATACAAAAATGTCGGACTTGGTGTGAAATGGCCTTAAGACTGGAACAACTGGAAGAGAGGGCTACTCTCTGAGAGGACAAAGGAAATTAACATTTGAACTCACTCTTGTGAATGCAGAGATGCGATTCGAGACGCAATTCTCACCTCAAAATCATCCTAATCTACTTTCCCCCTTCCCCCACTCTCTCTTTTCATGCTGAGATCTCCTGAAATTCACCCAAGAATCTATATAGTTTAATGTGAATAACTATCATACAGCATTACACATGTTTGATAGCGTTTGAAATGTCTCAGTGTGACTGGTACAAAGGTCTCATTCCCAAAGTAGTAAAACAAAAGGTAATAATGTTCTTAAGAGTTTGGAAGTGTCTTGAACATCTGTCTTCAGGCAGATGGTCTCCTGCTCTCAAAAGGTATAACCTCTGAATGCAAATTTCCATTGTTAGCACATGTTTCCGTTTGAAAGAAGTTTCTGTATATAATGAAATTATGTTTCATTAACAAAGTTCAGGGAGGAGCACGTTCAGATGATTAACACGGGTGGAGAGCACTCAACAATCAATGATAAGAGGTGTACTGTATATATAGACTTCACAGCACCCTTCCAGCACCACTTCTCCACACTTCCAGTCCTAACTATGTACTTGGGAGAGTACTCTGGTTTTGGGCCGTACTTCCAGCTCAGAGCCCTCCCCCGGACAGCACCCCAAATACGCCTTAAACTTTACCCCCTCTAATGAAATGCAGTGCGAGCATCGGGCCGATTCTGTACCTCAGATCAATGCTAAGAGTCACCGAGTCTTCTCTTTATTCCAGAGCATTTGATGTTTTGTATTGATTATCTTTGAACTAATTATGTAATTGGCATGATTTACCTGACATAATAAATCTTGTAAACATTTGATTTGATTCTAATCGACTCTAAGATTGTTTTCAGTAAAGAGTTAAAAAGAATAGTCTAACATTCGCTCACATACACCATACTTTCATCCAAATTTGATAATTAAAAACAAATTTTATATAAATATTTTTGAGTCTTCATTTTCTTTTCTGACATAAGCTATTCCAGTTCTTGTTAAAACACACTAGACATGCTTATTCTGTGCATTTTGGGCACTTTTTCTGTGGAATCATTTGATTTGTTGATCAAAAGTGTGCTTTCACTTTAATTGAGCGTGAGTAGTGCAGCAAATATAGACAAAGTAAGAAATAAGTTTGTCAGGGCCCTCAACAGGTAGATTTAGACCCTGCTCATGTTTCAGTGCAGTCTGTGCAGACATACTGTGCGTCTTTAGTCAGTCCCTCAGGCTTGTCCTCGTGACCATCATCTGTCCCAACTCAAAACGATAGTGACTTCACCGTACTACTTCACTCTCAACCACTGTTTCTCTGCAGACCTTTTCCTTGTCACCTTCATAAATTGTCAGCACAAGGCTACCCGTGCCATGCACTTTCTTGCAAACAAACCCCCTCCAGATGCTTTCCTATTATAAGAGAAGCTAAAAATAAACACAGGGCGCATGCAGCTAACTAACTATCCTCTGTTGCAGAGACTGGCCGTTTTTATCTTGTATTATCTCAATCTCTCTGACCTTTTAACTAGAAGCAAGACGTGAAGCAGATCAGCTTCTAAACTGCATCCAAACTGTGTCCTATAGCTACTGCGGCAGACCTCTGACAAATTTAAAAAAATTAATGGCATTTCAAAACTACAACTTCAACAGCAAACCCATAAAATAATAAGGAGAAAGCAAGCACTGGCATTTTCTACTCAATTTATCCTAGATAAATATATAACCTACAGAATAGAAGGAACAGAGGTAAAAATAAAGCAATGAGTTCATTTAAATGTACAATAAAACGCTAATAACTTTGCAAAAGTTAAAGTTATTGTACTTTGTATAATAACTTTGACCTCTGAAGAGGTCATCATATTATAAGAATATCCTTTACATTTCAGAACTGAAAACGTCCTTGTTAGTCCAATAAAAGCTTTTATTGACACCAGCTCATTTTTTCAAAGTGGGGAACTATGACATCAAAGAGGATAAAACACCACCCCGCAGAGAAGAAGACGCCTACTTCAACACGGCCGGTTTAGCCCTGCCCACCAATTCGCGCATTACACGTATAGTTAAATAGCATAGGCCTACCACGTGATGACAAACCGTATCGAGCTATCCGAGCAATACAAAATATTGTGCAGCGCCTGGTTGTGGAAGAAGACAGTCACTGCATTTGCTTCCTCTGGATTCCAATAGGACTGCATGGATAAACTTTATTTTTAAATGACGTTCCAGCTGATGAGGTAAAACATTGTCCGACAGGGACACACGGACTCTGGTTGAACATGTAAGGGTGAATCATTCCGGTTGCCATTTTCAACATTGGACGTTTTCTAAACAATTCCCCCAAGTGCATCGACGGTGAGTTGAAACTCATTATAATATGCAAAACTGTTATCCACTCACAGCAGTGGGCGTTTACTTCCAAGTCTCCAGATGCAACCGCCAATAAAAACTGAGTTAGGCTCAAAACTAGGGTACAAAATAGCCTACTTATTCATTTTGATGTTTTTGAATGCAAAAACCAAGCAAACGTCATAAGTTTGACCTCAGACAACAATACAATAAAATTTAAAAAAGCCAGTTCATGACCCCTTTAAAAACAAGTTGGTTCACTCCATATCTCCATATTCACTCCAGTTCACAGCCATATTCATAAAATATCAGTAAGATTGATTCTTAAGATTCTTACATTCAAGTACAGCTTCTACATTTTCTACTAGATTGAAATCTATATGCGACTGTTTGTCAAAATGGTGCTTCAGTTAACTTATTTCATAAATCCAGTAATAAAATCGAACAACAATAGTATTGTAAATTGTGCTGCTTAAATTCAATTCAAGTTTAATTCTAGCCGCTGACATTAAGCATTACAATTTCTCACATTTATATGTAAAGTTAGACCATCTCTTCCATGTTTCCATTGAAACCACTAGTAAATTATCTAAAATGACACTTTCCAACCAAGAGACACAAACAATGTGATCTACAATGAAATTGTTCTCTCAAAACACATAAATCGCCTCTAAACCTCTCCAAAAATTCATGAAGCCTAAGTAAACCAAAATTTCATACATAATTTAGTACGTTTTTCACAGCCCACACCTCATAAGTGAATATCAAAATCAAAATAGTCTCATGATGCTATTTTAAAAGTTATACTTTCATACTAAAAACTTTTTTTCCCACATACTGTACATTGTTGCAGCTCCTCTATTCCCAGTCTGTCTGAAACGTGCTGATTTCTACAAAGTCCCTCCCTCCAAAAAGCTCAGAGTGCTCTGATTGGCCAGCTGACCCAGTGCATTGTGATGTAAAGAAATGTACAGAAAATGCGAAAGAATAGGGTGAGCAGGAGGGCAAGAGGAACATTTCAGAACAAGAGTATTCAAGGATTTGCGGAGACAAAGTACAGACAAAATGAAGCACTTGAGGCCATGATGCTGTGTTCAACATTGTTGTTGTCATACCATTTTAATGAGCTGCTCAACATTAAATATTTACATTCAGAGGCAATTAGTGGTTCTGGGAACGACAACCACCAGGGTGCCAAGGACATCCTTTTCTTTTAATTAACTTTTCCCTCGGGAAAATAATGGGATGTTTCAACCCCACTATCATAAATGATGACATGATTAGACAATGAAGCTCATCTCTGATAGTGCTGAAAGCATTTATGGATGGCATTAAAGCATGTCCAACTTGTTATTTTGGTCCTTTATTTCTAGAAAGTGCTCCTCCAGCGAGCTTCTCCACCCAAACAATTAATAATCCCTAAGGTGGATGGATGATTAAAAATTCTTAGTGGGAGCCCCCGTTTCAAGTTTTCAAACCAGCAGCCTCCCTCATTTGAGCAAAGTCATGAGGATGCTGATGAGACTTAAATTTAGCAGAGGAGACGAGAAGAGAAAAGCATTCAACCTCCCACCAAGCAATAATGTCCTGCCTTTGCTTCCTGTGAGAATTCAATTTGCCAAAACAGTCAAATATTGCTGCAAAATGCCAACTGTGCATTTAATCATTGTTGCTGCAATTATGAAACACAAATGTCCTTTAATGTCAAGCTTTGGTGCACAAGTCTATCCGTAAAATACAAAATAGATAAAGATGGTTTCCCTTTCTCTTCCCGTCATTGAAACAGGCAATGTTTATTACTGCAATCGACTCTGCTTGCAATTAATGTTGTTGAACCTGAAGTTAGGCAAATATGTGACTATTAACAGAGTGATACAGTACATTAATCGGAAGAGAAAACAGATAAAATGTAATTACATTCATGAATTTGGCAGACGCGCTTTATCCAAATCGACTTGCACTGCATTCAAACCATGCATTTTATCAGTTTCCAGGGAATTGAACCCATCGCATTGGTGTTGCTAGCCACATGCTCTGTTTTAGAAAATAACGCACAAATATTTTTAGGGTGGGGGGAGGGGTGTAAATAAGTACATAACATCATATTTAGTAGAGCCCGACGGATAAAGGATTTTGAAGGCCGATACCGATACAAATATTTGTTGGTTTTAAAATCCAATATTCCATATATCTGGCTAATATATTTTTTTGTATATTTCAGAAACACGCAACAAAACTTTAACAGATTTTCCTAACATTACTTATTTGTAGTTATTTATGAGTTTTAACTAAAATAATGCATTTTAAAAAGAAGCTTGTTTCTTTGTCACAACAGAACAGACTGATGATAGTGGCATTATCTAGCCTATGTCTCGATGACCAACTCAACGAGTGTTGCCAACAGGGGTGGACAAACTATACAACTCCAACACTCATGACATGGTTCAAGCATGTTTCGTCCGTTTTTATTTTATTTTTCGAATATTCATCTATCGGCCATAATCACTATGGATACCGATAGTTTGGAAAATGCCTAATATCGGCCTATAATATTCGGCCTGCCGATATATTGGCCTGGCTCTAATATTTAGCCCAAGGCTATATAATATCTACATTACATTAACATTATCGTTCAGCAAAAAAATATAATTTTGTCTTGTTTACTTACACGCATTTCATATTATTCATGACTCAACAAAAGATTTTTGTCCATCCAATGAAAATCAATGGGGTCTAAAACAACAGTGCAAGTAAATGAAGACAGATATTTTATTTTTGGGTGAACTATTCTTTTCATAATAATCAATAATAATCAATAATTTATCAGATCTGGACATTTTTGTTTACTTAAATTGTTGTGTGTGTTGGTGGGAAATCAATCCATGGGTTTTATACTGTAGCAGGATTTGTTATAAGCACCCCCTCCATATCAACTCTTTAAAGTATGGCTTACAGCCACACCACATGGCTGATCTCGGTGTGATGGCTCATTTTCCTGAAGTCGATAGAAGCAGATGGTAATGATAGCATGATACAGAAGCACTAACTCTTAGCAGTCACACTGCCAAGACTTCAGGTGTAGGATTCAAGATTACGACACCTACAGTAGATAAGCGTCATGATTGTGGATTACACGTGTATCAGCGAGTCCCAGGTAACAAAGCCGGATTCCAAACGTAAAGCCAGATTACAAAACATCAAGCCGAGGTGGCGACATTAAGCCTGATTACTAGCTAGAGGAAATAAATAAATACATTTCAAAGAGGTGGTTTCATTGCAAGCTCTGTGAAATCTACCCAACACTTTTATCATTTTTGTTTGGGGGTGGAAAGCAATGGATTTGGTATATTCATAATTTGAATACTTCTGACTACCTTCATCCTGGCACTGTACTTTGGTTGAGTAATACCAAATAATTGAAGGACACACTCATGTTTGAAAAACTCCATCGACTGACCATTGACCAATAAAGTTACTGTTACATTCAGGGCATTTCCTGACATTTCCTTCAGTTAGAGAGGTTTCAATTCATACTAATATTCATTCTAATATTCTTAATCGCATTGTATAATCCTCTCAGGACCTTTTTGCAAAATCTCCAAAGGGCAGTAGGGCACTTGCTGAGATCAGGTGGCATCGAAACCTCTGGAACAGATGGCGGAACCTTTATTCTTTTTCAGGTTCCTTAAGGATTTTGGTAACGCTTCCTTTTACAGTTCTCTTACCCATGTACATACTATGTACTTATTATAGTAATTACAACTACTGGGTAATAACTAGGTATTAACCGTGAACCAGTGTTGGGGAAGCTACTCTGAAACTGTAGTTTGACAAGCTACAAACTACTCGTAAGTTAAAGTAGTTTAACTACAGTCAAGCTACCCGTTTAGAAAAGTTGTTAGCTACACTACAAGTTACAATCAAAAAGTAGCTAGCTACATTGAAACTACTTTTGCTTTTTGAACAACGTATTTTACAAATAACTGAATAAGTGTCTGAGGAATGTTTTAAGTAAAATATTTAGTGTTTAAAACAAGGCAATGCAATTACGATTTCAAAGAGTATTGTTTTATTACACATAACACTAAAATATCTCTGACTGTTTGTCAAAAGTGCAACAAATAGCCTACAACATTGCAAGAACGAAATATACATCCAACGTAAATTGGATGTAGAACATTTTCTCAAAAATACTGACTGAACTTGGACAAATAAGGCCATGGGTAATTAACGTTAGTTGTTTCTCTATCCTCCAAATCTGCCGTTACGTCTTGCTATATAATCATAATATGGGTGTGTCAACCCACTTCTGTACGTCAGTGAACCGTTAGCCGCAAGATGCGTGATTAAACAACAGGTGGCGGTAATGGCAAAAAATGAGTTTGTAATCCAACAAGAAAAAGAATATCTTGCATCGCGCTGATTCGCGCAGGCTCGACAATGTAGCAATGTAGCTTTTGCTCGCGCTGACACCGCTACTTGCTGCAAAAAGTAGTTAGCTACTGGAAAAGCTACACTGTTTAAAAAGCAACTGAGCTACTGCTAAGCTACTGAAAAATGTAGTTAAGTTAGTAGGTTCGCTACTTGTAGTTAACTACTCCCCAACACTGCCGTGCACCTACCCCTAAAGTACCCCTGCCCCCTTATATTAGCCAGTACTTTCTAGGTAAGTACACTGTAAGTACACGCAAGTACTGTACTGTAAAGGGAAGCATTACCAGGATTTTTCCCCTTCTAAATATTGGTAACTGTTCAGAGTTTTAAGCAGTAAAATCTTATTAAAGCGGCATCTTATCATAGTCAACGATCTGTAGCTGCTTTTCCACCAAAACATTTTAAAGCCGGTTCGGAGCCAGAGCCGGTGCCTGTGTGCGAACCAGTTCTTTGTGTTTCGACAGCCAAAGAACCGGTTCTCAGGCCGGGAAAACTGGTTCCAAAGCGGTACCAACTCTTTGCTGGACTAGAACCGTTCTTTACCACCGTCATGCTTACATCGGGGGCTGGGCGGGATTAGATGTGCTCTAAACATCTTTTCTGACCATAATAAGGATCGCAAAGCCAGGAGAAACATTTGCAGAAACACAATGGAGTCCGCCTTTGTAATTGTTATGCTTGAAGTTGGCGCGTATCTATTTTTATTATTTTTTATTGAAAACATTATAAGCAAAGAAGAAAGCAGTCACAATATAGACACAAAGACACAAGACTGGGGTACATAACTTATCAGAAGAAATTACATATCAAAGGAAAAGATTAAAAGACTTACATATTTCAATTGTTTTTAAACCCTTCTTGGTGCACAAGTTCAATATAATCCCAAAGTAATGTTTTACTTGCAAGCGTTTCTAGCTAAAACGTATGGCGACGTACAGAGTGAAGTAACAACGTCGTTCCCTGGGCGCTCTCAGTCAGTGGAAAAACAAACAGGTTCTGAACGGGTTCGCAAGTTGAACCAAATCCGAACCAACTTTGAACCAGCACCAGTTCTGAACCAGTTCTTTTTTGGTGGAAAAGGGGTATGTGAGACTAGCTTTAAAAATGTCTGTACTCAAACTGTACTGTAAGTATACAGAGACCACGGTGGTATTTCAGTGCTATTTTTTAATCTTTACAAACAGGTCAACTCATATTTTCTGCTTCTATGCTCTTGCCGGCTCTCATTCAAATCACTGGAATTTAATATCTTTATACAGGGCTGGATCTGGCCTGATCTGGTTGTTGAGAGGATGCTCTTCTCGTTTTCTGTCATCATTAGGAACTTCACTGTGTTCTCCTCGCTGTTTCCTGTAAATTCTCCTCTTTCCTCTAAAGTAAAAAACAAAGTTCCAAATTAGAAATTCATTCCTTAGACATTTGATTCTTAATTTATTTTCTTAGAGAATTTTTCAAAAGAATACATATAAACTCAATAATTGCATGAAAAAAAATAGTTTAAACCCTTTCCAAAAAAGATCTATAAAGCTTATTTTGATTTTGCATACTTTTCTTTAAAGTACAGTATACTGAAAAAAAAATTGTTTCAGTATACTGTACTTTAAAGAAAAGTATGCAAAATCAAAATAAGCTTTATAGATCTTTTTTGGAAAGGGTTTAAACAATTTTTTTTCATGCAATTATTGCACCTAAAGAACAGTCCGAAAGTCTAAAGTTAGAAATCGACCTTGAATCCTAGATAGATTTTGGATCAAAACTCCTGCTAGACTGATTAACATCAGCCTCTCAGTCCTCTCACCTGTGCTGTTCCCCAGTTGTCTCCTCTCTCTCTGTCTCTTAGAATGGTGTTAAAGGTGTGAAAATGGTGCTCTGGGGGGAAGCAGTGACAAGAGGAGGTCACACAGGCCAGCCGAGACACTGTCGATATGGTTTCCCGCCGTTCTTGGGAGCAGGTGGTGTCGAGGTCCGATGTTGTCTGCTGATAACTTCTGCCTTAGTGAGCCGGCTGTGTCTGTGTGGCTTACGTCACTCGCCTCTTTGAAATGGCTACAGTATACAGTTTAGATATGCTTGTTGTGCTATTGGATTGAGTCTTCAGTGTCTGACTTTTCAAAAACGGAACATTTTCAAGTGCAAATCACCAGTAGGTGTTCTAAATAATGTATTGAAGATTGGAGTATTTTGTGCGTCTACTTTGATTTTCTGAGCACTGCACCAATAAGCACTAAACTGCCAGGCAATCAGTGCAGTTCTTTTGAAAATTGTCTGCACTGTATCTAGCTCTGTCCTGCACAGCTATTTTCACTTGTCTCTTTGACAGTGGTGCTGACGAGCTTCTCTATACGCCTGGAGTCAAACCCTCCTCCCTATCATACTATACTTATCTAAATGTTTTTGCTCTTCAGAAAATCGCTTTGCGTGTACTCCAGAGGCAAAGCTGTATAATTGACTATGCCTTTATTACTCTCTGCTGTGATGAAGGCTTTGTAGCTAATTGCAAATTATAAAACGGACAGTTTCGATTCGAAAATCTGATTGGATGAGCCCTAGTTCGAAGCCGTTACACAGTTGATCAACTGTACACATCAGTTTCATAGAATAATGTTTGATTGGCAACTTTCTGCAGATTGCATGATAAACTATATTAGTGGAAGACTTGTTTATTGTTTTGATTATCATAAATACTTTAAATTATTCACTGAACATCTGTGTCTTTCAACATGTTGCCTCATGTCTAACAGCACACACACACACACCAGCACAGCTCACCTTGCTACCAGGTTGGACCCCACTTTTGCCCTCAGAACTGAATTCTTTGTTGCATAGTTTCTGGAATGTGCTGGAAACATTCCTTTAGAGATTTTGGTACATTTAGTATGAGCATCACACAGTAGCTGCAGATTTGTCTGGATGCGATCTTTCCGTACCACCACATCCTAAAGCTGCTCTATTGATCTGGCGACTGTGGAGGCCATTTGAGTACAGTGAACCTATTGTCATGTTCAAGAAACCAATTTGAGATTATCTGAGCTTTGTGACATGGTGTGTTTTCCTGCTGGAAGTAGCTATCAGAATATGGATACACTGTGATCATAAAGGGATTGACATGGTCAGCAACAAAAATGATTGGCTGTGGCATGAAAATGATGCTCAATTGGTACTAAGGGGCCCAAAGTGATTTGAACCGTTCGATACATGACAGGATGAATCTATGCTTTCATAGATTTCATAGATTTTCATAAATCTATGTTTACACTTAATTCTGATCCTACTATCATAATGTCACAGCTGAAATCTAAATGTTTTTTTAACAATTTGCATTAAATGTACTATATATATATATATATATATATATATATATATATATATATATGTACTATATATATATATATATATGTACTATATATATATATATATATATATATATACACACACATGCATGTATATTTAAGAAAAAAATTATATATAACTATATAATATTAATTATATATAAATATATATACAGTATATACATGAAAATATTTCTTAAATATAAACAAGCATGTGTGTGTATTTATATATATAAAATAATTATTCACAGTGTACCCACATATATTATGTAAACACAAAGTTTTATTTTGGATGCGATTAATCACTACTTAATCGTTTGACAGCCCTAATAAAAAAAAAAAAAAAAATTCCGCTAGGGGTTGCTTACCTCTTACAATAACAAAGGCGTAGATTGATGATGCAGTGAATAAGCGGAATCATGGAGCTGATCCATCTTTGCCATGCCGATGGATCTAAAAATGTTTATGGGAAATTATGTATATGGGTGAGTGAATTAATTTATGTTTTTTTTTAACATGACTGTGGGATGAAGCAGGTTGCGATTGCTAATGAAAGACAGATATCAGTGCCACATGCAAGTCTTGTGGATATTAAAGGAACAAGGACATTTCATTCTACCTAACTACCCGCAATTAAAATTAATCCTCAAACTGGTCAGTTTATGTAACAAATTAAAATTGTGAGGTAATGTAGCACTGTTTCACTTGGTCTTCACTATCATACTAAACTACATTTGAGTGTGTTGAAAGTTATAATGTTATTCTGTGTGTTAGTTTGTTGGCTGTATGAGACTAGCAGTAAACTAAATCAACATTAGAATAACACACTTATCATATTCTAACATTTCATCATGTTGAGCTATAGAACACTGATTCGTTTTATGTACATTTGCTCACCTGTCTAATAAAGTACATGCAAGAGCGGCGTCCCTGTCAGGTCGTGAAGCTCTGTCAAGTCAAAGTTTGTCGCAGAAGTGGAGCTTGCCGCATCTCGCCACGCCACTGGTCTTATTTCTCCTTTTGTCCCAAAGTCTGCTTACTGTGGTCCATAATGTCTGAATGGGACAACAACAGCATAAAGCTATAGACGTTATGCAGTTGTTCACGTCTGTTGCCATGAATCTATGCTTTTTTTATGCGTTACTATGGCAGTACAAGCAGAAACCAGGGAAAAGCGGATATTACATCATTGACAGGCGAGAAGGGACACTATTTAAAATTTGTGAATCTCTCTAAATTTACAAATTCTTGAAAACATTTAGGATAATATAAGTACTAGGGGTGTAACGGTACATGTATTCGTATTGAAACATTTCTGTTCGAGTTTGTTACGCATAACCGAACAATTCCTTGGACCATTTTTCCTGCCGACAAAATTTGCGCTGAGCTACCACCACAACGTTGCACAATATCAAATGGCAAGCGTAATGAAAGTGGAGCAAAATTGCACTACTCATTATGTGCAACATTCACCATGGATTTAATATAGTAACACTAACTGTAACCAGTTTGGCTGGAATAGTGAAATGCTTTCAAGTACTTCCAGAACTTCAAAACTCAAATATTATATAAATAAAATATATATTTAAATGTTATTTTTAATGTGATGACCAAATAATTTTTGGTTCATCCTTCAAAGATGACTCCCATTTATAAACCTGAAATTTGTACGAAAGATTGTTTTTTGGATATTTTGATACAATACATACAATCTTACATATTGTACTTTTTAGGAGTAGTTGATCTGGTGTACCTAAGGCCCTGTCTACACGAGAACGATTCCGGCTGAAAACGTAAAATATTTATCGGATGTGCCTTTCGTTACACGGCGACGGCGTTTTGAGGCTTAAAAACGCAAAAAGTGAAACCACCCTCCAGAGTGGAAATCTTAAAAACGCTCCGCCGCCACGTTCCCGTGTAAACGGTAAAAACACAAAAGTCTGCTTGACAGTGAAGGTTGTACGCAGGTGCGTGGACTTGGTGTTGTTGTAGTATGCACTCCTAGCCACCTGAAGTGCATACTACATTGAATTTCACACACTTTTGCATCACCATTTGCACACGGATTTCCCACACAAAACGCTCGTCTAAATGCAGAATAAAAGTGATGGCGTAACGCCACTTTTGCGTTTTCTCTTAGAATCGCTTCCGTGTAAACATAGCCTAAGTGAGAGTGAGGCTATGTTTACACGGAAACGATACTGAAGAAAAACGCAAAAGTGGCGTTGCGTCATCACTTTTTATTCTGCGTTTAGACGAGCGTTTCGTTTTGATGCAAAAGTGTGTGAAATTCAATGTAGTATGCACTCCAGGCGGCTAGGAGTGCATACTACAACAACACCAAGTCCTCGTGCCTGCGTACAACCTTCACTGTCAAGCGGACTTTTGCGTTTCTAACGTTTACACGGGAACACAGCGGTGGAGCGTTTTTAAGATTTCCACTCTGGAGGGTGGTTTCACTTATTTGCGTTTTTAAGCCTCAAAAACGCCGTCGACGTGTAAACGAAGGCACATCCGATAAAATATTTTTACGCTTTCACCCGCGAGCGTTCTCGTGTAAACAGGGCCTGAGAGAGAGGGAGATAGATGATAGCGCATGAAAACGCTAAAAACATACATAAATATAATTCTAAATATTTTCATTCATTTTATGTTTTCATTCATTTAAAATGTATTTAATACCAAAAGCTAGAACTAAAACTAGTGATTTGAAATGGACAAACTATTGCCATTTTTTTAACAGCCTCTGCACAGTATTAAGCCTTAAAATGCTGCTTACCAACAAAACAGTAGCTCATTAGATTTTTAAACCGAGCAAATAACTGACTTTTTCATGCTAACTCGCAGTCATCCTGTCTCCAGTAGCAACGAGTGGTGCCGCACCTGATATTCACCAGTGTTCCTAATTGCCTGTTGACGTTTGACCATTAGAGGAATAAGAAAGAGACAGTCGACAGCTTTGAGCACCCACCTGCACGTGCCTTCAGCAAAGAGGTTAAATAGGGTTAATATACTGATCGATGCATGTGTCCCTGAGGCTTTTACTCTAAATGTCAGATGCTAGCACTAAAGATGTGGCATAAAACATCTCTTCTAACATGCACTAACACACAGCAGACAGAAATATTTTTTGTTAGTATTATATTATCTCAACACTAGCATGAATTTTATGAAGATGATATTTCAACAGCCAAAGCAAAACCTGCATTAAAAATGCGTAGCAGAAAGAAATACTGAAAGTTTCAAAATGCTGCAGTGGCAGCACAAAGCCTCAAATTCATTTTAACCTGCAATGCTGGTGATACATTTCAGTAAAGCATTTTTATTTGCTATGCTCAGTCTGCACAGAAAGATGAGGTCAGTTCAGACCTCTAGTCTATAGTACCAGATGGGGTTTTGATCAATACTTTCAGGTCTGCTCAGAATCATTACAGTCAACATGAAATCAAAACTGACCTTATTGACTTTATTTATACGTTTTACTGGGTTCCAAATAAAATGAGTTGCGAATACAGCTGCATGTTGACTTTAAAAATAATATTATTACTTACCAGAGACATTTTTCACTGAACTAATTTATGCTAATTTGATCCTCCTGGCTGACACAAATGACCCCAAGATGTTTTATGTCTTAAAATGGGGCTACTAAACTCAGTCCTGTAAGGGCAAAGGGTTCGGCATATTATTCATTCCACCCATGCAACACAACATTTGATCTGACTAATTAGCTAATGCCTTAAGCCAAGGAGGCAAATGACTCATACAGCACACTGCTTAGTCAACAAGTGATACAGAAGTATGGCCATCATGATTCAGTCTTTACAATAGACATACATCTGATTTACCTCATAAGTAAGTCTTTGATGTGACTGAATCTCTTCTAAAGCTTAAAGACAATGCTGCTATTTTAAATCAATCCTTTTTGCCTTGAATTTTAGGTTGCAATGGAGATTTGTGAGAAAATGTAAATATATATGTTTATGCAAACAATGTAGCTGCATAATGCATCTAAAAGTAGGACAATTTAAGTAAAACAAAAATTATAAACATTCTACATTCATCCAATAACACATTTTAAAGAGCAACATGCAGGTTGAATTTATTTCTGAATTGATACTTTAAATTGTCTGCAGAGGTCTTGTAAAAACACACATGTAAAAATTACTGAATGAAATCTCATTTGATGTCGAGATTTTGATGAAAATGCGCTGAAGCTCGCCTTTCCCGCAAGCAATGCGTCATATGACATCGCCCGAGGAAAACAAATGAGCTCGCGGACCGCTTTCTCTTTCGCTTGCTGGGTGTTGATGTAGTTCGAGCAGTAGTGAGAGACAGAACGTTTTAGATCGAATTTTAGAGAAGCCATAATGGTAAATTATTGTGTTTGTGCTTGTTGCACGAATTCCAGCCTGTCCGGACATCATATCCATCATTTTCCTTCAAGGAAAAACAAGGCTTTTTTGGTCTTGGGTGCGTTTTGTGTGGGTGAAGTGAGCAGATTTCACTGCCGCGTCTTTTACCACACACACTCGGTTGTTTGTGGCGCACATTTTACTCGCTTTAAATGGTATCACTAACTGCATTTGAAAAGCATTATTTATTTGTTGTTATGGCATGGTCATTAGTCAATGTGGATAGTGCTAACCAGCTTGGATGGACTGCATAATCACTGTCAGCGTAGAATATGAGAAGACAAAACGTTGCTGGCTTAAATTACAATTTAAATGGATGTTTAATCAAGAACAAAGTCGAATGTATGTTTGCTAAAGCAGATTTACTACAAAACACCAAGGTACTAGCCATACAGTAGATGAACCAGCGTTAGCCCAATGCTAACTTACATTCACTCACCAAGTCACTTGCCCTATTCGCCACTGGTTTTCTCGACACCACAACTCTAACGTTACTTCTCTACTCTGTCCATTATTCCTCCCCCGATCTCCCCTGACTTCTATCTCGCCTCGGAGGCTCATAATTATAAGCCCGTGGGCCATCATAGGCATATTCGTCAACATCGCAGAACGCGGTTTCGTCGTTCACATCCATTGTAACCTGAGCCTGAACTTGAACATACACTATGCTATATAGGGGTGTCCAACCTGCATGTTGCTCTTTAAACACCTTTGGTCTTAGGGGGCTTTAACACTGGTAGCACAGCTTGAATGGAAAATTGTTCATGTTAAAGCTGTCATGCGGACCCAGGAGTGCATCGTGGTACTGAACTCGAGAAGGTGGTCTGAGCTCAGTTGCAATGGAACTGTGGCGCGATTTTTGCACTGATTTCGAACTCGGGTCTGAAATTGTTCAGTTAGTAAAGTAACATGCACATGTGCTTTAGATGATAATGATGACATTATTAGTTCATTAAAACACATGTACTGTACACTGTAAAAAATAAACCGTAAAAATTTACGGTAAAAAACGGCAGCTGTGGTTGCCAGAACTAACAGACAGTTAGTTAACAGTTAATGGTTTTACAGACTTAACTTAAAATTTACAGTAATAAACCGGAATTTATTTTCTGATAAAATGTGGATTTACCAACTTATTGACGTATTATATATTTAGACCATTGTAATGCACTGACAACTAACAATCATCACAGAAGTGATGAGAGTTACATGAGCAATCACAGCTCATCACAAGTGAATACTTGTATAAAGAAACACTTATTTAAAGAAGCTGCACAGTGTCATTCACACAAACATTAAGCACCATCATGGTAACACACATAAAATAAAATAAAAATGCAATAAACATTAATTTAACAACATTAAATGTAACATAAAACCCTAATGTACATAAGTGATTAGAAAAAAAAACAATAAAACTATGAGGAACCATAGTTATTTCAACAAAAATATATAAAATGTGAAGTGTCACACAGGGAATTGTGGGAATGTCAATTTACGTTTTTCACAGTAAATTATACAACGATTTGTTCTTTTTCACTGTAAAAAACTGTAAATTTAACGGTATTTTACTGTAAAATTATTTCACAGTTATTTACCGTGTATAGTACGGAAACTTTCTGTTTACCAATTAACAGTTTCGCATCGTAGCATTTTTACGGTATTTTACCATTAAAATCACAGATATTTTTTACAGTGTACTGTAGGAGATGACTGTGAGGATGTAAGCGAGTGTGAGCGTACAGTGTAATCCTGCATAGTGTGTGCAATCTTAGTGACAAATAAAAGGCTCCCAATCAGCATCTCCTCAAAAAGGCCATGTTTACACAAAGCCGGGTATTTAGCAAAACGAATATTTTCCCCCTCTCCGTTTTCCAAAATAACATCGTTCACACAAAATACGCTGTTGAGCGCCATCATAACTATGCCAAACCTATTGGTGGCAGTGTAGGGGTTAAGGATAAAGCCATGCAAGCCAATCAGAACCCTCAGAATCGACAAGACAGAACCGAAAACGCCGTTTCTCCCAGTTCACACGGCAACACATAACCGACGTTTTCAAACATCTCCACTTTGCCCGGAGTTTTTAGAAATTATTGTTTTCAGTGATAAAAACTGTGTTTTCGTGTAAATGAGAGGGTTTTCCCATCGTGTAAACGAGCCAAAGGTCCTTTTGCAAGCAGCAGAAAACCACCTTCAAGCAACACGCATACCGTAGACACAAGTGTCATTCACTCTGCTGCACATAATGGCACCAAATTAATAACACAATGTATCGACCCATGTTTGTTATGACGGAACAATCACAATCGGATTCAGACTGCAGCAAACATGGCCAGTGGGAAAACCCCCATAATTTCAAACAATATAACTGGTTTTATCATTTAAAATAAAACTAGTTTTGCTCCAAAAATGTATTTTTGTTTAAATAAATGCCTTTATTTTTATTATTGTTTTGATAAGTGTTGCTTAAATGCCTTCATTTTTTAGCCTTGTGTGTTGAATAATATTAATGCAAGGTATGCTTCTGTCTTTTTATTATCTCTCATAAAGCCCTTTGTTGACTACACAATTATAATGAAGATCATTACTCGGAATGAGTACATCTGAACTATGCTGTTTTATTACTCTTGAGTGAGAGCATATTGCCTCATTGCGATTTTGTACGTGAGCCACAACCATTCTTTCCTTTCCAAAATCGCCAGATATCCCTAAGAAAACAAAAAAAGAGAAATAGAGGAAGGATGGTGAGCTCAAACTATTACTTTATATTTTAGGTAGGTTATGTCCCTGGAAAATAGAAGAATGATTGAATCCTGCTGAATGATAATGTAGAGATAGGCTATGTAGTTTGATCATAGCTTGTGGTGTCTGGTTGCAAAGTACAAAGACTGAAACCGTGTATTGAATATGATGCTGGTACTGTATAGCTATTGTGGAGATTTCAGCAATGGTGCATAATAACGATATAGCAAAGAGACATTATATTATATTGTAGAACCTATTGAGTGAATACTGACAGTGGCCTTCAACATCCTCAATGCAGTGATTTCTATCTTGAGGGGTTAATCATGACACATCATAGGTCAGACTTTTGCTACAAGATTATGTAAGTGGATGGATTAAAGGAGGGTTGACTGCTTTTTTTCTTTTTTTTTTTATTTATGGGGTGCAATATAACATGTATTTGTGTTTTCTTTTTTTAAAAGTCTTATTTTTCATAAGCTTCACCTTTATTGTCAGCAGCGCTCTCCTCTGTCCCCTGACACGCGGTTCACTTCCTGATTCTATGAAAACACTCCCTCAGAAACACGTCGTGAGCTCAGATTGGTTTGTTTGGCCCGGTGTGTTGTGATTGGCTAAACTGTCGCTCACGTTGTCCGGAAGATTAACGCCCATTACCTTTACGGGCATTTCATGAGCTCCGGTCCAGATGTAAATATGTGTCGAACTGCAGTATCAGTTTCAGGCAGAATCAGACCGAGAAAGCCGTGATGAAGAGAGTCAAACAGAACCTCACCACACACGGCTCTTACTAAACGTTTTCTGAATGATAATTTGCTACATTTTTTAACTTTATACACGTTTGTTTTACACAATAGCATCTGACTGGCAACGATAGCAACTGACTGGCTACTAATGTTATACTCAAACAGCGTTGGCATGTTTACGTCCTTGATCAAATCGAAAATAACGTCATAAAGCATATATATATGAAAAAAACATTTAAAACATTAGTACTTATAGAAAATTCAAGTCCATAATGTTTGTACGTGTTTGTCAGACACAAAATAGCATAGTCTAACTAGTAGTGGCTAAAGCCAGCGCTGGCATTTGAAAAAACTAACACAAGGCTACGTCTTGAATTATACATGCAAATATATTTAAAATGATTAAGTCTTAGCCTACTTACAGGTTGTGGCCCAACAACTGCTGCCTCTTGTTTTAAAGCCGGAACTGCTTCATGTTTTAGTAACAGTTTCTTGTTGAATCCGGTGCTGAACTCGCTAAATTACGATCGTCATTTTCAGGAACATGATCAAACGTAAATTGTATCCATTGTTGAGGAAGAATAGCGTCCATGGGAAGCCTGAACACAGAAGACCTGACAGCTGCGTGAACAACACATCTCGACGAGTCGACGTGCCTAAGAAATATGCGCATTGCGCAAGCCATTTTCTGCATATTCTGAGGTGACGTACCATAACCCAGCTGTAGTCCCAATTGAGTCGTTTTGTAGGCAATTATACTTCCTGATTTTTAAAAGACGTTATCTCTGCTTACACTGAACTTTCAGTGCTGCAACTTTGCAGATATTGTTCATGCACCAACAGCAACATTTCACACTATTTAAAATGAAAAAAGTGAAATCGCAGTCAACCCCCCTTTAAAGAAAGAATAATGAAAAAAAACTTCTGACTTAAGTTAGGCTATGGCATATTCAACAAATAATCAAACATCTTGTATCTTGAATTTGGGGAGCATTTTAGTTGCATTTTTGTCCCAAGCCCATTCATTTCTGACCTGATCTCCAGACTGATCTCATGAAATGGCGTATGTATGACATGCCAATTCGTATTTCCATTTTTGGCGTGCTATCAACACGGATAATCGCCTTTCAGCGTGTTTATGAATGCCATTGACTTAGATTTGACGTTACATTACAGTATATATAAATATATGACCTACCCAACCCCGTCCCTAAACCTACCCGTCACTGGGGTTAATACCTTTTATTAGTCTTCCCCTACCAGGAAAAGGAAAATATATCGCTCCCCAGATGTACATACACGCGGAATCACTCGGACATTTAACGGCGTAGACATACACGCGGATAGCTCAAAATGCGTAAAGATAACACGCCGCTTGACTTGAAAGTGGCATGTATGTTTACGCAAAAGTCATGATGCCATGTTGTGATCTCATACATAGCCTCTCTGCAATCCAATTGATAGAAATCTGTCGTAGCAATGGAAACTTTAATCCCTGCATTCAAACTCTTGCAATGAAATATCTGTGGTGGACTGGTGTCTCGAAGGGCCAGCGACTGAGCATCCATTATTAGACTTACAGCCATGATGTAATTAGTTTTGCTGTCCATCAGTCAGACATATGATGCACAAACTGTCGGGTCACTTCAATCTGTTTAAACACTGACATCGGTTGAACAAAAGGCAACTCTAGTGCTTTTAATCAATTCTAAATAATATATCAGGACATAATTAAAAGAATGTTTCCCAATCCTCATCACTTCACAAACTCATGCAACGCAATTTGTTGAAAACACAACAAAGCCCTTGTTCTGGTTTCAGTATAAATCATTTAGACAGTAATTCGGAGATTACAGTAAGGCACAATAAAAGTATATGGATATAATAAAATATTTAAAACTCATCATAAATATGATGCTAAACCTGACAGAATGACTTAGTAACCTTACTGACTGTCTGTGTAGCATTATATCCAATCCTTCAAGTTGGATTTTATGACTCTTTAAATATTTAAATTGTAAATCTATTTCACAATATTATTGCATTTATGAAACCCTTTCCTACATTGTCAGTCTTTTATATGATTTTTTCCCATATTGTGGTCCTAATAGGTATATGGACACCTAACACTAAAAAAAAGTCTGTATTGAGTCTATAAAACATGTCAAAACTCCACAAAGCACAAGCTTATCGAGTGAGAAAAACACTTGTTTAAACCACATACACACCGGGACATTTGAATGCACATCACATTTTTGATATTATCAATACTGCTTGCAGTCATAATGCTATGGGCTCTTTAAATAAAAGGGTTATTGAGCCGTGGTTTTCACTGTCATATACAATAAAAGAGCCTGCACTGCGACAGGAAATAAAAATGTACACAAAAAATACTTCACTCAGGGGTGCATTAAGAATCAAGAGGAAAGATTATGATTGGATTGTCCCGTTTCAAGAAATAAACAGCTCGTTCTCATCCCAAGAGGCGTCATATACTGACGCTTTTGACATTTCATCTACATCCAACGCACATGGCACCCTTGAGCGTCAATATGAGACGCAGATATATATGGGCACGAAGGCGCCTTCTAGTGGTCTGACCCTAACCCTACCCATAACCGAACAAAGCTCTGTAAGTGTTATATTGATGCCAAAGGGTGCCATGCAGTGTTGTTTTTGGCAGCCCTCTTGGTTTTAGTCTTAGTCTTATGGACGAAAATGCTTTTAAGTTTTAGTCACATTTTAGTTACTAATAAACTTAATAGTTTTATTTGACGAAAACAAAAAGGTTTTAGTCGACAAAAAAAGTTAATTTTAGTAAAAGGGAAAAATTAATTAAAAATTAAATAAATTAACTACAAATTAATTTAGGTTAAAAAGCACTGGAAATGGGCCTATGTTCATTTTTAATGTTATCCTTATCGGCCTGGTAAGAAAATGTGGCCAATATATTAAAGCCGATAAATTATGTATTATTCCCTTCAGTTGAGACACTTGTTGAGAACTGTTTATGTTTTTGAAATATGATAGAAATCTCTTCAAAAAAAGAAAATCTGGTTCGGGACAACATGTGCAATGCAAATCTGTCATATCGGCTATACAACACTAGAATGAGAACGTCATTATAATTGTGCGCTTGGGACATGGATTTAATTTTGAGACTTTTGTTTTGTAATCAGGCTCTCAAAATTAGCTGCAAATTTGGATTTAAATTTATCGGCCGATATATCGGTTATCGGCTTTTAAATATAAAGAATTATTGGTTATCGGTATCGGCCAAAATTTTCATATCGGTGCATCCCTAATCTAATACTGAGGTGCATTGAACATAGGATGTTAGGAATGCATACTTGAATATAAAGTATGAAACAAACATGACACTTGGAGTGTGTTGAACATAAAAATGAATTAGACAATCCCTGAATACTGTATTTGGACTTGGACTTGGTATTTGGTTAGTTTGGATATTTGCACTAAAAGCCCTGTTTTAAGATCGTTTCTGATGAAATAGAACGGTTAAGATTGACATTTGTCCAGAGAATTTTAGGTTTGTGTGTTAGCACCCCCACCTAGAACAATCATTCATAAAATGCATTAAACTTTAGTTTACAAAGACTAACTCTACCGAGTGGTCAGGGATGTTCACTGATATGCTCACACAAAAATAACTGCAAAATATGCTTTCTAACAGGTTTTATCCTAGTTTTAACCAACTCTATTGACTTGACTTGGTACAAAAACGATTTTCCTTTTACAGTAAAGTACTTACAGTGTACTTACAGTGTACTTACCTAGAAAGTACTGACTAATATAAGGTAAGTACATGGAACAGGGGTAGGTTTAGGGGTAGGTTCAGGGTTAGTACTAGTTATTACCCAGTAATTGTAATTACTAAAATAAGTACATAAACTGGACTGTAAAAGGAAGCGCTAATCGATAAAACCTGTGTTGTGTTGCGGCCAGTGCTGGACAAACCCGATAGGAAACGGCAGCATTGCTGACACTTTTTTTTTTTTTTAGCTCAATACAGACAAATTTCACGCAAAACAGGCAGAAATGACATGCATTGTGATGCGTCAGACTTATAATCATTTTTGTTCTGTCTCGTCTCATCAACGAAAACTCGAAAACGTCTCGTCATGTTTTAGTCACCTTAGAGCCATATTTAGCTAGTGATTCGTCGCATTATCGTCATAAAAAATGGTACGTCAACGAAATCGTTATGGTCATCACTGATGAAAACATCATTGGTGCAATGGACGTTGGATTTAGACGAAATTTCAAAAGCGTCACTGATAGCCGCTTTCTGACCAAGTAGTCACAGGAACTTAGTTATAGGAACTGTCCACTTCTAAACAGTTCTCAAGAACTACTCTCCCCCAAACTCGGTTTTGCTGCTTGCGTTCGCACTGGCCAAGTGGCCATAGGAACTGGTAGGAGGGGTAACGCAAGCACGGCGATGGTCTTTATAGCGTCATCACTAGACGTAGCGCGGCCACATACAACAACAACAAACCAGCATGGAGGAGGCTATTGCATTAATAACGGAGAACGAACGGCGGCGTTTAAAGATTATGCTTGAGTTCTGTACAGAGAAACACAGAAGACGAAGGCTCCAGCGTAATATGATATTAAGTAATATGATGGAAGAAGATAAAAGAGCAGAGCGCAGGAGGCAAACAAAACGACGGGTAAGTTTAGCTAGCATTAGCAATTAGCTGGTTGAATGCATTATGTTTGTCTTAATCCTCGTTGTAATGTTTTGCAAAAACACACAGCGTATGGCAGACAGAGCGCTACAAGTTCCGTGTTGACAGTGGGCATGACTTAGAAGTTGAACCAATCAACGTAGACCTAGGGAAAGGGAACTAAAAAAGTCCTCGCTCTAGACTAGGTACTGAAAGAGTTATAGGAACTACGGTCTGAGGAACTAAAAATACCCAATTTAGTCCGGTCGGAACACGAGAAAAAAAGGGTTATAGGAACGTTAGGTTCTAGGAACTGCAAAAGTCCCTCTGGTCGGAAAGCAGCTTTTATGACGCCCAGGATGAGAATGCGTGCCAATAAAATATCACATGTAAAATGAATCCTATTTTATAGCCACTTACAATTTACATTGTTTATTACAAACAAATTGCTAAATGATATATATGAAAGAATAAATGTAAACAAACTGTAAAAATTAGTGTTGCATTTACAATCCTGTGAAAACTCCTACTTCCTGCACCCCTGCTCATTATCTTACTTTCATGTGAGGATCTGGCCTCTGTGCTGCGTCTGCAGTGTTCTGGCAGGATCCATATTACGCACCTCTGAACAAACAGGGAGGGGGTCCTTGGGAGACGTCCCCAGAGACGGTCTTTGCCAAGATGCGTATATGTGTGGATGGAGGTTTGTGAGAAGTGCTGAATCACAGACACACAGCAGTAGAGGCGTCAGACGGCTCACTGATATTCTGTTAAACACATGCGCACACATACACGCGCACAAATACAGTAGCTGCAAAAATATTCTCCCATGTGACACCTTTTGTCAAATCATGCATAAAGTAGGACACTTCTGTAGTACAAACCTGCATTGGCTGATGACCAACCTCTTTCTCTTACTCACTTTAATACACTTACTCAGGCAGAGCAGCCAGAGAACAGTGCATTTTGAAAGCAAATGGATCAATAAATAAGGACACCCAAACATGGATCTTACTCAAACACATGGATCCACACCGCAACACCTCTGCTAATCCGAATGTCGCAACAAAGCCTTGATCTCCAAGAATATATGGCTGTATTTCAAAACCTAGTGAGCTTGTGAGACTTCATACAAAACGTTCGTTCCCTTCTGTCTAGCACAACAAGAGATGGTGGCAACAAGAGAAAAAACAACTTAAAAGTACATAGTCTTCTGAAGTCATGAAGGCTTTGTATGACAGACTGAAATAAATCTGAAAATCTCCTTACTGTAGCAAATCTCAGTTGAAGGTTTACATATTCATACTGACATTGATTGATGCCATTAAACCTTGCTCAACCAATGCTAATTGACTACATTTAAATGCACACAAAAGATTTGAGAGTTACAGCTAATTCCACAGACAAAGGTATGGTATGTCTTTGAAAGATTATGAAGTTTGGATGACATGAGAGTAAATACATTTTTTTAAAAATTACGTTTTCTGTAGCATCACTAATTAGCCAATGAAAATAAGATGATGTAATGTGTTCGAAATAACCCCTATACCCTCATTCACTTTTCCCTGCGTTCTAGAGTGAATAAAAACGAGTGAGTAAACACAGAGCCAGAAGGGCTGCCGCTTTTGCATAGTTTGTTTTGACATTTAATAATAATTATTTGAAACTTCAGTGAGCTCCACTAGTAAGATGAAAATATTTTCCTTGAACTTTGTCATGGAAACTAGCATGTATACCCATTTTTGGTAACACTTTATTTGAAGGGGTGTGCATAAGACTGACATGACACGGTCATAAACATGACATAACACCTGTTATGAACATGGAGTCTTTATGAATCTTTGTCATTCGGTAAATTATGACACTTTAAATGCAAAGTTGACATTGTTTAAAATGTCTTTGTTATGACAACTTGACATTAACAAAGACAAAAATGTCTTTGTCATGGCAACTTGACATTAACAAAGACAAACAATGTCTTTGTTATGACATATCTGACATTAACCAAGACAAAAATGTCTTGGTTATGACAACTTGACATGACCAAGAAATCATACCCTGTTAACCTGTAATGTGTTAACATAACATTACCCTATTATATGTTATGGTTGGTTTTAACTTTGGTTGTCATGACACCATTATAACTGTGACATGAATATTTTACTTGTCCTCAAGTAAAGTGGAACACATTGTACTAGTTATAAAGATGTCATTAAGGGTCATTAGACTGTCAAATGCTTTAAAGGGCCACTAGACGACAATTCTGTCAAACAGCGACCCCTACAGTAACTGATCGCAGCGGCAACGAGCGCCTTTGGTCACTTGAATTCAAAAACAACACATTTCAGTTCACCTCTTATTTAACAAACGAAATAAATGAATCTACTATAGTTACCTGGAGTTTTTATTTGTTTGTATTGATACATCCGTGCTGTGAGATGTTTCAATGGGGACATATCACACGCACATTATGGCTATATGCTCACGTCTGACTCCTCGCTTGGTCAGTCTGCTTTTTCCTCTTTCTCTGTTCCTCCGACAATGCTTTCCTAGCTTTCTATATCTTATATGCCGGCTCCGCCATGCCGATCAGTATGACAAACTCCATCCTTCTCGACCTTGTTCCTGGATATGTGCAGTGTTGCCGGACTTGCCGCAAAGGAATAGGTTACGTCGCGAGAGCTGAAATAACGCGATACTCCCTGATCCTGAGGCCACCGGCTCGCGGCCTGAAACTGCAAGTGAGATTTTTCCGCTCACAGGCACCAGGGGGGGGTTCGAGACGCCCATTAAACCCGAAATAAGTAATATAAGCATACCCGTGACTCTGAAGCTTTTTAGTTAAGGTAAAAAAGTTACTGAGATTACCTTTAACAACAGTGTCATTAATATTTCCCTTTACCTCAAGTAAAGTGGAACACATTGTACTAGTTATAAAGATGTCATTAAGGGTCATTAGACTGTCAAATGCTTTAACAACAGTGTCATTAATATTTCCCTTTACCTCAAGTAAAGTGGAACACGTTGGACTAGTTATGATTTCTTGGTTAATGTCAAGTTGTCATAATCAAGACATTTCTGTCTTTGTTAATGTCATTGCATACATTGTTGTTAATTAATTGTCATAACAAAGACATTTTAAACAATGTCAACTTTGCATTAAAAGTGTCATAATTTACCGAATGACACTTAATGACAACAGTCAAACACTCATAAAGTCTCCTTCATGTTCATGACAGGTGTTATGTCATGTTTATGACAGTGTCATGACAGCCTTATGCACACCCCTTCAAATAAAGTGTTACCAACATGTTAAACAATTTATTAATGAACTAAAATGTATTTTATACCTATATGACATTTCACTGTACCCACATTAGACCAAGCGGTTTGGGAAAATGGATGATTCAGCTGCAGGCGGGTCTTCTCTAGCCTTTGAGCGCACATTGGTTTTACAGTTATTGCAGTGTATTGTGGGTTTGAATGATGTGCACTCGATAATGTACACTATGGCACCACTATAAATGGCTGTCCCTCAAATAGTACCCTATTTAAGGGTATGGGGGCAATTTCAGACACAGCCAGTGTGTGCGCATGTTTTCCAATAGCCACGTCTTTGAATTCAGACTGTAGTGATGTAGATGATGGCCGTTTATAGCTTTGGTCTTAATTCAACAGGTTCGCTTAAAAACACACAATCACACAGACAGAGCAGAGAGGTCAAAATGTACCAAAGTACGCTGGATAGAGACACACACACACTAAAAACACATTTGCCACAACCCAGCTGCAGCTGCACCCTTCCCTCTCTCTCTCTCTCTCTCTCTCTCTCTCTCACACACACACACACACACACACACACACACAGCTGCCAAGCCCTGACACCAATCTCATCTCTCTAGCTTCTGGTCTGCTGTTGCCACGGCAGCAGTCACAGAGTGAGAGAGGGGAAAAAGAGGGAACAGATTGTAACGAAGGGGACAAAAGAACATAAAGATGCAAGTAAATAGGTGACCGAGTGAAAAAGAATGAGAGAATGAATATCAGTCATGACTAAACAAGTGAATCGACATGAAAGACAGAAAACAGTAAGTAAATTAATATCTGCATAACTGAATGAATAGTGGAATAATAAAATGAAAAGGTAAATAAATATGTGCAAGTAAATCAATTAAATAAAAAGATAAAATGAATGGAAAAAGAGTGAATATGTAAAAAAATATGGAAATGAATGAGCATAATATAGCAATAAAACAAAAGAGTGATTAAGGACAGTATAATGCAAATGAGGGATTCTGTAAATTGCATGAAAGTGGATTACTAAAGAATATTGAAGAGTCACTAAATAACTGAAAAAGTGAATACATGTGAAAATAAGTTAAAGGGTTAGTTCACCCAAAAATGAAAATTCTGTCAGTATTTACTCACCCTCATGTTGTTCCAACCCCGTAGACCTTCGTTAGTCTTCGGAACACAAATTAAGATATTTTTGATGAAATCTGAGAGCTGGATCACTCCTGCATACTAGTCCATTGGCTTCTTGAGGAATCGAAACTTGCCGGCCCAGAAAAGTTATTAAAGACATCGTTAAAATAGTCAAAGTGACTACAGTGGGTCAATCTAAACTTTATCAAGCGACGAGAATACATTTTGTGCGCAAAAAACAACAAAAATAACGACTTTATTTCAACTATTCACTTCCTTCTCTACAAGCCTCTAGTCAGTAAACGTAGTGTGATTGCGTAGAGCTATGCAGTGTTGGGGAAGCTATTCTGAAACTGTAGTTTGACAAGCTACAAGCTACTCGTAAGTTAAGGTAGTACTACAGTCAAGCTACCCGTTTAGAAAAGTAGTTAGCTACACTACAAGTTACAATCAAAAAGTAGCTAGCTACATTGAAACTACTTTTGCTTTTTGAACAATGTATATTATAAATAACTGAAAAAGTGTCTGAGCGAATGTTTTAAGTAAAATATTTAGTGTTTAAAACAAGGCAATGCAGTTACGATTTCAAAGAGTATTGTTTTATTACACAACACTAAAATATCTCTGACTGTTTGTCAAAAGTGCAACAAATAGCCTACAACATTGCAAGAACGAAATATACATCCAACGTAAATTGCATGTAGAACATTTTCTCAAAAATACTGACTGAACTTGGACAAATAAGGCCATGGGTAATTAACGTTAGTTGCTTCTCTATCCTCCAAATCTGCCGTTACGTCTTGCTATATAATCATAATATGGGTGCGTCAACCCACTTCTGTACGTCAGTGAACCGTTAGCCGCAAGATGCGTGATTAAACAACAGGTGGCGGTAATGGCAAAAAATTGAGTTTGTAATCTAACAAAAAAAGAATATCCTTGCATCGCACTGATTCGCGCAGAGCTTGACAATGTAGCAATGTAGCTTTTGCTCGCGCTACACCGCTACTTGCTGCAAAAAGTAGTTAGCTTACTGGAAAAGCTACACTGTTTAAAAAGCAACTGAGCTACTGCCAAGCTACTGAAAAATGTAGTTAAGTTAGTAGCTACGCTACTTGTAGTTAACTACTCCCCAACACTGGAGCTACTTCACACGTAGGCTTACTATTGGCCGACGCTGGTCGTGTGTGATGCGTGGGACGTACAACAACAGATCAGAGAGAAAGGGAAATGAATAGTCAAAATAAAGTCGTTATAGTTTGCGCACAAAATGTATTCTCGTCCCTTGGCAAAGGTGAGATTGAGACACTGTAGTCACTTGGACTATTTTAATGATGTCTTTAATAACTTTTCTGGGCTGGCAAGTTTCAATTCCTCAAAGAACGCCTATTGGACTCAGCTGCAGGAGTGGTGCAGGCTCTCAGATTTCATCAAAAATATCTTCATTTGTGTTCCGAAGATGAACGAAGGTCTTATCAGGGTTGGAACAACATGAGGGTGAGTAAATACTGACAGAATTTTCATTTTTGGGTGAACTAGCCCCTTAATAAAATAGTGGTTAATTACTATATAACAGTAGTTAAGTAATATATACCTGTGTGTGTATGTGTATGTGTGTGTGTATATATATATATATATATATATATATATATATATATATATAGTATATTTAATGTATTGTCCTAAAATGTGTTTGTTTGTCAAATTGCCCCATGAGGATAATAAAGCTTAACTAACTAACTAACTAAACATATATATATATATATATATATATATATATATATATATATATATATATATATATATATATGATTAAAAGAGAATGCAAAAATGTCAGTAAATGAATATGAAAGAGAAATATGAAACAAATTAATCATTGAATTTGTGAATGACAGCTAACAGCATTGCGATTTTTAACAAGCCTCCGCAAATGTGTTTATATGTTTATATGAGTAAAAATACCCTCAGTCTGGTGGAGCACTCTCTTTCCTAAATGCATCAATCAGTAGACAGTGTTTCAAAGCGTGACATTTTTGTAAGACGATGGATCGTACATGTTAGCTCTCTTATTTTTCTTCTCCTTGCCACTCGGGGATCAAATGTTTCCAATGTTTTCCTTTGAGCTGCAGCAAAAGAGAGCTGCCTGTTACTACACACATTAATCAAAAGAAACCACGTTGTTTAGCACAACTGGTATGTTTGCACTTTACTGCTATGTCCTTTCAAGCTGATGTTCCTGGCCTTCTCTCTGTTCGCATCTTTCATTTCCTTTCCAGTTTGGCTGTTATGTGCAACATCTACATGATACAAGCACAACAAACAAGCATTAGCAGCAAGTAAACAATTCTTCGGACTTCCAAATACGGCTGCTCAGTTACTGTTAAATTAGACCTGATGTGTGCCATGTGCATCCACTGTCAGGAAGGAATAGCCAGTGGGAATGCAACAACACTATATTGTTCAAATGGCAGTCTTTAGTTAACATTACTACATGGGTAGCACAAAAGTATGTCATCCATGTGACCCGCTGTGCTGACACGCTTCAGAAAACTTGTTAAAGTACATATTTTTTGTTCTTATTTACAAGTTTGCCCCATCTGCTCTCCCAGAATGGTTCCATTCGGTTACTTTATCATAGTTTACTACTCATTGATTTCTTTCTTTCACATCCGTTTATGTGGCTTCTCTTTTATTTTTTATTTCTGTCCTCAAAGGATTCAGAGTTAATCCCTCTCTTCTCTCTGTTCTCTCTCTCTCTCTCTCTCTCTCTCTCTCTCTCTCTCTCTCTGCGTTGATCAGTGAGATAACAGATTTAGCTTGTCTCTTACTTATAATAGATATCTCCAGAACAACAAGCTGCATGTCACCACTGTCAAAAACGAACACTTTTTTAGACCTGTGTGCACACATACAGTATACAAACACACACACACAAACACTTTATGCCAGTCTGCCAACAAATCTCTGAAAAATGTTCTGCTCACAGCTATTGCGTCTGTCAATCATTTGTGTGGAACAAACCCCAAGCTGTTCCTGCTGGTAAAGACTGGGATGATGTCCACAAAAATGTTATTTGACTTTCCAGAGGAGAAGAAAATCATATTCATCACACTTGAACTTTTTGGCCAGATAGTCTTTAAACTTTAGAAACACAATACACACATTACTTTAACAGTAGTGCAAGTGAAACAAGTATTAAAGGGCGGGTTTACAGCGATTTCACTTTTTTTCATTTTAAATAGTGTGTAATGTTGCTGTTGGTGCATGAACAGTATCTGCAAATTTGCAGCACTGAAAGTTCAGTGTAAGCAGAGATATCGTCTTTTAAAAATCAGGAAGTAAAATTGCCTACAAAAACGACTCGTTTTGGACTACAGCTGGGTTATGGTACGTCACTAACCCACACATTTGCATCAACCACTCCCTCCGGAATATGCAGGAAAGGGCATGCGTCGAGTGAGTTGTGTTCACGCAGCTGTCAGGTCTTCTGTGTTTCGGGCTTACAGGACACTATACTTCGACAACAATGGATACAATTTGTGTTTGATTATATTCCTGAAAGTGATGATTGTAATCTAGCTCTCTGTGCTGCGCATTTACGGAGACAGCTTCCAGAATCTCCACGAGTTCAACACTGGATTAACGTAAACAAGAAACTGTTTCTAAATCATGAAGCAGATCCAACTTTAAAACCAGCAGTTAAAAGTCAGCAGTTGTTGGGACACAAACTGTAAGTAGGCTAAGACTTCATCATTTTAAATGTATTTGCATGTATAATTCCCGACGTAGCGTTGTGTTTTTTTTTCTTTTTTTTTTTTTTCAAATGCCAGTGCTGGCTTTGTAGGCTTTATGGGCTACTAGTTAGGCTATTTTGTGTCTACGGCAAACGCGTACAAACATTATGGACCCGAATTTTGTATAAGTACTAAGGTTGTAAATGTATTTTTCAAATATATATGCTTTATGACTTTATTTTCGATTTGATCAAGAACGTAAACCTGCAAACGCTGTTTGTGTTTAACATAAGTAGCCAGTCAGTTGCTATCGTTGCCAGTCAGATGCTATTGTGTAAAACAAACGTGTATAAAGTTAAAACATGTAGCAAATTATCATTCAGAAACCTTTATTAAGAGCCGTGTGTGGTGAGGTTCTGCTTGACTCGATTCATCGCGGCTTTCTCGTTCTGATTCTGCTTCTGTGATACTGCAGTCTCGACATCATTATTTACGTGTATCCACCATCTATGTTATCCACATTTGGCACTGCCCGCCTGTTTTCGCCCGTAAAGGTCATGGGCGTTAGATCTTCTGGACAACGTGAGCGACAGTTTAGCCAATCACAACACACCGGCCCAAACTAACCAATCTGAGCACACCACGTGTTTCTGAGGGAGTGGTGTCATAGACTCAGGAAGTGAACCGCTCGTTCAGGGGACAGGGGGAGGCCGCGGCTGACAATAAAGGTGAAATTTATGAAAAATAAGACTTTTAAAAAAAGAAAAACCACGGATACATGTTATATGTGCACCCCATAAACACAATCATGCAAAGAAAAAGAGCAGTAAACCCGCCCTTTAAATTGCTACACTGATAAATCAGAATTAGTTTCCACTTAGTGAATTATAAAACAAGCGACACAATCTGTACTGAGCCACATCTGATCACCAGAATATCATAGAGACTTGAGGGTGGACTCTTTTAACGTGTGCCAGTAAACAGCCACCAAGCATCCACCTGAAAACAACCCAGTCACCAGCTGGGACATTGTAACATCCATCTAAAAACACCATAGCAACCCTCACAATCCCTAGAAACCATCAAGAATATCATAAGAACCAAATAACACGCATAGAACATGCATACTGTAGCCACTCCCTGGTTACCATTCACTTGGTTTCAGAAAATGTAAAAATCTAGTTAATTCACATTATTAGTAGACACGATTCTGCAGCCTATAAAAACGGCTCTGCGCATAGATCAGATTTCAGGCTTTAGAGGATTCATAATGTTCGCCTTGTCTTGAAATTGAGTCTCAGTGTGGCTTGTCATGTCACAACCAATTAATCTGGTAAAACTGCCAAGAGGAATCTAGCTCACAAAATAAAGTGACAAAAAGAGAAAAACTATCCACAGCCAAGCGGTCAGTATATCCTGCGTCTTCACTCTCAGGCTTTTTATCTTGACAGCATTTTGAAACATTTGAACATTGTGCAATCTGAACTTTGCTTCAGAAACAACAGCTGTTTTTTTTTGGTCTGCAGGCCACAGCAGATTATATTGGAAATTGGATATTGTACACAGCATGTAAAGAAATAATTCAAAAACAGTGTGTGACAGACAGTATTGTGCAGTTAATGAATTCTTGCCGCAATGGAATGCCATATCATCTCAAACAATTCTCTCCACTGCTGGTTCCCGCAACTAGTTCAGTTTTGTCGTATAGATAGGCTATACAAATGCAACAAGAATAACAATATTCCTATAACATGTTTATGTTGCTGAGGGTGTTGCATAGTGAGTAAGGTCTGTTCGGTAGAGTGTTCAGAGATCTGCTTTATCATAGAAAAAGCGTGTATGTATATATATATATATATATATATATATATATATATATATATATTAGTGCTGTCAAACGATTAAAATATTTAATCGCGATTAATCACATTAATGTCATAGTTAACTCCTTATCTAATCGCACATTTTTATCTATTCTTAATGTCTTTTGATTTCTTTTTGTTACATTTTTTTCTCATTTTAATGCTCTTATCAACATGGAAAAGTGGATTGGCTTGTTTAGTGCAAATGTTTTTTTAATTATTATTATTGAAAATAACATTGGAATAGTGTTCAATTTCACTTAACATATATAGCCTAAATAATCTCTCACACAATGTAACACTGTCCATCAATAAAAGGGTGAAAGAAATACTGACGAGGTCCTGATATTGACGAGGGGGTGGATAATTTGCATCATCTGTGTTTGTGTGTGTGTGTGTTTGCTTGGCCATCATCAAGTGGTGTTTCAGGCTGGACGTGCTGCGATGATGATAGCTCAGTTCATAATGACAAAACATACAGATCGCTTTGGTCTTGTCAATGGGACAATTTGGCAACTTTTTAAAAGTAAACTTTACATTCAGAATCTCATTGGCATCCATTTCGGCGTCTCGCGCTCGTCATCCACTCAAAACATAACGTTACTATTTGGCCAGCTGGCGAGCTGAAACGAGTGTGTGCGGCACAAAACGTCCTCGCGCTGCGCTCTGAAACCCATTCATTTCAATGGCTTGCGCCGCGCAGAGGACGTTTCGTTGCTTCTTCGACCAAAGCGCAAGCGGATCTAGCTAGACCGGAAACAAAACAACAGGCACGCGCACACACTCGTTTGGGCTTGCGAGCCGGCTTTGAGTGGATGGCGAGCGCGAGACGCTGAAATGGATCAGGACGCATGCCGCGTCCTGTTGCAAAAGTATGTGAAAAAACTACAAAGTTTGCTAGGACAAAAAGACCGTTAAATCGCCGCGAATAAAAAATTAACGCCATTAAAATGGGTTTGCGTTAACGCCGTTAATAACGCGTTTAACTGACAGCCCTTACTATATATATATACACTGTATATATACACACATATATACATACACACACACTTCATAATAATAAAATTTCCTCCACATCTGAAGCAAATTTTTTATCGACAATGTAACCAGTCGATGTGGGGACCCAATCAGTTCTTATAATAAAATGAAATTGGCCCAAATTATTTCATGCTAAAAATTCTGTTCACATTCACCTTAATGTCACAATATGTAGTTAAATGCTTGCAAATGACATTTTTATTTTCTCTTTAAGAGATCTGCAATGTCTAAAAGCAAGTAATAGGAGAACAATGACTGACATCTGACACCCCCACAGTATTAAAAGCAGACTTATGAGCTGATTTCCTTGCAAAAAACCTAATTATGTTTGAAGAGCATTTTTTAGGCCCTGAATGAAAAATTATTTCAGCTCTACCTCTTTTGTAGTGAAGTGAATGCATGTAAAGTACATGCGTTAACAGATTTGTCAAACACCAAGAGCAGAGCCGGCCCGAAGCCTAAGCGGAATTTGATTTGAGGGCCCCTCCCACTATGCGGAGTCACCTGTGCTTTACAATTATTGACACAAATATCACACAATAATAATACATTATTCATTTAATACAGTGAGGTTGAGTATAAATACAAAATAAAGACTTAAAAATAAAGATAAAAATAGATAGCATACTTAAATATATTTTTTAACTTTTACTTACTCTTTTACTAACTCTTTGAAACTTCGTAAAACAAACTCTCAAAACATATCAAATAAATTATTTGCTAAAATAATGAGAAATGAAAAAATGAAAAAAAAACTGAGAAATAAAAAAAATAATAATAGCAAGGGGTTCAACAATGACAATTATTGTTAAACTGTAAAAATATGATTATTTCTCAACTGTCTCAATACAGTGTAACTGTCCACAAAATCTTTTTTATTTTTTACCATTATTATTGTAACAGACTTGTTAGATGGTACATGACAGAATCCAACAAAGTCTGTTACTATAATAGCCGGTAATGATGCACTGGCGCTCGTTGTACAGTATGTGTGTGTGTGCAATGTATTTTTCCCTCTGGGCTTGCCGTAGATAATAATTCGTAAATAATCATGCAAACATACTTTTATCTTGCTCTTTTTTTCTGTCATTTCCTTTGTACTATTTTCGGCATCAGAGGGATATGTGCTTTTTTTGTGACATGGCTTAACATTACGCGAGTCTGCAACTATCGCGCAGTTGCGACGCGAATTGTCTATGCTAGCGCGGAGGTGCTAGATTATGACGGCATGACTTAACCACGCTGGCAGACACTGGGGAGGTAGATTGATCATGAAATCTGAATTTTCTTGTCTTTATTCATTAATTCATATTAATTAATTCATTCATTTCTGTCACTTGTTTAAGTCATCAAAAAAACTAAAAAAATTTCGAACTTGATTAAGGGGGCCCCAGATGGCCAAAACAGCTGAAAAGATGGGTCTTAGTCCACTACCAAATGAACTCCAAAAATATGAACACAACACAGGCCAAAGGCATGTAAGCAAACCAAAAACAGGACATGATGTCACAAGATGCGACCCTAAAAACGTCAGAATGCTCAAGCATACCCATTTTCCTCATTATAATCGAGATGTCTTGCTGTTGCAACAGCGAGGCATTGCCGTTTTGACTCCTTTACACATTTTATAAGCTCTTCACGTGCCACATAACATGTAAGCTACGCATATACAACCAGAGCATTTAGCACAGCATTGTTTTGGATGTTCTGTAAGTCCAGTCACAAAATGTACAAATTCAAAGCCAACCAATCAGGTTGTGAACAAATCCCTATGCCTTTAGCTTCAGTGTCAAAATCTGAACGCTAACCAGAACAGCACTAAAGTTTTTGGGGGTTTTTTTTTGGTCCAGACCAAGCAAACCAAACTACACACCCTAAATGTGATAAAAGTCTGGATCAAGAATAATATAGGATCACAACACCTATTGCAGCTTTCCTAGTCCCCCTTTTAATGGCAATAAATAAAGGGTATCCCATAGCTAGATCTCAGCTTTGCCCCTCACATTGATCCAATCAACCATAACAGAAATGGAACATAGTAAATCACTAAGCTTTCAGGAAGAAAAATAAAAAAAAAAATAACAGAATCTTCACTTTAGAGAAACTAAACTTGAGACACTTGATCCCCAGCATTCAAGGTGAGGTTAGAGTTTCATTATAGAAGATATTAGTGATGGTGGGGATGCGACTTGACTCTGCTCTTGGCTGTGCAATGAACCACTCAACTCATCAGAGTTTGTAAAGGCCACTGAAAGCTTCCTCCACTGAACAGAATCAATGCAGAACGGCCACTACACATGCTCATTGATCTGACCATCACATGGATGAGTTGAGCTCATGCGAGGCAGATGAGATGATCTTGTAAAGATCTGATCTCCATCGACTAAAGTCTGATGATTAGCTGTTAGCTCTCATCAGCTTAGCGTGCAGAAAATGATTAATTGATTAAAAGGCATTTTAAATACTTATGCTTGATTTCTTAACTCTTTCCTCACCTTTTCCAACCTCCATTTTTTTTAAGTTGCCAGCCACCATCAGAATTTTTTAACTTTCACAAAAGAGTTTACAAAGAATTAAAACATTAACAAACATTAATAAATGCTATATGTGCAGTTCATTATTAGTTCATGTTAACTAATTCAGTTTACCAATGTTAATTAACAAACCTTATTGTTAAGTGTTGCCCTTAAATTATTGCAAATTAAATTCTAGATTCATGCATTCTTTTTTATCAATATTTGAAAGTAGTTAAGTATCATAAAAAAGCAACATTTGAAACAAAAAAGCTGAGAAATCATATTTTTGTCAAAGACTACGTCCTGATTGGATTCAGAAAGATGATCAAAACAGTTGGAGTAGATTGAGTCCACCAACACAAAGATTTACAGTCCTATACCTCGTTCTGGGTCGACATTTAATTCGGTAACAATAGGCAGTTTTGATGCATCTGCCGTTTTATATTTGATGATCGCGTTAGCTTACATATGCATCAGCAGAAACAAGCAATAGCAGATGTAAGCAGTGTTTTTGATCCATAGATTCTTTACTCTTACAGAAGATGTGTAATAGTGTTACCTACAGTATAAAACAAGGAAAAACGTAAAATGGCGTCAATGGCGGCGAAAACAACAGTTAAATGAGTTAAAAACAAGGTAATTTAACACGCTGTTTTAAAGAAAATTAAACATGCGTAATAATCAATCCTGGAAAATTTACCTTAAAGTGCTGGTTTAGTTTCATTTCCAGGAACAACGGATCCAGCTGAGGTGGAAAAGTAAGTTATTTATTCTTAAAGCTGCAGTCCGCAGTTTTTCCTTTTGTCGCCATCTCTGTTCGAAATCTGCAATTGCACTTATTTGCGGAATTATCATCTTTACGCGAGTTGTACTTCGACACGACACAGCGCGGGTGAACACAATGTTTGAGGAGACTGTGAGGCTGTCGGTCACTGTGCCGAATGTGGATACTGCGCATTCAGAATCACTGGAAAATGTAATCTGAACAAGTAAGTAACATCCATTTTTGTTCTGGTTGTGACATTGCAGTACATCGCGCTGATTAAATAAAAAAAAGCTTATCAATATCACGTCAAACCGTGCAAATTATACTTTGTTCTCAAATTGTTAATGTTAAGCATCGTCAGCATCTGTGTGACTACCTGTAATGTCCTTCCGATATTATCCTTGTTTTTCAGCATGGGTCACGTTTGCAGTCTCTTTTTTTCCCGAAGTTCCGAACAAAGTCTTTTGCATTTTACACTGGGTAAATCTCCAGTTGTCTGGTTATTGTCGTTTGAACCTTTCTGGATCCGCTGTTAAATTGCTAAGTTTAATTATATCAAGTGCTGTGAGAAAAGGCTATAAATCTCCACCTCCAACATCCTCACACTCAATAGCCTACTAGCCAAGACTCCTCCTTTATGTGTACAGATGTGACGTAATGACGCAATAACATGCTCGAATCTCCCACAGAAATTCACCAGTACCACTGGAATTAAAAACATTACAAACTTACCACTTTCAATTGAGCTAAGGCAAGCAGATAGTTTTGAACACTGGCTGATTATGTATTTTCTCAAATATGTATTTTGGATCATTTTTACTCAAAAAAGCTACAGGCTCCAGCTTTAAGTGCTTTGTTCTATGTTATTATATGCAATAGTGTCTGTAAACGCAAAAAAAAAAAACATTTAAATATGAATTGTGTGTCTGTGTGTGAATGAACTGCACAGATGCTTGCTGTTTACTACAGAACAGCTTGCATCTGTGCCGTATAAGGAACATATTAAACTGCAAATTAACATTTATATGCTAATATATCATAAACAACGATATGTTACAGATGAAATATGAATGTTCTGACAATTTCATTGATTAGTTTTGGATAGATTATGAAGTTTTTACTAAAAAAGACTACTGTCACATCAAATAAGCTTTTGTTCGCAAATTATTGCTCATATGTAAAATGTATAGTATGGGATGTTTTGTCAAAAATAAAGTATATTGAATTATCAACTAAGATGTTTTTTGTTCCAATACTAAAGTGTTTGTTCCAAAACTAAAACTAATGATTCCTTATCTTGAAATACATTGATGATAAAATGTATACTTTTTACAAAGACAGATTAAACTTGAAATATTGTTAAAATTGTAATTGTAATAAAATAGCAAAAAAATATATTTAAAAGGTAGATGTAAGCAACATATAAGCCTATAAACATATAATAGGTCAGATATAAGCCTTCTCGTTAAATTATTTATTATTGTTTTTTTTTTTTTTGATTAGTGACACATTTGGGAGAGGATATATTCCATATATTTCTGGCCTTATTTCAGAAACTTAAAGTTTTTTTTTCAATAACCATGCATAAACATTATTCTCTCAAAAATACAAACATGTACATACATGTCGCTCACATATTATGGTAGCTATGTTTGTGCGAAATAGAGTGTAATTACACCTTAGGGTTAGGGTTATTACACCTTTGCCATTAATATGTTTATAATAGGCTGTGCAAAAATTAATTGCGATTAATCGCATCCAAAATAAAAGTCTGTGTTTACATAATATATTTGTGTGTGCTGTATATAATTATTTTCTATATATAAATACACACATGCATGTATATATTTAAGAAAATGTGTTATTCATATATAAAATATTTATATTTATATAATATAGAATTATGTATTTATAAGTATATACAGAATTTAAGTGCAAATAATTCTTAAATATATACATGCATGCATAGGTATTTATATATACAAAATAATTATATACAGCAAACACAAATATATTATGTAAGCACAGACTTTTATTTTGGATGCGATTAATCACAATTAACTTTTGCACAGCCCTAGTTTATAAGCAACTGAAAAACTGGCATGACATTTCAAGGACCCCAAAAACACCTTAGACCCCAAAGGGTTAATGCCAAATCTAGTTTTAGACCAAAAAAACACTGATGTATACAACCTCCACAAGCACTTAAACCCTCTGTTTATGTCCCTGGTTTGAGCTGCTTCTACGCCAAAAGCAAACATGGTTCATGTTTATGTATGAGACCCCAACATTGAGCACATCAAAGAACAGTCCAGCCGGTCAAAAAAATTCTCAAGATGTCTTCCCAGTGCCTGTTACGTACAAACAAGTCCTGAAACCCACCGAGCCAACTGGCTGTGTCTCTCTACACGGTCTCTGCCACCCACACTAGTAAATGCGCTTTAAAACTGTCAAAAATGTTGCAGGCAACAGCACATAAAGTAAAATACTGTACAACACTAGTAGATTAAAACTACGGAAGCTATAAAATATCTTGTGGTGTAGCCTGAACTGCCTGTTGAGACGTACCTTTGTACCAAATGATCTAGGCAATGTTTACATGATCTATTCAACATTACGATTCCACTCTGTGCATTTACACACTCTTCAAAGGAATTTAATTGGATTATTTCATACTTTTGAACTATATAGAAAGAACTTGTGTAATCTTAAATTCAACCCAAAAAGCATTACACAGAACACAACCTAAAAATGTGCAAAACCAATATTGCATTATATTTAGCCAACCACACCATGCCTGCCAAACTATCACAGATGCTCTGGCCAGATATGCGGTCATGTAACAGTTTGTAAATGTGCTTCAAAATAACTTTTAGCCCACATTAATGATATAACCAAGACAGAAATTAAGCATTTTATCACCCTGCAAAGCAACACTGGATTTTCTTCCAGATCTATTCGTCAGCCGTGATCTATAGTGTAATTTTAGACATTACGCTGAGAAATATGATTGATATTGAGAGACTGGGTACACTTTCAGCTAAGCCCAAAGGTAAGAAGTGAATAGAGTGAAGGGAATAGAAAACTAACACTGAGCAAGTATGAAATGTCAGTGGCTCATTAGAGGTAAACATCATCATTAACCAAATCAATTACCTTGGCAAATAAGCTTACCGTGTAGCACATTAATGTAAAGGGTTTGTTTACGCATACTAAACTGTTGCATTACTTTGTCTTAATTTACATTGCTGTGTAAAAAAAAACGTTTGCAAATGTTAATGTATTAATTTGTTTACGCATATTAACCACATGTAATGTGATCTGAAAATTAATAAGAACATTTAGTTCCTTTACAAATGGTACTGATTCACTGTTTTCTGTATGCTTAAACGCATAGAAAAATACTAGCCTTCTAGTGCTCTAACATTTATGGATTGGAACTGTAAACATTTGTATTAATTTAACCCTCTGGGGTCTGGAGTGTTTACTGGGCATTTGTGATTTTTTCCTTTACATATTACATTTTCATGGCTAAAGTCTGGTTACATTGTATTCACCACAAACTCTGCTACAATAATATGAGAGCAGCATGTATGTAAAGTTTGTAGTTTTGTTCATTAATGCTGTTCTTTTGAATGTTCTAATGAATGTTGCTACAGAAATACTGTATTAAGCAGCTGTGTTTTCAATAGAAATGTTCCTTGATCAGCAAATCAGGATATTAAAATGATTTCTGAAGGATCATGTGAAACTGAAGATTGGAGTAATGATGCTGAAATTTCAGCTTTGACACTTTAGGAATAAATTATATTTTAAATGTAAATTACAAAAGTGTTATCTGTTAACGTTTTTTAAATTGTAATAATAATTTATAACATTGCTGTTTAATAAAATCGAAAAGTCTTGGTGAGCATACGAGAAATTAAAAAATCTTACCAACACCAAACCTTTGAACAGAAGTGTATGAATTCATTGTCAGTAAAATTATAGAAAAAGACTTTTGCACAATTATGACATTGATTTAAGCTCTAAAAAGATTGTTGAACAACGATATTATATTCAAAGAGATGTCATGGTGAACCATTTCTACACAGCAGACAAACCTTTTTAAGTCAAAGCTCTTAAAGAGCACTGATTACATGAAAGAACTGTCAATGTACTGACATTTTGATTTCACAACATATTTTTTTTGGTCTGTATGTAATCATACTAGCCATACTATGTTTCTAAAGTACCATTGTTGTTGTACGGGAGATAGTCTATAAAGTTAAGAGAGGAGGCACTTAAAGTCCCCTGCTGAAGGCTGCCCCTTTCCCCTGACCTGAGAACAGTCTCTCTGGTATTTAATCATGGCTTCCTCAAGTCTGAAGCAAAGCTAAATCTGTGCCCAGGCCTGTGCTTCTACTTATTTTCCAACTCATACCTCAAGCTGACAGCGGATCGATGCGTTTTGATTGGGTGCCATCATGGCTCCACCAGGCCCCGGCTTAAAGAGGTCTGCGGCCACTGGGAAATTTGCTTGGTACGGAGCATCCTTGGAATAACCTCCCCAGATTAGAGCTGCATGCCACAGGCTGTCAGAGCAAGCTCTACTTTATGAGTCTAAAGCTAGAGATGAGAAAAATGAAACAAAAGATTAACTAGCAACCCCTATTATATTTTTCAAATTGTACAAATGCACACGAGAAACCTCAGGTGGCTGAGACTGAGGAAGAGATGGGGCCCAAGGACTACCATTCCACGAGGACTCGGGTCTGAATCCCTCATCCTTCAGATCTGTCATCCCAAATTACTCTGGTGTCACTAGGGAGAAGTCAATCCCTTTATATCTGTGCTAACAGCAGGCACTTTCAATATATCTGTGCGCAAAAGGATTTTATTGTGCACATGTATATTGGATGCCACCTATAGAAATAGGTTTATAATGTATGCAGAAGGTTAATTAAAATAATGTAAGTCTTTTTTCACACAGACTTTTTCACAATATTAAAGTACACATGGTTTACTTTATGATGATCAAAGACCAGCAATATTGTGTGCGTCTCCCACCGAAGGCATTCATTTACACTAGAAAATTGCTGATAGATGTGAAATGACCCATTATGATGTTTTATAATGAGGTTCTTTACTTTGTGGTGTAGCAATGATGATATTGTCCATCAAACATGCTTAGGGTATGGCAGACTAATACCCTAACAGTCTAATAATAGGATTTGATTCCCTGCAGGTTTTAACAGCAAATTATTTCCATTAGGTAGTTTATAGGCCAATTGTTTAGATTGTAAGCTAAACTTCATTTCACAGGAATGTATGCGCAACCAAATGCCAAACATCAATGCAGAAACTCATTTGCCTGAAGGATGCTGTTAATATCCAATGTAGTGGATAAAAAAGAATTATGAAAGCATGATTTGAGCAGGCAAAGCATATTATTTTTGTTCTGATATTTAAATCTTATATACAGTATTTCTTAGGGCTGTCAACTTTAGTCGTTTAGTCGACTGAATCAGTCGATGCCGTCTTGGTCGACTGAAATTCTTATTGGTCGACCAGTCGCATTTTTTTTTTTTTTTTTGCCAATAGAAATACATTTTCAATGATTTACTCCCTGATATTTATTCCTTTATAAAGCAGTTATTTATTACTGTATTCTAAATATAATTAGCCTATGTTTTATCCCCAACTTTAAATGCTTTTAGGCTATTTCTTGTAACTGCGCCACAGTTTAGCGCACACACATAACACACTCGGGAACCGCACCTACTGGCTGCGCTGCTGCTCGCGCTCAGTAAGGGATGTACTGGTAGGTGGTTTTGCTGTATTCATTCAGTTCACGCTACTTTAGTTGACAGAATGTCCAAGAAATCTAAATCTTTTGTCTGGCTACATGTTTGTGGAGGTAGGCGACGGTGGCGACCGCGTCTGCTCCATTATGAGCGCGCACATCGCGTGCCTATTTGAAATCAAACTCGAGCGCGCAAAAGACGTGAGCAGCTCTTTTAACGGCTTTATCATACTGACTCAATAGATTGTTTTCTTAATAGGTTTTTATCTGTACACTTGACTCATTTGAAAGTAGCCTAAATAATGTAACAAAACGAAATTAAACTTATATGCTATCTTACAACACAGCCTAGATTTCAGATAGTTTTTTAGGCTATTTTGTCTGTTGTTTTAGAGACGCCTGAACAGATCGGCTGGACAAAAGTTAACCCATAGCTTTGTAAGTAAAGAAGAATACAGCCTGTATAAACGAGAGCTTTTGTTAGGATTTTTCATTATGTGGCAGATAGCAGTTATATTATTTTGTAGCGTGTGGTGTGATCAGGTGCGCGACTTGTGACGGTCACTATAGACCAAGGACAGAGCTCCTCACTTGCAGTTAAACAAATCACTTAATTTTCAAAGAATTGTATTATTATTATAGTTTTATTTATTTTCGATGTTTTTTCGTTGTTGTTTTATAAATGCTCTATGACAATTGTTTAAAAAATGTTCAATCAAAACATCCGTTTTTTTTTTTTTTTTTTTTTAGTCGACTAATCGTCGCGCAGGACAAGACCTTGGTCGACTAAGGATTTCTTTGGTTGATTACAGTCCTATTTCTTAGTTATGAGAGCAGTGGTGCTTCAATTAGCATGATGACTGTGTGGTTTTACTGTGCACAGTAAAATTCTCTAGCACCTTGCCATAAGCATTGCATCTTTAAGATGGTGTGGCAGTTAAGAATAGTCAAACTTTTCAAACTCCCTTTAGAGACCCCAGCTAATTTTTCCATTTGGTTGCAGTCCTTGTAAAAATGCCCCCTAAGAAATGTGTTCAGCCTGAAAGGCCATTTCACACTCGAGTCTGAAATTCGTATCCGAAATTTTCTCCGCAACGTAAAAAAAAAAAAAAAAAATTCGGCCTCACGTTATGTTAGTCACGCTGCAGCACTCGCCTCCGAAATTTTCCGTTTCGTATCGGGTTTGATTTTCTGTGTTTTTGGCATTCATAGCCTGCATTTTGAGAGGTTTTTGGACATATCAGGGCCGGGGGTAGCTCGTTCCGCACACACTGCAGTCCTTTCAGTATCGGTTTTCCATTCGATCATGTGTTTATATGTTCTTCTCAATTCGGATTAGAAAAGGATTACATCTCCCTTTTCAATCAGATTGAAATTTCAGATTCGATTAAAGCTACACTGGTTAACTCTTTTAGTTTATTCTTAGCTAAAAACACTCAAAAAATATATGTGTTCATTAATGTATATTTACTTCGTTCAAGTAATAAAGTATTCTCGGGAGTGTATAATATGCCATTGAAAATACATACGGGTAAGGGGTTCTAATGTTGCCCTCCAACTTGAAAGAACATTAGCCAAAGAGGGACATACCCGTTAATTCAAAGCTTCTGCCTTTTGCGTTAACGTCTGAGTTAACACTCATGGACAAGGTCGAACTGGAAGCCATGTTAATCTTGGACTACATTGGCCACCGTAGGAGTTAAAACGAAATTCGGAAATGAGGAACAGAAACTAATATTCACTGGATGGTCATAAACATTTTCACCGCTAGATGGGGGTAAAAATCAAACAGTGTAGCTTTAAGGTGTGATTGAGCCGCCAATTCAACAACTAATGTATTATTTGGGAACACTATATATCCAGTAGCCTATACAGCTGTTCTGTCTGCCCAGCGCTTCCGCCAGGCCGCGCGTGTGTTTGTGTGTCCATATATACCTTAGATATATACCCTAGTCTCTGTTCGGGATCGATCGGTTTCACCAGAAATCGGTGGTCTTTTAAATATGTGGCTCCAAAATCGCTAGCAAAGCATCAAACTGTTCCACTGACATACTGGAGTAAATTTTGAATCGCTCTGGATAAATTCGCAACTCCTTGATAAGGAGGTGGAACTCTCCTTCCTCTCGGTGCAATTTGAGGATTGGATGGACCCAATATTTTCTCTTTCTTCTCTTTTCAATAACAGAGAGGGCAACACAATCATCCTCACTGCTTGACGAATCCATTTTGTATTTTTGAGCGTTTTTTTCTGCGAAGGTTAATAAATACACATCAGACTCAGTGTGCAAAGTTTTTTGTGCGTGACAAATTTTTTAGGCTGACGAACACGAAAAACGCATACGACAATTTCGGACTGAGGCCCTGTTTACACGAGAACGCTCGCAGGGTGAAAACGTAAAAATATTTTTATCGGATGTGCCTTTCGTTTACACGGCGACGGCGTTTTTGAGGCTTAAAAACACAAAAAAGTGAAACCACCCTCCAGAGTGGAAATCTTAAAAACGCTCCACCTTCACGTTCCCGTGTAAAGGGTAAAAACGCAAAAGTCTGTTTGACAGTGAAGGTTGTACGCGGCACTCCTAGCTGCCTGGAGTGCATACTTCATTGAATTTCACAGACTTTTGCGTCACCATTTGCATGCGAATTTCCCACACAAAACGCTTGTCTAAACGCAGAATAAAAAGTGATGACGCAACGCTACTTTTGCGTTTTCACTTCAGAATCGTTTCGTGTAAACACAGCCTCAGTGTGCAATGACCTTAAAACCAGCCTAATTACACAGGCTTCCATAGTACCAATTGGCCACATTAGTCGTTCAGGCAACCTACAACTATTTCATTGTTGAAAATATAAAGTTTTGCACTTGGCCAACATAGATTCTTCACCAATTTGTGATCTTTGCATTGTAAAAATATCTAATTATCTTGGAATAGTGGCATACTCCAATAATGGCAGTTTAACAAGTTAATCCATATGCTAAACGTTCTCTGACACCACATGCTTTAATGCTGAACGCTCTTCTTTGTTTTCCTTAGCCCCATCTTACCCTCAACCAGCTGAAGCAAAGATTTGTCTCTTTAGGTTCTTTGATCTAAAACTTAAGCCTCTGGGTAGGTGGGGATGGTCTCCTTGCTCGTGTATACATTAGACAGCACATATTGATTTTTGCGCTGCTCATCCCAAAAGGCCTCTATTTTCCTTTCCCCATCTGCTTTCCACACATGGAGATGAATTGCGCTCCAAGGCTGGTTTTGATGAACCTGTGATTGGCTGTCCTTAGCCTTGGGATCTGTGGGTGTAATTAAAGCCAGGAGTCATCTTGCCTCACAGTGAATGAGATGGCCCCTAGTGCCTGTCCTGTAGAAAAATACATGTACATTCACCGGACCAAAAACTGCCAAGAACAAGATTCATGCTAGCTCTGAGCTATTTGAGGAAAAGTGAAGGCTCACATAGCGGTAGAAGAATGTATGAGTCCTAAATATAGATTTGAAAGATCAAGAACCGGTACAAGGTCAGGAGAAAATCTATAGTAGTGCCTTTTTTAAAATCAATAACCGTTTTTAATCTATCAGTTGTAAGCAACTCA